>CM042432.1:11322378-11392378 GCA_023631565.1 Gymnocephalus cernua
TGGGAGGGCTTGTGTTTGCAGGCTGGAGGCTTGTATGACCAGCTGGCTGTTCTTACACTGACTAATGGACAAGGCATCACTACTCAACTAATGAAGTGTAGAAGTGGTGCAAACAGCATAATGGTATCTATAATGTTAAGAAATGAATGAAGGTTTCAGAGAAAAATGGGCAAAAACACTAGCTAACACTAACATGAAGCAGTAATGTGTGCAGCTACAGAAGCTTGTGTCTGCTCTACTCTTAGCAATGACAAACGAAAAAGATGTTAGAATGCATAAGTGTTTGTCCAATGTGAAAGAAATGAATACATGCAAATTTCCAAGTTTAAGATGTAAATATATTCTGCATGTGGCTGCACTACTGCCATCTAGCAGTTGAAACTTTCAAACCCAATAAGTGCAACAGTAACATTTGCAATAATACATTTTTATTTCATACTTCAGATTTTACAAAACGTTATAGAACAGCTTTAGCTGCAAACTCTTAAAATAGAATTTGATAAGAGCTCCCACCCACCAACCTACATCATTTAATCAATGGAAATATTGAAATATCCCTAGAGTTATATCAAGCACAAAACATAAAGCGGGTCTCTTATGTCATACATGCCCATATGTTGCCATGGAGCTAAATTATTTGAATTAGCCAGTCACTTACAGTAAGCCTGGAAAATGAGGAAAAAAGACCTTAATCAGAATAAACATATGCATCTGCAATGAGAAGTTTATTTTTTGCACGATTCTTTTGCTATGCAGTGCACAACTTATTAGAAATGTTGTACATGAACATTTTTATTTTTATTTTGGAGATGTTCATGCTATGATTGATGTATTTCCGTTAGCTTTGCATATGTGTTAACAAAGGTTTCTGTTTCTATCAGGATTGATAACTAGATTTGCAATCAGATGTGAAATGTTTGGCATGTCGAAAATAAAAATTAACTAAAGAAGCAGTTATTGCTGATTTTGCATCCACATCCGCATATTACTCACATGATAATGATGTGGCTATCAATGTCTCCCCTCTCCCTGGTGTTATCTGATCAGTCATTCACTGTATTATCCTCCTTGAGCTCAATTCTTTTATTTACAGTCAATTTGAATTATCCCCTCAAGGCTGCAGACTCAAGCACCTAATACATCTTCATTCCACAGGCCTCAGGCTTCTCCTCTACGGCCAGATCTGTGTATTTGTCCAGCCAAGGCCGGCGCTGAATAGGCTGGGAGGCTAGAGAGCGTGTGAAGCAGGGAGGTGAAGGTGAGTCAAACTGGCAATAACAGTCTGCAGCCAAGTTGATAATTCTGTTAGCATAGGCTGCTATAGGCAAAGCGACGCATTGCCGGACCATTCGGCACGCACCCGGCTTTCAGAGCAATCTCCTGAGACACAGGCAGAGAGTGGGGGAGAGATAAAGAGAGGGAGCGAGGGAATGGAAACATGAGGGAGACGGAATAAAGAGAGAAAGAGATAATAGGCCTTTCTGTATTCACTCGGCTTCCATCCTCTTTCCCCCAGCGGGCCGGGATCGCCTCCACTTATTGAAGAATAAGAGCCATTGGTGGATTGGCTGATAGCTAAGACAATATATGAGAGGGCAAAAGGGAAGGAGGACAAAAGAGAAGGGGACAAGAAGAGGGAGAATGTAGATGTAGAGGAGTGAATGGGGAGGAAGTGAGGATGAGGATTCACACCGGTTTCCCTCCATTTATAAAGCTCTACATATTTTACACACAAACACACATAGGGGTGTGTGTGCACAAACACACACACTATAATAGTCTAACTAGAGTATTAGGGCCACTGCAGTGCTGTGAGCTTGCATCACACACCAAGGTCAAACAGCACAGCCAGACAGTGAATGGAATCAGGCAAGAAGAGACCAGGGATCTCTACATCTCTATTAAAGCCAGCCACTTTGGCTGCTATTAGCTTTTCCATTCAGTGATAACCAACCAGGCTTTGAGGAGGCTATTGGAAGCCTGTAAAGCCTAAAAGCTTAATTTACCCTCAAATACCCAACATACAAGGACTCATTTAATGCATGATGTCAAAATTTTAACAATCATGGATGAAACTGGTAAACGTGAAAACAATGTTGACATCAATCTCAGCACAAATTAAGGTACCCCAAGTGCATTCAGCTGTTTATGACAGCTGTTGAATCATACGACTTGTTTCACACCTGGTATTAACATGCAATCTACGTTCTTTTTTCTTTCTTTTTTTTTTACAGAATATAAACCTGGAAATGTGGATAAAAAGAGCATCCATTACACCTTTTTTTTGTGTGTAGATTTTGTCTGAGATGTCACATTCTGCAGTTATTACTGCAGTATGTGATATGTGAATTTTTAGTCAACATGCAGTAATGGAAAATGTGAGTAAGCATTTCTACAAGCTACAACATAATGAAACTATTTCTTTTCTGTTCATTTTTACTTCAAAATATGTGAAATCTAGATTGGTCGTTCTCAGAATCCCTACGCTATGAGAAAAAACAACAAACTTTGAGCGAGCTAGCGCTGGATGTTTAGAAGAAAATTTAGATTGTGCATTAAGGCAGGACTGCTTGGTTCTTCCGGTGAATGATTGTAAAGATTTACAAAGAATATGTTTGTTTATGGCATTTAATATCTTACTCGGATGTTTTGGGACCGATTGGTAGGGATTTGCTATGGACAGAACACACGGTGATACACTGGTAAGAGCAAATACGCTTAACCATGTATCCAACTCATTTAAATAGCTCACGTTACTGTAATGTGTAAATATGTTAACTTCTTTTCATATTTTTGTGGCGTTTTATTTTGCAGGGTGCAAATGTTCCAACAAAACAAAACAGACAAAAGTTCTTTCCCAAGACCATTTTGCAGAGCCATCGTCACTGCGTCCAGAAGACAATTGTGATTGGTTTAAAGAAATGCAAATTACCCCATTTTTTCTCCTATCCAAGAATGTATGAGCCAGACCTTACTCCACAGCACTGTGGAGATAGGACTGGCAATGCGAGATTACTACTTTGATATCTTTTCTTAGTCTTAGTCATAAGAATAAATAACAAAGAAAGAAATAAGAAATTTAAAATACACCTGCAACAAGCAAATTGGATCATTCCTCCACCAAATACCACATTTTTAGCAATCATGTCCCTAACTGTGCAACAGCCTGGCACAGATGCTTCGACGCTGCAGACAATGAGACAAGACCAAATACCAGGGAGGAGTTTCACTTGCATAGTCATATGCAAACAGTAATGCAGCTACAGAAACAACGCAGGGAGGGAAAACCAAGCAAAACGCTGTGAGCGTTTTCACCTTGTAATGTGTGATCTTAGTAAGTCTGATGCAATAGCAAGAGTTTTAGGTTTGGTAGGGTTGGGAGAAGAGAGGAAAACAATAAACTACTACAAAGATGGAAAAGAAGAAAGAACAAGCTGGTTTGTGAATGAGATTTATTATCAGCAGCCTCCCTGGAGAAGCACACTCATTTGCAGAAAAACGAAGGCCCTTAGTTTAGAGTTAATTGGATCAAACGGCAATGCACCTTTGCAGTCACCGGGTCACCTCGGATTATTCATATTCAGGTAATTATGTTTTGCATGGATATGTTTTTGTCAGCCTGCCATCTACGGGCCTGCACTCAGCACATGTGAGAAGGTTAAATTGGCCTCCGGCAGAGGAGCCATAGGGTGAGATATTATCATAACGCTCTCATGATACTGCACTGTAATTGGAGGGAAAAAAACGCAAGATCTGGTAAATGACTTAATCTGTTTGTTCTTCGTGAACCATTGAAAAAATGTGAATCTTGTTTTGATCATAAAAAACGTGTTATTTGCAGAAAAAAAACCTTTTCACCCAAAATAATTGTCATTTTCTTTCTTTCTTTTTCCTTCTTTCTCTCTGACAGTTACATCATGCTCACCCACTCGCTCATTTCTGTCTCTGCTTCACTCCGGCTCTCCGTCTTGCTCACACACACACACACACACACACACACACACACACACACACACACACACACACACACACACACACACACACACACACACACACACACACACACACACACACACACTTTGTCACAGCTCACCTACACACACACACACACACACCTTCTTGCCGTGGGAGACTGTGGCTTCTGTGCCGGTGAATAAAAACCCCATTATTCAGCTAATTAATAACTTAATTAAAGCTCTCTGGCACGTCAGCCGTGCTTGATTACATCATTATTAGGAGTAATTGGGGATTTCTTTAATGGCACCTTGAGAGATGGAGAGAGAGGGTGAGAGAGATAGAGAGTGAAATAGAGACATACAGTAGATATTCTTGCAGCGTGTCCTCAAATGCTCAAATTACCATTTTGACAAACATCTATGGAATAAAACAGCAGGATAATTCAATTTAACTCAGTTTGATCCTCAACTATCAGCTAAGTGTTCTGTGCATAATTCTGGCATCAATGAGTCATCAATAAATCAGCTGCCAGCGGCTGTTGGGCCTTACATTGTACATTAGATTTTGTTTCTCCAGTTAGAAAATACAAAGCTGCATGCCATGTCCAGAGAACAACAAGGAAACCTTGCGTTATTTGAGTTGGAAGTGTTCATACATTGTTCCATGATGGTACCCCAATTGGTAGCCCTGTAGTCAGACCCGATACATGAAAATTAAGCTAAATAAAGTGAGCTACTTTTAACCCTTGTTTTGTCTTTCTGCCGACCATGAACTTCTTCCGGGTCCAAGTTGAATTTTTTGGCGTTTTTTTGAAAGCGTTTTTTTCACTTATTTCAAAGCATTTTTTTTATT
Source organism: Gymnocephalus cernua (assembly GCA_023631565.1). Classification (NCBI taxonomy): domain Eukaryota; kingdom Metazoa; phylum Chordata; class Actinopteri; order Perciformes; family Percidae; genus Gymnocephalus; species Gymnocephalus cernua. The sequence continues at coordinate 11,327,188 of CM042432.1, forward strand.
CAGAAACTAAACTAAACTAGTCAATAAAACCTAATTACAATGACATTATACCTAATTTTTGAGTTAAAACAAAGCAGACTGTTAGTGGATCACCGATGAGTCAAGTTTAGTCAGGATACTGTTTTTAAAACCATTTAATAATTTTTTTTCCAAATGCTATGAAATTGAATAAAACAATAAAACACCCAAAATGCAATGAAACTAATCATTCATTTTACCTGTGGAAAATGTTGTATGGGTTCCATACATCGTACATCCATGCATCCATGTTATTTTTGGGCAATTTGGTTTAAATAAACTCATATTTCTGACTTTGAAAACAGTTAAAATTTGACCCGAGGACAACACAATGGTTAATGTAAAACATGTATAGCTCATTTTTGTTTACTGTTTTTTTCTCAATTGCTTCAGCTCATTTTCTGAAGTAGTAGTGAAGTAGTCAGTTTATACTTAAAAAGATTTACCTCATGATTCAACAGTAAATAATAAACGTGCTGAACGTCACAAAAACTAAAAAGCTGATTGTGGACTTCAGCAGGAAACAGCTGATGATCTACCATCCACTCAGGATCAGCGGGGCTCAGGTGGATAGGGTTGACAGCTATAAATATCTTGGGGTTCATGTCACTCAGGACCTAACATGGTCGCTCCACATCACCTCCCTAGTGAAGAAGGCTTGTCAGCGTTTCTACCATCTCAGACGACTGAGAGACTTTAAGCTCCCCATCAGGGTGCTCAGGAACTTTTACACCTGCACCATAGAGAGCATCCGGTCTGGAAGCACCACCACCTGGATGGGCAGCAGCACCCAAAAAGACTACTTAGCCCTTAAGAGGGTGGTCTGCTCGGCTGAGTGGATCATCAGAGCTCCTCTCCCCAATATGCAAGACATTTACATAAGACGCTGCAAGGCTAAGGCCACAAAGATTCTCAGGGAAGCCAGTCACCCCAGCAACTCACTGTTCTCTCTGCTGCCATCAGGGAGGCGTTATCGCTGCCTGAGAACAAACTCAGAGAGGATGAGCTTCTTCCCTCAGGCTGTCCGTTTGCTCAATGAGAACTGTGGCTAGCCCCCCCATCACCTCATTTTCTTGTGTTGTATATTACTATTTTTATGGATTTTATTGTTATTGTTTATATTGAGACGGAACAGGTACACAGTGAATTTCACTGCACATTGTACTGGGTCCGTGTACTTTTTCATTCATTCGATTTTCATTTCATATACAGAAATTAAAAAACAAAAAACGAATGGTTATTTGATTTTCGTTTTAAAATACAAATTGAAATACAAGGTGTTTTTTCCTTTTCATGGCCAAAAGGGGATGAGAGAAATTTAAAACATGCTTTAATTTTCATTTTCTATTTCATATAACAAAAAATAAAATCACTCGAAAATAGAAACGAAAAAAGGCCTGTTTTTTTCATATTCAGAGACCGGATGTTGTCATTTCCAAGGCAACAGCACCAGTCTTGCTTCCAGCACAGGCAAGACTTTGGGTTCCTACTCTGATGTGATTTTAGACATGAATCTCTGAAAATCTCTGTGTAAGAGGACTTTCTGCAAGAAATGTGTGGAGGTTTTGCGCTGAAAATGGCTCAAACATGATGTGACCACAGACTGTATGGACTCATCTGACACCTCGCAGCGAGCGACTGATGCTCCGTTTTTTTTGTGCACCTCTTTACATAAATATACATAAATATGGCTATGAAATATAAGGGTGCTCCGACTGATCGGTCACCGATTGGTATCGGCCGATAATGGCTTAAAATAGTTTGATCGGTGGTCTCCATGATTCAATGAGCTACTTGATGGGATCAAGCCTTTCATTCACCATAAAAGAATTCATCTTATCCCAGTAAGTTTACAAGAGAGACTTGCAGTCAGTCGGCAAGTCCTGGCATCCGGTTTCCCAGGAGCTCGTTCAGGCTTCCTGTTTAAAATAGACTGGTGCGCGCCCTCAGCTCACGCGCTGAAAACCGGCCGGAAATTACGTCATTTTGATGTCACGAATGCGCGCGCCACCTCCAACGCGTCAGGCATAAATGAGCCATAAGGCAGAGCGGAATGTTGCAGCTCCGGCGCCACTCAAACAGCTGTTTCCCCGTGTGTGTGTGTGTGTGTCTGTGTGTGTGTGTCTGTGTCGGTCCGTGTGTGTGACGGTGTGTGTGTGTCGGTCTGTGTGTGTGTGTGTGTGTATCTGTGTGTGTGTGTGTGTGTGTGTGTGTGTGTGTGTGTGTGTGTGTGTGTGTATGTGTGTGTGTGTGTGTGTGTGTGTGTGTGTGTGTGTGTGTGTGTGTGTGTGCTGAAGAAATGTCTGCAGTGATTGAAAGGACATTTTTTAGATTTTGCGCTAGGACAAAAAGCCAAACAATTACTGATACATTCTCTAAACATGTGTGACTGTTACGTAATGGCGTAATTTTCAGTTCATAAAAGTGATCGGTGATCAATATCGGCCGATACGTCTTCCAGCAATCAGTGATCGGCCCCAAAAATCCTGATCGGAGCACCCTTAATGAAATACATCCTGAAATGATTAAATGAGGCAAAACATATAAAGATATAAATTAGTCAATATAGTTCAATAACCTAATGTTTTACTTTTATTTGTTTCAGGGGACTTTATTTTATATGTAACGTTACACATTTATTTCCCTATTTGCACGTTAAATTTAAATTAAGTTTGGTTATCTTACAGACTCAGACTAAAAGCAATTAGCTAACCTGGCATAGTGCATCAAACCATATCACTATCTGCCAAAATAAATAAAACCTTAATACACCCATGAATAAAACACAAGCTGGGCAGAGTTGTCTGATCCCAGCTAATGTTAGCTAGTGCAGGTCACACTAGCTTTGCACACGGACCAGAATCAGTCAGTACCGGGGACCCGGGTCACAACCATAGACATAATAAATGTCTAATGTCTAAATTACATCTATGGTCACAACGAGCTGATGGCTAGCTGCTAGCTTGCTGCTAGAAAACGGAAGCAGCTAATTAGACCCAGAGCACCGGAGGTCTGATGATCCCAGCTGGCGCTCTAGCAGTGGAAATTACAACATCCGGTCTCTGAATATGAAAAAAACTGGCCATTTTTCATTTCTATTTTTGAGTGATTTTATTTTTTGTTATATGAAATAGAAAATGAGGATATTTTAAATTTCTCTCATCCCCTTTTGACCATGAAAAAGGAAGAAACACCTTGTATTTAAATTTTCATAATGTTGTATTTTAAAAACGAAAATCAAATAATTTGTTTGTTTTTTAATTTCTGTATATGAAATGAAAATCGAATGAACGAAAAAGTACACGGACCGTACTGTGTATGATTGTGTATGTGACAAATACATTTGATTTGATTTGATAATTGATGAGTGTGTGGCTGCCAGCAAATTTGAAAATTGAAATTGCTCTTTATCACTTAAAATGAAAAAGGAGCTTGCTGCACCAACTTAAAATATATATATATATATATATATATATATATATATATATATATATATATATATATTTTTTTTTTTTTTTTTTTTTTTAAACATTTGAAAAACATGCAAGTCGATAAGCAGGTGATTCTTAAACCCTCTTGCAGAAAATACTGTATACGAGATATTGGACAATTGTGCAAAACCCCAGATTCCATTCAATGTTGATGTTTTCAAAATGGAATGTGACCATATGCATGGAGGTGACCGTATCGTTGACAGTAGGGAAATATTGTGGTTATCATTGATTAATAGGAAAACATAAACTTCAGATCTTTAAAAATACATAAACTCTGTTCTAAACCCTGACCTCCTGTCCCAGTTGCTACATAAATGACACACTACTGATATTTTATTACACAAAAGGAATGTGTTTGACAAATGATAATGGTTTTAAATTGAATACTGAACATAATACTAACTTCATTTCAAAATGTACAAGTTACCAATTATTTTTTGATGAAACCAGATTACTGAAAATATAAAACATTTAAAAGGTAATTTTCAGTTAATATATAGTCACTATCATTCAAGAACGGTGCTAGACCATTTGACAAAACTCTATATTAAATATACCTGCCAGTACAGTCCATACATCATGCCATTCAGCCAGTTTGTTGACATTTGTATAGCTGCGTGAAATATTGTAGCTGTCAGAATTTCTCCAAAAATCGAGTTGTAAGTCGGCTGCACTTGGCTAGGGTATGATGTGATGTTAATGAGAACTAAGATCACCAAGCATGAAGATGGTACTGGTAATGGTAAATCTGATTTCCTTTTTAAAACATATATGCAGTCGTCACCGGACACACACCACTTACCACAATCCATGAACAATATTTCAGCGGTTATCTGAGCATTATGGACTATTATGCCCCTTCTAAGGATGTCCCTTTTATCTCTGACTACAATGACTGGGGACAGGAGGGAGCAAATGAAATTAGTCCAGACAAACCCCTTCCATTCTCTTTGTGCCTCATTAAAGCCTGATGCCCATTCACTATGAAGCATCCAGCAGCACACTGCACAGCCTCTCAATGGGAACCATTAAAAGCTTGGAAAATGCACCTCTGTTAGGCTAATCAACTGCTGGATGAACATAGAGGAAAATGGAACATAAACAGGTGGAAACAGAGGGCTGCAGCCCTTTCTTTGGTAGGTGTTTATAGCCAATATAAATTAGACTCATTGTTATTATTCAATAATCCAGACAAAGTGTTTTGCTGCCTACAAATGCAACTTGTGTGAATAAATTGTTGACATGCGAAGTGAGAACACTGTTGCTAGGCGACTGACAAAGTTAGCAGATGTTGCCTTGTTCTTGTTTCAATAATAGTCATAATAATTAAAAACAACTCTCTCTCTCTCTCCTTCTTTCCACCAACCAGTTGCGTCAGATGGCCGCCCACCAAGAGCCATGTTCTGTCCGAGGTTTCTGCCCAAATCTGTCGCACCCAATGCATGTTGGGTCTTTGTAAATTAAAGAGTGTGGTCTAGACCTACACAATCTGTAAAGTGTCCTGAGATAACTTCTGTTATGATTTTACATAAAATTAAAAGTTTTTTCTTTACATTTCAAAATTATGTGCCACAAGTACTGTTAACATTGCTCCAACTATGAGTAAATTCTCCACTATTAAAACCTGGGAGCATCACCACCTTGATGGGCAGCAGCACCCAAAAAGACTACTTGGCCTTTAAGAGGGTGGTCTGCTCGGCTGAGTGGATCATCAGAGCTCCTCTCCTCAATGTGCAAGACATTTACATAAGACGCTGCAAGGCTAAGGCCACAACGATTCTCAGGGAACCCAGTCCCTGAAAATGACCGTGTTTGAAAAAAAAACTTTTACACAGCTCAGTCAATGTAATACATAATAATTGAAAGTTTGAGCTGTGTGGCCGTGCATAGTATGCATGATGTGTTTTCCATGTCAAAACCTCTCAAAGGAGTCAAGTGTCAACCAAGTAAGTGTCAATCAAGTCTCACAGCGGTCAAGTCCAAGTAAACTCTCAAATACTCACATTAGGCTGACTCAAGTTTAATGCTCTGACAGATAAATACAGTGTGCCGGATATAACCTTTAATCACAGCCAAGAGCATTCAGGATACAAACACCCCTTGCATGAAAAGGATATCAATACATGTGAAAATGGCACAAAGTTCCTAACAGGTCTTTCATTTCGGCCGGATGTCCGTTACCTTACGCTTTCTTTGTGTTGTAATTTCAAACTCCTGTCGATTTATGAGTACTATGGCTAACTGCTCCTCAGATCTCTGCAGGGTCAATCCAGACAGCTAGCTAGACTATCTGTCCAATCTGAGATTTCTGTTGCACGACTAAACCAACTTTTGAACGTACACATGTTCCACCAAAACAAGTTCCTTCTCGATGCTATTTTGCAGAGGCACCGTTGCTCTGTCCGTCGCTTAGCACCGCCTAGACAATTGTGATTGGTTTAAAGAAATGCCAATAAACCAGAGCACGTTTTTCTCTTATCCCGGAATGCTGTGTGGACTCGCCGGACCCTCCTCCGCAGCCTGTGGAGGAAGTTCTGGCAATGCAAGACTAGTTTCAACCTAATTCTTTGCCAGATGTCAGAGCTGTCAAGTCTTGTCAAATCTAGTCTCAATTTATTTTTGTGCATGTTATAGGTTTACAAAGTGAAAAGCCCAAAGTCCACCCCAAAGGGACTTACCATCTTCCAGAGAAAACACACAACACAAACTGCTCCGAACAGCTCGATTGTAGTCCAACCTTTACTTCCGTGATGAACGTGTGTCACCTTGTAACACACGTTATAATGCTCGCCTAGCTGCTAGCGTGGCACTCCCTCATGCTCTGCAACTGACTAGCTAGCAGTACTTACTGCGCATGTGCGACTCCCAACAAAGATAGTACAGAAGTGAGATGCCTCACTCTGTAGCTAAAACAGAGAGCTCAACACACAGGGTGGAAAGAGGAGCTGCAGCAATGTGCACTGCAACAAAAATATGGTGTTATCTGAAAATGAAACCACATGAACCTATTCTGGTACAACCTCTAAATACAATAATGGACCTGAAAATGAGCATAATATGAGCACTTTAAGTCTTGTTGAAGCCAGTCTCGAGACAAGTCCTTGAAGACAAGTAAAATACAATTCTTGTTAAGTCAATTACAAATCAATTGCAGGTCGTTCACGTCTGTGAATCATCATTTAAAGAACAAGACTGAGTCAATGTAATACATAATAATTGAAAGCTTGAGCTGTGTGGCCATGCATAGTGTGCTTGTTCTGTTTTCCATGTCAAAACCTCTCAAAGGAGTCAAGTGTCAATCAAGTAAAGTCTCAGAGAGAAATACTCACATTAAGGCTGACTCAAGTTTAATGCTCTGAGAAATAAATACGGTGTGCCGGATATAACCTTTAATCACAGCCAAGAGCATTCACCCCTGCATGAAAAGGATACCAATACATGTGAAAACATTACAAAGCTTCTAACACACTACCTGTTGTTTGCCTCATCTTAGTCTATATTCACGATGTTTCATTTCTGGGATTGTTAAGGTGTTAAATTCCGCCAGATGTCTTTCATTTCGGCCGGATGTCCGTTACCTTCCTCTTTCTTTGTGTTGTAATTTTAAACTGTGGTCAATTTATGAGTACTATGCTGCCCTACAAAAGCAAAAGACCTTAACTCGCCAGAGTGTGAAACTGAGAACAATGACTTTAAAGTTATCTTAATGTCCTGGCAATTGAGTTATAGGTATACTATTGTAATTTTCACATTTTGTAGTGTATACCTGTATTAATCTATCTACCAAAAACATTTGAACTCAAGTCTGACCTTTGACCCTTTTTCAGAAGTTGTATTTTGCCTTAGCATTACCCACAAAATGACAATCAGTCATACCAAGGCAAAAGACCTTAACATCTATTTTATAGCACAATGTTTTGATAACAATGATAACTTTCACTTAAAATGTAAGCAATATTAACCCTATTGGACTCACTATGATAAAAATGGCTTCACATTTATCAACATCATATGAAAATGATGTATCAATGAGTTTTTTCTGTATTTCATACTCATACTAGTACCATACAGGCAGTCACATGATTGATTCACACACTCTCTGACAGACGTCAGAAATAAGCAGTGTTTTGATGTTTTAAGCATGTTCTTCTGTTTGGATATGAGGCACTAATTTAGACTCATTGCAAGAATGAAGATGCTGAACATAAAGATTGTGTCATTCACGTGCATATTAAGTAGCCACATTGGTTTGTTTTGGTCTTATAATACATCCGTAGATGCTCCAGCAGAGAGGATGGTTAGTTTAGCCAGCAGTTAAGTTTACAAGAATTTGTCCAAATTTCAAGATTTGAGGCAAACTAAGATAAACAGTTAGACTACAAACCGACAGCTTTTGTTTTAGCTTGTTTGTCAAAATTCACTATTTAGAGTAGAGTAGAGCTGTGTTTGTGTAAACAGCGCGGTGGACGAGAGCGGACTGGTCAGACAGATCAGATTGAAATATATCGCTTCCTACATGTGTATGCCTGTAGACAGGTGAGTGGGTGTTGATACATATTTACTTTTAGGTTTTATTGTAGCCTACTTACAACGAGCGTAGCGGTATCTTTCCCAGTCAGGTGCATGTGCTGCGTGTCAGCGTCGTCCTCTGCTGTGTGTGTGTGTGTGTGTGTGTGTGTGTGTGCACGCGTGTGTGTCGCGGGCATCGCATTTACAAAGTAGGCTACCTTAAAGGCTCAGATATACTAGCGCTTTCAGCAGTGCGTGCGGAAATCGTGATGTCACGGGACTGCCGTGAGTATTTATACTCGCGCGTGGTGGTCGCGGCACTAGTTGCAGTCTTCTCCTGAACAGCGGTGGCGCTAAGGAGCAAAGGCTACCGATGTTTTTCTTTCTAAGGACTAGAAGAAGAAGAAAAAGATAAACAACGGCAGAAGAGGCAGCAACAATGCCGTCAATGCTTCGATTTGATTCAATGAGCTACTTGGTCAGATCAAGCCTTTCATTCACAAAAAAAGAACTCATCTTAACCAGGTAAGTTTGCAAGAGAGACCTGCAGTCAGTCGGCGAGTCCTGGCATCCGGTTTCCCAGGAGCTCGTTCAGGCTTTCTGTTTCCGGTTTGTTGGGCGCCGCTGAAAAAAATAGACTGGTGCGCGCCCTGTGCTCGCGCGCTGAAAATCGGACGCGCCGGCCGGAAATTACGTCATTTTGATGTCACGAATGCACGCTCCACCTCCAACGTGTCAAGCATAAAACGGCCTTAACTCAGTTTGAGCATTCTGAAGCGCCATGAAACAAAGACCATAACTACCAGAACCAGAACTGATGTTACGGTATTCTGCCTTGGCTTCTCTGCGGCTTTTGAAGTTACGGCAAAGACAACACAGAAATTTCTCCCCAAAACGATACAATTGACTCAAGATATTTATCCACATGATAAAGCGGATTTAATGTATATATTTGTATATATATTTAATGTTCCAAAAATGTCAATAACTAATTTTAGACCAAAATTGAGTTGAGTCTTTTCACTTTACATGGCAGTATGGTTAACTGCTCCTCATATCTCTGCAGGGTAAATCCAGACAGCTAGCTAGACTACCTGTCCAATCTGAGTTTTCTGTTGGATGACTAAAACAACCTTTGAATGTAAGCATGTTCCACCAAACAAGTTCCTTCCCGAGGCTTCCTCTCCTCTTAATCAGCTCTCCAATGTGTCAGATCAGCTCTCTAACATAGTCTGTGTGGAATAAGACAACTTGGTTCATGTTCTTGTTTCCTGGGTCGAGTTGTTATGGGTCAGAGATAATAGATGGAAAATTATAAAGTGAGCATTTGGTATAGTAGATACTAAACTTGTCTGGGCTTTTGTAAATGACTAGCTGTGCAATAATAAATGTGTTTAGACTGCCTGAGGGGACTATAGTGTTTGTGCACAAGAGCTATTCTTAAGTGGATTTTATTGTTTCCTGTCTTCCTCTAAATCCCTTTTGTTTGTATATTTTTTATTTTTTTTGCTTTAGTAGATAAAGAATAATCACCAAGGAACAAGGCGGTATATTTCATTTAAAAAGCACATTTAAACAGATGTTTACTCTAACCTGTGAGAATTAAGGAGCTGACTGCATCTTTGTTGAAAATTTGCTGATCCACTTTTGAATCCTTCCTTATTTAATTTTAAACACTCCAGCCCAGTGGGAGTAGATTGACTATAAGCTTGTTAAGAGGCACGGTTTTCAACTTCATCTGCACACACAGAGGCAAAGTAAGAAATACACAACTGTATTACCTGCATCTCATTACTATCTGAATCACCTGCAGCATTTCATTTCTAAGCAAAGTAAATGAAGTGTAAGGATGTGAAATAAAAATTGCATTTACTAACTAACTAAAACTTCCACCTGCTGTCACGTGTTGCGGTCACATGTTTAAAATGGCCGCCATGCAGCGGTAAATAAAACAGTCATATGTTGTTTTGGGAGTCATTTACAACCGACTTATTCTGTTGTTATTCTCCTCTTTGACAAAGTTTATAGTTAGGGATTGAGGAGTTGCAGCGTGCGCCTAGACCTACGGGGGAGGGTGTATGCTACAGACACCGGCACCCCTTCTCTTCTCTGCTTCTCTTCATAGTCGTCAGATTCATCTACCAACCCTTATAGAGCTGGCTCAGATTTGCCTTGGAACAGCTCTTAGTTATGCTGTTATAGTTTTCGCATAGTTTTAGACTGCCGGGGGACTTCCTTTGACACACTGAGCCCATCTCTCCTCTCTCTTTCCATCTGTGTGCATTCATGTCCCAGAAATGCTTGTTACTAACCTAGCTCTGGGGAGCTTATTCCCTGGAGTCCTTATGTATTCTCGCCTAGCAATTTTCCTTGGATTAGGGTGGCACCTAAATCATGGTTGCAGCTGTCGTGGTCCTGCTCCGCCCTGCAGTGCCCTGCTGCGTCCTGCTATGCCCTGCAGTGTCCTGCTATGCCATGAACTATTACAACTGCTATTTCTAGTCATAGTTCCATTATTTTTATTGTGACTATAATTGCCACTTTTCATGGTACCCCCAACCGGCACCGTCAGACAACAAGGTTTCTCACTAAAAGGACCTAACATATTTAAAGAAAATACAAGCAAAAATGGTTTTGTGTGGCAGGGCGCCTTTAACATGTATGCACAGCCCACCAAAATGTTTAAGAGATTTTAAAACAGTATCCTGATTAAACTTCAACATAAACCAGTCTGTGATTCACTCAACATCCTCTGACCTCTACTGTTAGTCAGAATAATTCATAATTGTTTGCTTTTTTAAACTCAAAAATTTAGTATAAACATTTTTTTTAAATGTTGACAAAAAGTGACAAATAATTTTTTTTAAATCGTCAAAAGCAGTAAAAAATGAAAAAACGGAAGCACAGCACATTCCTGAACGACGGGAAGACAACAAAAGGGTTAAGCACTGTTATTCCATGTCCTTGTGTTACTGAATACTTATTTTATTTAACCTCACTTCCTGCTGTTAGTTTTCCTCTAGAAAAATGTGACAATTGCTCTCTTGGGACGAGCAGAAACACTATGAGTCCAACTCCGCAGGGAGACAGAGTTTGGATCATCACACTGAGAGGCAGATTATTCTCTACTTAAAGGAAAAAAAGAGACAACACTGAAGTTGTCTGTCAACTCGACTAGGATCAAAACTGAACCTGTCACCTTGCTGGAATGAAGATACATTTGCATAAGTTCAGGTGTCCACCAGTTGAAAGATAAATCAAACTGAATATGAAGGTAAAAAAAAAACATCATTCAGTTAGACATATGGTTAAGACTGTACTTTTCTTTTTAAAATGATCTGTCAGCTGTTGAGCAGCTTCTACCTGAACAGTCAGTGAGCATTTTCAGCTCTTATTTAAAGTCCCCTTAGTCCGTTGTTTTTATATATATATATAAATATATATATATATATATATATATATATATATATATATATATATATATATATATATAATAATGTTCTCAAATTTCTGCAACTTATGCTGATAACTATTACAGCCTACTGAGTCAATATATGGCAAGTCCACAGTTTAGTTACCATGATTCCACTCAGTCAGTCAGCTATTTAGATTGTCAGGTAATTTAGCTTGGCATTTACTTTTGGCCTATTAATGTCACACTTTTGAGCCAATAATAGCCTAACCGGAACAAAAAAATCACAACTTTATATTCACATCAGGAAAAGTCATGAATGACAAAAATAATACTCAGTAAGTCACAATGACAGACGACAGAATGAAATGACACACATTTAAATTATGAAATACATAGTTTTAGCAATTAGTATCTTTTTTTTAACGATTCTTATCTCTCGATATTTATACACTCAGTATCTGATGACCTATGAGTCCATATTTCCATATTTTGACTTTATATAAAAATAAATGTCACAGTTCCATAGTCATGTAATAATGTTTATAATGTCAGTTTTCTTTTCAGTTTTACTTCCAAATGTGATTATTTGTATTCTTGGATTGTTTATTTATTCATGTATGTATTTCTTTTATTTTCTGAAGAATCAGGTAGTGCATCTTAACATATTTATTCTATTGTGCCGTTTGAAAGTCGTGTTTTTCTTTTCTTTTTTGAGTAGAAATATTGATCCGAGTTTAGATAACAGCTTTAGATTTGGACCACTTTGACTTTTTTAAATCATTGCTCTTGTTTTTGATTAAGCAGATGTATCCACTAGTGTTGAAGTACTTTACCTCCTCAATTCCCCTGCAATGTTCCCTTGCCTTCCACTCAATGCTCCTCTCCTTTCCTTTACCTCTTTACCTCTCATAGCATCTTTCCCCTCTTCTCTCTCCTTCCCTCAAGCCTCTCCATACAGACTTGATGGTGGTGATATTTTTCCACCAGAAACCCATATCCCATATGTATTATTTATTTTTCATTTACTTGCTGCTCAGTGGTGTAGTGAGGTCAGCAATCTATTTCTAGCAGGTTATGAAGTTGAAAACTTCTCAGCCAATCGATAGCAAGCATCAGGCAAAGTTAAACAACCACCAACCAGTAATCTGCTTCAACAGCTGACTAAGACAACACATTCTCACTGTCCCATCGCGTAAAATACAGATGCTTGGTCATGTGCCTTTGGCGTTTGTTATTTACGCTAAAAGTCTCCTTTGGCGTCAGGACACTTGACGCAAGTGTCTTGACACAAGAACCAGACAGTTAGCTTTAGGAAAAGATCATGGGTGGGGTTATACACGAACAGAACACTTTCCCCGGTCTCCTGGGTGAAAGTCCTGTGTTGTTTGACCCATCCGCCACCCCAACCAACTAAGGTTTTCTGATCACGAAACGAAGCAATCAGGAAAGGTTAACACATTGAACATTTTAACAGCTTATTAACGTGCGCTTGTTGACCCGTGTGCACTGATGCGCTCATCTGTTGACATTTCCGAATGCTTTCCACACAAACAAACGTAGCCTATATGTGTCATTAGCATGAGAAAAAAATTTGATTTTAACTGTGTCGGGCTCGGACATAAATATCTTAATGCCTGTCGGGCTCGGGCTGGGTTCGGTCACGGCTCTGTCGGACGCGGGCCAGGCTCGGACAGAAAAATTCGGCCCGATCCGGACTCTACAACCAACCTCCTTACGGTCTTTCATACAACTTGCTACCGTTGTTGCTCTTAATACTACGTCATCTTACAGCGCTGCTGATCTGTCCGGCGCTTTCTATACAGACGCTGAAGGGTGTTTTTTGTGTCGTATCTAACGCTAAGAGCCACTGACCAAGTGTCCGTATTTAACGAGTTGGGAGTGAGAACGGGTTGACTAAGATTACTTAAACTCTATTTCCATTCCTCTTCTTCCCCTATGGCACTCCCCTCTGTCACTAAGATACATCCTTATTATCTAGCAATGTTAATCTTTCTGTTCCTCTGTCTTCCCTCATATGTCTCTCTCTCTCTCTCTCTCTCTCTCACACTCTCTCTCTCTCTCTCTCTCTCTGGTTACCAATGCGTGAAGCCATGTGTGTTAACTGAGCTCCAGTTTATCCTTTTTCTTAGTCTCTCCATTGCCATACCTGAAGTGTACACACACCAAATAATTACCAAATGCTAATAATAATGTTATAAAACAAAGGACTTTTAAAAATTTACAAAATGCACACACACACACATATGTATAGGCACAAAGAAAACAATGTTTATCTGGCTGTAGGTCTATTTTAATTCATGAATCACTTAACCAGATTTCCTTATAAATACGGTATGCCACCACCACAACAAAATGTCAGATTTCAATAAAAAAAATAGGGCTTGAATGTGAAAACAATTTTATCAATTTAATTCAATAATGAGATCTCATTTCCCCATGCTTCCATATTATACTTTCTGTTTGAGATGTCTATCTATTAGTTATGTTTATTATTGGTGACATTATGACAGTCGCCGGCACGTATTCAAGTGTTGCTTTAGTTATTTTGGCAACGCCGTCAGTTAGAGTTCATCTTCATTGATTTGACTTCCATGTGCACTGTAGTTGTCATCCTATATCTGGCTGCAAAGCACTTCTGGGAACTGCAGTTCTGTCCCCACTGGGACCTGTTCTGCCAAAACCATATGCACTCCACTGAGTGAAGGCATTTCAGATGAAATAGTCAACGGAATTACCATTGGTGCGTTCAGAGTTTTGTATTAGATACTCACTGCATACGCTCTTGCAACTTCTATGTCTTGCCAAATCTATTGTATAATATGTATAACTGAAATTCATTTTAGATTAGATTCTGGTGTCAGTATAAACTCTGGTTAAAATAACAAATATGAAAACTTAAGTGTACACAAATCTGTGTTTTCTAAAGAGCAAAGAGCAGGTATTCCATTGCACTAAAATATCTGAAACTCCAAACTGCCCCCAAAAAGGAGAAGTTCATGTTAGTGAGCTCACCCTCCAGGATTTATGGCTGATGACAAATTTGCAGATACTTCATGCTGCCATTTGGGGCTGCCGCTGTGGGAAGTTGACAAGTGCAGCTTTTACGAGAGCTGAACTGGTGATACTGATGCTGGTTAAGGTGGTCTGTTTATGCGTATGTTTCTGTACGCTGACATGGTGCACACAGCTTTCACTAAGAGTCCTTTAACTCCCAGACCCAGCTGTCTCTCTGATCTCTGTCTCATCTAAAAACATTGAATACATATGCCTGTTTCATGCCTCTGTAACGTTTTTGCCACATGTTAACACATTCAGTCACATTAGCACTGGCTGTGTGAGCATTTGCATGTGTGTGTGTGTGTGTGTGTGTAAGCGAGTGAGTTGAGTAATGTTCTCAGCAGAAAAAGAAATCCAGACCGCCTTCTCAAACAAAAATATTTGATACATTTCTCTGACCATTTCTGTAGGAAATTTAAAATGTTGGCACTGACTTTAAGTTTGGGGTCCCCTGCTGGAGCTGCTCCCCCCGCGACCCGACACCCCATAAGCGGAAGACGATGGATGGATGGATGGATAGACTTTAATTGGCTTCATTGCAGACATTAATCAATGTGAGATGCAAATTTGCCAGCAGCATGTCAGCAGATAAAGTTGTCACACGTGGAAACAGATGGGAGCTATGGCTGTAATTTCTGTTTTAGATCAAAACAACATGAATGCACATATTTGTGCTCTGATTCCGTCCGGCAGAAGGCTGAGACAAATAACCATTTCTCTGATGATTGCATGCCTCTTCACATACAGACTGCGTTCATCTCTCAACCAGCACACAGCTGCCTGCTGGCGCAAATCAAGCGCACCCAAACGTAATCATCTGCACATGAAGCCTAACAATCCTCAGAAAACAGGATTCATTTACATTTGCTTTTCACTGTAAATCTGGCATATCGCATGTTCCTTTGTTTGTTCCTTTTTTTCCTTTCTTTCTTTCTTTCCCAATTCATTTCATACTTTTTGCAGGACTGACACCATATTTAAAAACATAGTAGTGGTGAGAATGAAATATAAGATTACAAAATATAAAACAACAAAACAACATAAAATGAATATGCCTTTATTTTAAATATAAAGCATTTTACTGTAAAATAATCCTTCCTCCTGGGGACCAAACAGTCCCTGAGCATCCCCAAACCTGACTATCCTCCTTTTCTACAGATTACAAAGAAACAGCTCTGACCTACAATGTACAGCTCATTAGCCATACGAAGACTAGCCGCATAACATCTACAGACAGAGAACATGACTGTGTTGTTTCCAGGCCCATCCCTCAGAGCAAACACGTGTGTTATGTATGCATACATAGAAAAGATGTGATAAGCAACAAAGAAGTCAAGGTCATGGAAAGAATATGCTTGCAAAATATAGATACAGATATATTTGGCAGCCTCAGTATAATAAAAGTGTCTGTGCTGTGTTGGAGGGGATGTGGAGAAACAAACTTCACCCACATATTTTGGTCATGCAAAATATTTAATTAAGGGATAATGTACAGCGGGCTGGTCATTATTGCGAATTAGAACCCCAACAGAAGGATGCAGGTCTTGAATCAGCCGGAAGGGGTCAATTCAGTAATCATATCAATAATTACATTAATAATTTTTTTGGGTAGGCATATTTAAAAATGGGAGAATGAGAACGGGTTGTTAAAACTGTTGCTCTCCCCTGGTGACCCTAACCCTAACCAACTTGCTCTGTTTGCACTGTAGCCGTTAGCCCTGTAAGTGTTTCCCATTTATTCCACACTCTCTCTCCTTATGTGATAGCTGAACGCCGTGAATGACCAATATGAACTGAGTATTCAACAAAGCTGTGTAATACATCATATTAATCTGGTATTATAATAAATTGAATGCAGCAAAATTAAAGATTGGAGTAAAACACTTCCCACCCATAAAGTATGGCCAGGTGGCAACACACACTGTAAGCATCAGCATCATCTGTTCAACAGATCTTTTCAGTCAGTCAGTGACTTCAAGCACTCTTCTGAGCACCCACGTCTTTTCTGGGTGTCACTGTACCATCATTAGCTGATTAATCACTCCCTGTTGCAAGTGTTAATTGACATAATCTATTCTTCATTAGCACTGCCCCTCTGCAGACAGAGTCAATGTGTTCCTTCACCCCTCATTTCACCCAAGGTGGTCCTGCCCTTCACCTTGGGCTAATGGTGGGTTGAACCAAGTCAAGGTCCTTGCAGGGGTGTTGAGGGGAGGTATAGGTTAAATACCATTGTTGGAAGTATTTAGATTCTAACTCACATGTGGAGTGCATTACTTGGAAAGATTAAGTATAACTTCCCAGTCTATATTTGGGCAATGTCACATGGATGACACGCCTGATGGGAGAAACAGTGTGAGCTGTCTCAAATTCTGCTCCATTGTGTGACCCTTCAAACATCCTAATCATAGAAAACAGGAGCTATTACCATGAAACTGTCATGGATCATTTCAAGCCCATAAGGATGAGTCAAAAAGCCAAAGTAAGACAAATGCATTCAAGAAAACATAGTGAGAATGACCTCTTTGGTTCTACCCTTAAAATCTGAATGATTGACTGATAATGACTATAATCCCATCAGCTGACATTTTTGCTGGGAGCAGTTTACCTTTTTCTTGTCAATACAAGCCAATTTCAGATGTCTTTAACTTACAACATCTTATAATTTTAATGTTATCCACCCTTGATCTTCAGTACAGGACAGTGACATACCCATTTTTAATCCCACCTACAAAGCTCTGATTGATTTGTTGTTGTTTTTTCCAATCAGGGAAACAACCGCCAATGACCAAAACACATGATCTTTTTGAATTACTAAAAGAGAGATGAGAGCAACAATTCAGAACTCTGGAACCAGGGTACTTTTCTACCTATTCTTTTCTTCTTTAGTAGTCAAATAAATCAACCATGGGAAAGGTGAGTTCTTGTTAAAAAATGTAAGAAAGTCAAGCAGAAATGAGCAATGTTTTCAGAACATAGAAGAGTCAGGAAAATCAACATGTTGTTTTTGCAAAGTCAAGAAAACCAGGCAGACAGGCTGAGTCTTATGTGTGTATATTTAGACTGAAGCCCGGGCAGAGAGAATGTGAGAGGGAGAGAGACTAAAATGAAGTTGAGGAGGGTGGAAGGGATTGATTTTCTGACATTTACCACTGAAAAAGTTCTGAACTTGTCACAGAGTTGAGAAAAAAAAATTCTAAGAAAGAAAGCATATCTAATACATGCACTGGCTCCCCTATCCGTTTCTTAGCAACAGCATGCACCCAAGGCGAGAATGACAATCTATGGAGATGGAGTGATAGGGAGAGATAGCTGCATAACTGAAGAGAGACAGAGAGAAAGAGAAAGATATTTGAGTGCATGGCCTACAAAGTGTTTGGTTAAGGCTTTGGTACACATTGATTTAAGACAATATTCTCGTTTAATCCTTCATGTTATTTTTGAAGAATCCACCCACTTCCACTGTTCACAAGTAAACTCACATTTACTTGAGAGAGAATCATCATCCAACTCAAATGTATGGTTTTGGTTCAGTTTCACGCTTTCATCAACCTTGCTCCCAGACACGGCTGTCAATGACCAAGATCTTTTTGAATGACTGAAAAATGTGAGCAACGATTCAGAGCTCTGGAACCGGGGTACTTTGGCTTCACAAAAAATAAAGAAAAACATATTTGGGGTGCAGAAAAAGACACCAAGAACATTGCAGACTATCTACCCTGAAAAACGGGCACATAGGCCGTTTTTACAATTAATGTTATGCGGCATCCTCTAGTGGCTATTGTAATTATGACGGGACCAAAGCAGGAAATCACGTAATCTGGTACTAATACTGAGGAATTCCATTAAGGGTGGGTGGGATTGGAGGTGGATGGGTCAAATGAACACAGGACCTTTACCCAGAAGACCGGTGTTTGCGTCCTATTTGTAATCTGTTTGAAAATAAGAGGCTAGTTATTTCAACTTTACTTAACAAACGGAATTACATCACATTCTGCGCCACGTGCATAATTCCCTCATGTATGTACGGAAGTGAAGTAACTTAACAAATGTACTGATTTGAATCCAAACACAATCTTTTTCTAAACTTTACTACTTTTGTTGCCTAAACCTAACCATCTGCGACTGTTTCACAACATTGTTGATGTGTTTAAAACCTCAACCATTAACCTCTCCTATGGGTCGTGTTTCTGGGGCGCAAATTTATTAGATGCTCTGTATGACAACATATGTGGTCATATAGTTTGGACGACTTGTCGGTAAATTGTTGCTGTTTCAGCATTTGCCATCACCACTATTAATAGTCAACGTTGTGTTTTCAGCTTCCTCTACTGCCCCCACATGGTCCAAAAATCTTTTTTTATACTATTTATGGTCAGCATTATTATCAGTAAACATATTTGCATTTCGAAAGGAAGTACAGTGCACAAATGATTCACAGGAAATGATGCATATAGGGACTGAATGTGAAGTGTTTGAAATGTAGTCTAAAGTATTATAACTTTAAAATATAGACACAAAATACAATTAAAAAATATATATATTATCAAATAAATGTTTTGGATAGGGACACACATCCCTGTGCTTTGAAATAGCATTTGATAAGACAGAAGGTCTCAAGAGCCACTACACCAGCTAACTTTCTAACTAACTTTCAATCACATGAGAAAAAAGATGTCAACACAGAAAATTCATTTAATTGACTATACATGCCTAATGAGTCTGATGGAAGAGAGGAAATATGTAAAGGTGTAATTATTTGCAGTGTACACAGTGATGAGCACGTGTGTGTGTGTGTGTGTGTGTGTGTGTGTGTGTGTGTGTGTGTGTGTGTGTGTGTGTGTGTGTGTGTGTGTGTGTGTGTGTGTGTGTGTGTGTGTGTGTGTGTGTGTGTGTGTGTGTGTGTGTGTGTGTGTGTGTGTGTGTGTGTGTGTGGTCCTCAGCAGAAAGTGAGTATTTGACCTTGATGCCAGCATGGCAGACAAACTGTAGCCACCAGATGGCCGGTGACCCATCGAGCTACAGCTGTATACAGGTTGCAAACACATTGCGTGCACACACACACACACACACACACACACACACATACACACACACACACGCACACACACACGGTCCATGCACACAGAATACAACCAGGAATGGATTTGGTAGGTGCTATTGTTTCAAGTGAATTGCTCAGTTCTATGGGAAGCTGATACTGGGATAGTTAGGCTGACATGCCAAAAAACTGAATGCAGATCATCTTAAGAAAACACTTTAAATCACTCAAAATCATGAATGATGCAAAAGCAGACCTGATGGACTCCTTTAATATTTCCTGTAGTCTGGCTCAGCGGCTGACATCATGCTTCACGTGATACACTGGTGATACACTGGTGATACACTGAGCACACAGAGCAAATTAACCATGTATTCATTTGGCAGGTGAAATGTTCCACAAAAACAAGTTTCTTCCCAAGACTCTTTGGCAGAGCCATAGTCACTGTGTCACCTTAGCCAGACCTGCATGAACTTGTTCTGAACTTGTCAGGGCTGCATGAACATCCAGGTTGATGCTATCAAACATTGGTTATGTCTGATAATTATCTCTTTGTGGTTGAAATACTATTGGAATGGTACGACTTAATTGCATTGAAAAACTCACATAATTTGAAATTGTATTGTTTAATTTGAATCACTGCATTGAAAAACTGAATCTGAATAGTATAATTTGAAATTGAATTTATTTGTTTGGATTTGAAGTCCAATAAAATTTGATCCTCGCTGAAAATTCAACTCTCTATATATCTTCACATTCAGTTCTCAAAATTCGGATTCAGTTCTCAAAATTCAATTTCAAGTTACTGAGACTGACATCCTGGTAGTTGGAAGATGAAGGAAGAGCAATCGAGCGCAGATCAATATAGCTCAGTGGCGCAGGATGATGCCAGACTGTTGTGCTGCTTATGGATGTTCGAACGAAAGAAATGAAAAAAAAAAAACAGCAAGGGATAACATTTCACAGGTGAGAATGTGTTTTATGATATATATGCTGCCTTCGACCTGCAATCTGAGCTCCGGCGGCGGCGGGAGGCGGAGAGTTCCGTGACTGGCAGCAGCTACTCTTCTCCTGGGCAGGAACACAGCTTCTCCTCGCTGCTGCGCCGGTCCCCGCTGATCCAAATAGGACTGGCCAAAGACAGAGTGGTGATCGGGAGGATCTTCCACGTAGTCCAGGATGACCTGTAGCTTACGTAGATTTCGGCAGGAAGTTCCACTGCGTTTGCCGGCGGCCGGCGGACGGAGAGAAGCTTAAGCGGGGCAGCAGAGTCCGACGGAGTGGGGCAGACTGTCACAGCCTGCTGAAGTTTAAATCACAGGTTTCCTAAAGGGAATCTGGCGGGACTCGGACGTGCACGACGAAACATGACTTTAGGTCTTGTTAAATAAATAAATACATGTAGAAATAAATGAATAAATTGCAGAGGAGTGAGCCTGGACATTTCAGTTGAAGCAGAAACTCTTAGTTCAGAAGGGTGAAGTTTCCGTTTGGACTCAGAGCTGTGAACTGATTATAATAAATATTATTTGTATTAACACATTGATTAGTCTCTTTGTTTTGTTTGTTACTGCACATGATGATAAAGCTACACTTTTAAATCACAAACAAAACTAACTTTAATATTTATATGAACGCTCTAAGGAAAGAGACAAATGATCAGATATTAGAGTTAGATGATGGGGGCTCGTTCCAATGAACAGCAGTAGCCAAGGCGACATCTAGTCAGAGATACACTGAACTCTATCGATCTGCGCTCGATTGCTCTTCCTTCATCCTCAACTACCCGGATGTCTGTCTCAGTAACTTAAAATTGAATTTTGAGAACTGAATGTGAAGATATATAGAGAGCTGAATTTTCATTGAGGATCACATTTTATTGGACTTCAATTCCAAATGAATAAATTCAATTTCAAATTATACTATTCAGATTCAGTTTTTCAATGCAATGATTCAAATTAAACAAAACAACTTCAAATTATGTGATTCAAATTCAGTTTTTCAGTGCAATTATTCAAGTTTAGAAATTCAAATTCAAAGTTTCTGGTGGCACATATTTCAGCCCATAGTTGGCACAAATTATCATAAACAAGCAAACTTCCTCTGCCTTAAACAAACTGATTTAAAATAGCAAGCACTGGTCTGTAAATTGAAATAATTGACGCAGAAACAATAGGCATTTTTTTCTGGCTGCTGACGTTTTGGGGTATAGTAGAATTTAGATGTGTTATTGTCATTCATTTTGATTGCACCATAGTGTTTGATTGTATTAGATTGCTCTTATTTATTTCATCCATAGTTTTAGTCAGCACTAAGTTATGGCTATCAGATGTCACATTAGGTTGTTTCAATTATTTATGAGATTCTTAAAGGAATTTTACGTTTTTCTTTAATTATTCTGACATTAGACATTGTAAATGTTAATACGTTTAAATAGCTGAACCAACTCAGAGATTAATATAGGCCTTAGTTATATTAGCCAAAAGTGAGCAAACAAACTTATTAAAAATAACAAATTTATGTGTGGCTAGCTGATGCTTTTTAGATAAAAGTCGCACCAGCGATGTACAACATATCTCTATCTTTGCCTTTTCTCCATTTTTGTTTCTTTCTTCTTCAGCAGTGAGGTTTGTGTGCGAAAGAAAAACTAGAGTGACAGTCTTTTTGGGATAGTGGTGGTAGCTAAAGATAGAAGCCGAGTTTGAGGGGTGGGGAGAGGCAACATGGCGTGTTTCAGAAAGATCTAATGTATGATCTGAGCCTGAATCAAGGCAGAGAATAACAGAGATTATAAATAAGCGATGATTCTCCTTTTCTCTATCATTTCTGCCTTGTTTAGATCTCCCTCACCCCATGCTTTACCTCTCCATCTACTTTTAGATATCCCCATGTGTTCTCACTTCCACAGTCTCTTTGCTCAAACAGATATATTCTTTCCCTCTGTCAGTATTGCCGGTTTTCGCCTTCATGTCTCTCAACTGGTTGTCTTCTCATTCTCTCTATGAGCCAAAAATACAATGACACCCACCATATGTTTCATGTAATTTTTTTTTTACACCTGCATGCCCTTCGTCCCTCTTTTATCCTTCCGCTCCCTCCTACGTGTCTTCTGTTGAATACACGTTACTCTGCCAACAAGTAGAGCACCCATCCACAATCAATGCTGAATGTTATATATATATATATATATATATATATATATATATATATAAATATATATATATATACACTTTATTTGTCGCAACTGCAAAGGAAATCACATTTTCACAAGATAGTTTCACATTATTACAACATACAAATGTATGTATCAAGTTATAACAAGGAAACGTTCTTGTTGTGGCAGCACTACACTTCCATACACTGCAGTTGCAGGCTCACTGCTATATACTGTAATATAATGACAAGCCGAAAGCGGCCGCAGTTTGATTCCTCTACACGCTATATAATGTGCTCCAGTAACAAAGACAGAAAGATAACCAATTACATCCAAAATGTAGAATAGTTCAAGAGAGCTACTGGCCGCCGCATCGGCGGAAAATGGCAAGTGTGAAAATAACCGACCATTAGGTTATTCGCACACGAGCTCCTACATACATTTTACAGTTCACACAAATGTATTTTTAGCCGCAATTGCAAGTAAACTGCTCCCATTGTCGAGCCCTGCTTTTGTCAGCTAAACTTAAATGCATCAGCCGCTGAAACAACCAGGATCTCACGGCGCTCTGTACCCGGCTCACAGTCAGATTTTGTCGGCTAAACTTCACTGTAAAGACCGCTAAACTTAACTGGTCTTCTCATTCTCTATATGAGCCAATAATACAATGACACCCACCATTTGTTTCATGTAACAAGCCGTTTTTTTAAGAGGACATGTGGCATTGGTATCGCTGCATTTCACACCCCGCCTGCCCTTCGTCCCTCTTTTATCCTTCCCCTCCCTCCTACGTGTCTTCTGTTGAATACACATTACTCTGCCAACAAGTAGAGCACCCATCCACAATCAGTGCTGGATGCTGAAGTATATATATTTGTCGCAACTTCAAAGGAAACACTGACTTTTTTGAAACAGCATAATGTTAGATTTGATTAGATTCAGTTTTTGATATTTTCATTAAATGTCACACTACTCATTTGAATTTGCTTTGTATGCTGTTAGCTTTTCCCCCGTTGTCTTGGTAAATTCAGCATAATGTAGGCTACATTTCTACAGCAACAGAGTCATGCCACAGGCACCCCTTTTGTTACTCTGTGTTTCTCTTTTCAGCAGAAATACTAGTTTAATCACAAATGAATTCTGGTTGATTATGATATGATTCTGTGGAAATATACAACATGATGAATCCATGATAGTAGAGATAATTCCACCATGCTCAATGTTTTTTTAACCCAGGCTTTAAGAGACCAAGACTTTTTGGGATCATGCAATATATGATTACAAATAGTGTAATCCTGATCAATATTATACCTTTTGTGCATCACTCAATCTGAGCTTCCTCAAATTTCACATTTTGAAGAATGAAGTCTACACATAGGAAATAGTAATAATAGTAACTTAATAATAATAACAACTCTATTTATACAGTACTTTTCAAAAACAAGTTACAAAGTGCTTTACAAACCCACAATAACAAGATAAATCAATTTAACGAGATAATAATGAATAAAAGTTGAATTAAATAAAAACGTAGAATTGATACAGTAATAATGACAAGGTATGAATGACGATGTATGAAATGGCAAGGTATGAATTGCTAATTTAGCAATACAAATGTGAAACAAGTGAAGTAAAACTGAAGAATAACCGATTCATGAGAAAGTAGTTCTGAAATATTGCGTTTTTAAGAGAGTTTTGAAAGAAGAAACAGAGCCAGTCTGCCTGATCTCCTCTGGCGGAGCCCTGACTCCAAAGGCTCGGCCTCGGTCTGGTTTTTAGCCTCGTGCCATGACTTAGGAAATACTAACAGACCTCTGCCGGAGCATCCTAGGCTCATAAGGCTTATAAGAAGCCTATATGCATCTGATCCAATCTCTAATAATGGCACCCTGCATTCATTTCAGAAGCTGATCTCAATTTGAATCAAGGTCAAAACTTGCTTTGATAAAAATGTCTCAATGAAAGTAGGGTCATGGCTTGGCTGCCTCATTAGTGTTTAGTTTGATGCACTGGAAAATAGGATGTAGTAAATGATACCAACGCAGTGATGAATGAAGTGAAAAAGGACCTGCATGTCTGTCAACCTGTCAGTATGCAGAATGAGAGTGGAAGTGGTTTTGTTATCATGACAATTCCCCTCGTGTTGTCAATGTTAATAAGAATTCATATAAAATGTGCACAAGTAAAAGCAAACCTGTTCATGCATGCAGTTCTCACAGTAGAGCAATTTAACAGAGCAAAGTGAATCCAAAGAAAGAAGACGGTTCCAAAAACCCAATCAAACTGAAGATGTCAGGAATGACAGGAGTTTTTTCAGCAGGCTAACCACAAAGTTTTAAACTAAACCTCCCTCTTTTGTCTTGCTGAGGTGCCAGTCATCCACATCCATACACACACACACACACACACACACACACACACACACACACACACACACACACACACACACACACACACACACACAAATGCAGGGATAGTAAAGCCGAAACACTGAGACCCACTGGTTGCAATGCAAAGCAACTGGAAAGAGGTTCTGGCGAAGAGTGCTTTTAACAAGTCACCATGGAAACAACAGCAGGACATTGCTGTTTGTTTACTAGTTAGCTTAAAACACATCAGATGCTTCTGTTAAAGACAGCTGTGTCCTCCTCATCAGGAGCAGCAAAGAGAACGAGCCACCAGCTGATGATGGAGTTCATTACATTAGATTATACTAAAATTGAACCAAACTGATTCCACTGATGACATTGGCCAATTGCAACAGCAAATCCTAATAGGGAAATGAAATGAGATACTCTGGAGTTATGTAGCATAGTATAGTATAGTATAATATAGTATAGTAAAGAATGAATGAAACAGTCAAATAACTACCGCAAATTAGTGATTGTGTCTGTTTTAAAATATTAGAAAGCATGTGTATATTGGAAGAAAAAGAGATTGTTCAAATCTTGAATATTAGATTATAATTCAGAAATTATGGACTCGTCTTCAGGATAGTAAGCTTTCCAAATATTTCTCTTCACTTGCTATTGGCAAAAGCATATTCTGAGTTGACTCCATTTATAGTAAATGGCAGTGCCTTTGTAAGCACCTTTGTAAGCATGATGTGGTGACTTCAGGAAACAGACTAAAAGTCGCTGAGAGACTGAGGTTGGCCCTGGTTTGGTTTGTATGGCGCACTTCCACTACGATCCAAAGTACGTCAAATAAATGTTATTAATAAAAAGGGATCTACTAGCATTAGCATATAACATGCACGTAATTATAATCGCAATATTACGCGATTAAAAGAAAGTGGCTGCCAGTAAAGAAAATGGCGACACGCTCACAATTCACAAGTGGTGCGGGGCGCCATGGGTAGCGCTTCCTCAAAGTTGTCTCCACCGCTCTCCCCATAGGAAAACACTGGTACAGCCAGCACAGAGCGGTTTTACCGTGGATCATGTGTAGGTGGCTTTCAAAATAAAAATCGCTATTTTTAAAACACTAAGAAGGCTCGACACAACATCAAACTTTGCTCGAAGTATCACCAGGGGCTCTACACATGAACTAGAGCATTGAGAACATTGTTGTTGTAGAGTTTACTAAAGACAAAGGCTTTGAACAACTGACTTTAGCCGAATGAGAATGAACGGACTCCATAAGAGGAAATTTCATTCTTATATGATGCTCCTTTTTCAACTACAAGATAAATATTGTTTTTCATTAACAACAAAACAACAAATTATCCATGCATTTATATGGAACTAAGCTTTAGGAGCTTTCCATCTTTACTCTCCTCCCTGTTACGTTGCATTTGGAGATAAACTCTTTTTGACTGGCAAGATGGCGGTGACCGGAAAAACCAACAGCTAAAGTGAGTAACTAATAATTTTCTTTTTCTGCCGTGGCAGCACTACGCTTCCGTACACTGCAGTTGCAGGCTCGCTGCAATATAATATAATGACGGGCTGAAAGCGGCTGCAGTTTGGTTACACTTCCTCTACACGCTATGTAATGTGCTCCAGTAATAAAGACAGAAAGACAACACATTAAAACTAAAATGTAGCAAAGTTCATGAGAGATACTGGCCGTGCAAGTGCGAAAATACCCTAACCCTTCGCACACGCGCTCCTAAATACATTTTACAGTTCACAAACATTGCACACTCGCAATTGCAAGTAAACCGCTCGCACTGTCAAGCCCTGCTTTTGTCAGCCAAACTTAAATGCATCGTCCACTGAAAGAACCAGGACCTCATGGTGCTCTGTACATGGCTCACAGTCACATCTTTCACTGTAAAGACTGCTAAACTTAACTGGTCGGCTTCATTTTGTAGGGTATCATATGAATTGATTCAATTCAATTTTCAGTTCAACTTTACTTATATATTCAAGCTAACAAGAGTTATCTCAAGAAACTTTATAGATAGAGTGTATCTAGACCACACTATCATTTACAAAGACCCAACAATTCCAGGAATTCCCCCAAGATTTGTTCTTGTCTGTTGTGGATCCATTTTGTGAAAAGACTGCTCAAGTTGACACTTTGCTCACAGCAAGCACAGCTGGGTTTCTATCAGGAGGAGACACATGCAAATGTTGGTGAATTAGTTGTGCTATGTCGCTTATGACCTGTGTAATCCAGGCAAAATAGGATATAAATAAGCCAACAACAACGTTGTTATAATTATATGTTTCAAGGCACTTGGCATTTCAGAATTGGCGCTATTTCTAAATTGGTACCTGCTCACAAAAAACATATAGCTTAATCCTCTTATAACAAAACAACTATGATTAGTTGTCTTCTGTTGTACTTGTTGGGGAAAAATACTTGTATGTTACTTGAAAATATTATTCACCTCAGCTTTCAGATGGTATTGTAAAGCTACAATTAAAAAATCAAATCATCTACTTTTTATCGCTTCGTTATTGCCTTTAAAACACTTCATCATTTTAATGAGTTTACAGCAAATCATGTTGATGACATTAAGGATCAAACTCCACCATAAACAATGATGGATGCATCAATTATCCGAGCATCATTTTTAAGACTTTCATTCCTTTTATTCTTTCAAATAAAAATTGCTGAATGAATGCAGTCAACGTCTTGCGAATTTAGCGTAACTGCAACCAATGCTTGTGAGATAACTTGCATTAGTACAGAAATTGAAGAGTGCAAAAATGTAACTAGCTGTTGATAGCGGATGATCATGAAAGGTCCTGCCATGTACAACTTAATGTGCAACTTACAATATGCACATAAGCAGTGGGACAACTTATATCATATTCTGCAGCAGTATGTTTTTATCTGTAGAATTGTACCATGTCTGTATAGCGATAATCCACTTTAGAGGCTTGAGGCGGCCCAATATTTTTATCTCAGCACCATCACAGAAGGCAGGTGGAACGGATTGAAAAGAAATATAGAAAGAGGAGAGAAAAAGAAGAGGCACACAGCATCTGCAGAGCCTGGCGGAGGACATTGGAGGGAAGACTGAATACAGGTTATCAAATCTGAACCCAAAATAAATCTCTTTCATCAAGCTCTCCATCTCATTCTTTCTCTGAAGCTTTTCTCTGAGCTGCCTGTATACTCTGTATAACCAGATCAAACCTGCAATGAACCGCTGACTCAGTCTAGGCTCTGGCGCCAAACCCAGACGCACAGAATTATTACTCTCTCTAAATCCTGAAATGGAAGTTAAAGACCTATTCTGTTGAGTCTTTTGTTAAGTTTTAAATATTCTGCATTGAGTATGCGGTTTATGTATATATTATAAATAGATAGATAGATAGATAGATAGATAGATAGATAGATAGATAGATAGATAGATAGATATATGATCAATTCTAATTAACAGGCAAAATGATTTTTGCAAAGACCAAGCAGCAACGTGAACGTCGCTAAAAGTATAGATCACTACAGAGGCTGAAATAGCATGTTCTAATGAACATGGTAGCTTAATCTGAAGGTTCATATTTTGGCAAAGTTTCTGGCAAATATATTTTATAGTTTGCTCTCAATATGATGCGACAGTGGCGAGGAAAAACTTTGTTTACAGGCATGAAACCTCGGACAGACCCTGGGTCTTGGCCATCTGCCACTGCCGGTTGGGACACAGAGACACTTCACATTCTAAGATGTAAATGGACTGTATTTATATAGTCTTAACAACTACTCAAAGCACTTTAACATAGCACAGGTACCATCCACCATTCACACACTGTGGCCGAGGCTGCCGTACAAGGTGCCACCTGCTCATCAGATAAACATGCACACACATTTACACTTGGGGTTCAGTGTCTTGCCCAAGGACACTTCGACATGGAACTGCAGGGGATCGAACCACCAACCTTCTGATTGGTAGGCAACCGCTCTACTACTGAGCCCCAGCCGCCCCTGCCTCTAAGACCACCAACATTCCCCTACACAGAGTATCCCTGACGTTGTTTGTATTGCATGGTGGCATTTTGAAAGATATAATCACTTGCATTGATGAAACACTGATCAGTGAACATCTGGTAGTTTCATATGCAAACCAACTCAGAGAAGCCAAGTTCAATTGCATATTTCATCAGTATTCTGGGTACAGTGTGTTATATGTGGCAGACAGGTCATGGTGGGACTCTGTGGGCTGTCTGAAATGAGACGTATCCTGCCCAGCACAATTAACACACTCATACCATGCACACACACACACACGCAGACAGATGCATGCAACGCAGACATACTGTACGCATACAGTCATGAAAAAACACACACAGAGGCAGGGCGGAGTAGTGGCGTGGCAGCTTTTGGTAATAGTAGTGTGCTCTGACAACCATCTTAATGAGATAACGAGTCTGCCCCCCTCACCCTTCCCCTCCTCCTTTACAGAGCCAGAGACAGAAGGAGGGGGTCGACCTCGAAAAGGAGCAAGACCACAGTAGGGAGAACGGATAGAGGTTAAAGAGAGGGAGGAGAGATAAGGAGTAAAACCGAGAGAGAGAAATGGGCTTTGCAGTGTTTAAGGAAAAGGATGGAGGGAATGACGAGTATGAAGTAAAATAATGAAAAAGAATGGAGGAATATAGAGGGCAGGATGATGGGAGAAAAGATGGAGGAGGAAAGGGTGGTTCTGACCTAGTGAAAAGGAACAAAGGACAGAGGAAGGGAAAGGCAGCAATACGACAGAAGAGGAGGTTGCAGACAGACAGGAGGGTAATAAAGACAATAAAGCTGCACAGAAGGGGGTTATGATTCTGATCCCTGATTTGCACCTGGCAGCAGGGGCAACACTGATTGGAGGCCAGCTGGTTATTTGCCAGACAAAAATGAACAGAAATAAACCAGGCACACCCTAAAAGACACTTTTGTTAAGTAAATGCCCTAGAGCAGGACAAGCAATATGCATTGTATTAACACAAACATAATCACTCATGTGCAATTGCAGGTTGCAATGGTTAAGAATTAATGTAATTGCAGACTGGGAGTCAACAAATAGATCTGAGCCATAGGAATAATATCTAACAAGATGGATAGTATAAATTCCTGAATCTTCATTTTTGTAGCACAGCAGAACCATTGGATAATGTACAGTGCTATGAAAGGATCCTATCAGATTCTAGAGATGAGACAAATTCCCTAAATCCCTTCAAATGTTTACCATTTTTACCGCTGAGAAATAAAATGTGCTGAAATATAAAAGAAGTATGATAACAATACTATCTATCTATCTATCTATCTATCTATCTATCTATCTATCTATCTATCTATCTATCTATCTATCTATCTATCTATCTATCTATCTATCTATCTATCTAAGCTTTTGTTTGGCATACATGTACAGTGAAGTTTATAGTTTGCCACAATAACCGACAAGAAAGTCCCTGTCTCTCTTTGTTGTGTTTGTATCTCTAAGCATTCTGTATCTCCGTTTCCCTAACACTGCTAACACCCTCAACAACACAATCTCATCTCAGATTCCCTCTTTATTTGTGCTAAAATGCTTGTACTCCCTAATCCAGCCCCCAGGTGTTTTTCAGGAGGTTACAAATGTGGAGTGATCCTGCTTCTGTGCTAGAACTCACTGTTCTTTTAGGGCACTCTCTTTCTCTCACTCACTCACTCACACACACAAACACACACACACGCGCATGCACGCACTCACTCACACACACACACACACACACACACACACACACACACACACACACACACACACTCACTCACTCACTCACTCACTCACTCACTCACTCACTCACTCACTCACTCACTCACTCACTCACTCACTCACTCACTCACTCACTCACTCACTCACTCACTCACTCACTCACTCACTCACTCACTCACGCATACACATGCATGCAGATAAACACACATACAGTATGAGTGGAGGCCAGATGGGCACATCTGTGATCAACTGCCATCTCATACAGACCAGGTGTTCCAGTATGTGTGTGTGTGTGTGTGTGTGTGTGTGTGTGGCTCAGTGTTTTTTTTACACAATGAAATAGCACTAAAACCCTTTTACTGGATTGGAAAGCCATTCTCATATTAGAGAATGGCTTTGACGTTTTGTGTACAGTTTGTACACTAAAGCATGGATTATAGTCTCCTTGTATTGAATTATGGCATTTCACTTAGCTCTGTGTAGGTGTAGGTGTTAGAGTCTGAGTCATAAGGAAATGTGACACAGCATAATTCATAATTCCATTTCTTTTCCATGGATGTACATTCAGAGCTGACCAACATTATCACAGTATTTACACCAGGACCTCCATAAGCAGTGTTCCACTGAAAGCTCCCAGTGTAAAAAAAAATAAAAAATGATACCACAAACTAATACATTTACAGTAAACTGCAAATTGTTGTTGAGTTATTTGACAATATTTATTGTTGTTGTATTAGGCCATTTAGGCAATAATGCAAATCAATGAGCAGCTGCTTAATGGAAATATTGAATATGTGAATTAATATGATTGGATAGTTTGATTTGTCAGATATTTACTTCACTTGATGAGACACAAAGAAGGCATTCCTGTAAGTGTTAAGCAGAACATGCAGAAATGTAAAAATATGTCTACAGCAGACAATTCTACATATATTAAGACTATACATTTGAATAATAATGCAAGAGTGATATATAAATGTATTTGTGTGTAAATTACGTTTTTCATTCACATTTTCTCTATAGAACAAAAACATACAGTTCTGGGAAATTCAGAAATATGTTTTGTAATTAGTTTTTTGAAATTCAGACCCATAAAATAATGAATTACTGAAGATGTTATCCATGTGACTCACCTCTACTTAGAGTAAATGCCTGAATTCTTATTCTTCAAGCATTTCATAGAAAATGCTTTGGATTTCAGGTCTCTTTCTTTGTCTCTTTGAAATTCTACACAGTGCAGATTTTATCTTAAACCTCTCCTATAACTCTCTTAAGATTGCTCTTGGATCCAATAAGTTAAAACCTATGCAGTCAATTTAAGACCCTGTTCCTCCAAAGCTTTAAAGATGAAAGCCTGAACAGAGCATACTTCCTTGTGAACACTGTTGGAATCCTTTTAATTAATAAGTGTCCTCTATCTGATCATTCCTATCTTACACAATCCTTCTTACTTAAATAGCCATTGTTACAAAGAAACATTCCTGTAATTATTGGGAGATTACACATAGTCATGGAGTGCTATTTTATGTAAGAGACAAATTGCCCTCTGTGTTATTCAACATAATATCTCATGTTACCTGTATTTAAAGGGCTTAGCTCTGTCAATTAAAGGCTGCTTACAATTATGTACAATTATGGAATTGAAACACATTAACTTGCATTATTTTCCTTTACTTTTCTGCAAACAAGGTCTTCAAAAATCATGCAAGCAAAAAGTTAGAATTTCCACCATTCAACCATCCAACACACACACAAACACACACACACACACACACACACACACACACACACACACACACAGTCCTGGCGCTGTAGTGTGGCATCTCCTGTCAGGTTTCCTGGATATGACGGTGAAACTGATGGTGATTTATAGCAGGCACAGAATGGCTGCCTGAGATGGATGCAGCCTACGCACGTTTTAATACATCAAACACATACCACACACACACACACACACACACACACACACACACACACACACACACACACACACACACACACACACACACAATGCTGTAATTTATCACACATGCACAGACACATGCACACACACACACACACACACACACACACACAATGCTGTAATTTATCACACATGCACAGACACATGCACATAGTTTTAATTCATCATAGCTGACTGACCCATATATTTCGAAAGGACACACAAACAGAGGAGTAACTAAGGAAGTGGGGAGACGGCAGTGGAGGAGAAATTAACGGGTAGAGGAAGGTGGGTAGATAATAATGCGATCTCATTCTATGCCCTGTAATACAATATGATACTAAATAATTAAATCACAGATAAAACATGCAGAGGACAGGTAATTTATTTAAAGTGAGAAATCATTTATTGGAATGATAATATTGAACTAAGAGCTTAATGGGAGTATGCACTAATCACCTATTAGTCACAAAGCTTAGTATGCTGATTTAATTTAATTAGCCAAATGATGCAGTATCAAATATTGGTCTTTCTCTGTGTAATGGTCTGCTTACATGTGTTAACCCATCTTTAGAATTACTTTCTTTTTTATGCATTCCTTTATCAGTTCTGTGCTTGAGTGGCTTGTTTTTGTATTAGATAAATACCAGACTTAAAACAATGTAATGTCTGCACCATTTCCTGCACTCCATCCAGAAAGAACAGTGTGACAAACCTAAGAGAAAACTGTTTTGATGAATCATGAATTCCCACAGAAAAAAATGCAACAATAGCAACAGTCCTGCCTGTCACCAAAACTGTGCCATTAACACATTGTTTTCATCTCTCCCTCGCTCTGCAAGTAATGACTCTTCCTCTGCCTCCATCTTTCTTCTCTTGTCTCTCCTCCTCTCCCTCTACACGACAGTGTGCAGATTACATCTGTGCTTTCATTACACTGCTTTATTTTCCATTGCTGAGCTAAAATTGTGTCTTGCTGTTTGCCATCATTCTGCTTTATTACCAAAGCAGCCAGAGAGCGTCAACAGGCTGCTCCAACTGATCCTCTGCTCTGTTAGTTGTTAGACTGTCATGTTACGGAAGCTTGTTGACTTGGGAAATTCCTGGCAGCCATCACAGATATTGGATATCAAAATACTGCAAGTAGACCTTGAAATTAACACTAACCACCCATCCGTAGGTAATCGTTTTATGAGTCTTTAAGGATTTCATGTCTGTAAGTTGCACTAACTGCTTTGGCAGGCAAAAACCCTCAGTTGCACCACTATTTTGTGTGTAAGTAATACAATAACGTAACTAACCAGTTCAGGTCTGGATCTGCGGTGATTTCATGATTTGAAAGAAAGCATGGTTGTGAGTAAATACTTGCATCTTCTATTTCTGAAACCTATTTTTCTTTTCTTATGTGTACGTATTATGTCTAGATTCGACATTCATGTTGATCTTGATTTTAAAATCTTCATTTTAATACACAATGTATATGAAGCCAGAGTGTGCAAGAGGAAGTATGCAAGGTGTATTAGGAAGAGTTGGGAAAGAGGTTGGAGGGTTACAGTGTAAGGTTTCTTTAGAAAACACAAAGTATTTAATAACATGAGCTAAAACCTTTAGACTTCCCTCACTGCACGAACGCACACACACACACACACACACACACACACACACACACACACACACACACACACACACACACACACACACACACACACACACACACACACACACACACACACACACACAACACAATAATCTGTCACAGCTAGAGCTTTTCACCCATCTGATGAAAAAAAAGAAAATGAAGGACAAATCCATCTTTCAGGTATTTCCGGATATAACAATCTCTCAGCTTATCAAAAGGCTACTAGCCAATATCTAGGATCAATGGGGCACCGAATGTATGACACACGCACACACACACACACACACACACTTACACCAAGACACACACAATGCAGGCATTACCTTCTAATCTTATCAGAATGTCAGCTAGAGCAAAGTCTAAAGAAAAAAAAAACTGTATGAAATTACATCCCACTATAGGATGTCGTTGAACTTCTCTAGTCGTAATGCCTTTCCAAATACAAATGTGAGTGGAGAAAGTGGACAACCCTGTCTCTTCCAATTACTGTAACACCATGTGCTGATATGCATTTTAAAACAAAGTACTGAATTCATGGCTGCTGGGATGACACTGCTCCATGGCCAGCAGAATACACTAGTTATAATGATCAACTAGACAGTATAAATATATAGAACTCACTGGTGGAAAGCAACTAAAAAAGATTCACCTAAATACTGTACTCTGTACTTGAGTAGAATTTTGAGGTAGTTCATTTTCAATCAATTGTATTTGTCACATGAAAATTGTACGAGAAACAATTCAGCAGTCTTGTTATATCTTCTAATTCACTTAAGCATTACCAATGTACAGTATGCTACTTTATACCTTTACTCCGCTACATATCAAATTCAAATATATATCACATGATTTTTTATTACAATTGAACTTGAATCTTTTCCTTGTAATATTACCTCAAAAAGAATAGGAACATGCCATTATTACATAAATAGAATAGAATAGAATATACTTTATTGTCCCCTAGGGGAAATTTGTCATGGACTCAAGAGTGCGTAGTGCATAGTAGTAGCTGCCATTACAGACAATATATATATATATATATATATATATATATATATATATATATATATATATATATATATATATATATATATATTGTGTATATACAAATGCAAATAACTATACAAATAACAGCTAAAAAAACGTACACATAAGTTACATACACACATAAATAAAAAAGTAAAATAAAATGCAGAACACCGAATTATTGCACACTTCTCAGGCCTATCTATTACAAGACTGACATTGATTTAAAATTTTGATAGAGACTGGTACGAAGGAGTATTTAAAACGGTTCAGTCTAATTTTAGGGATTCTGTACCTTCTGCCAGAAGGCAAGAGCTCGTATTCCGTATGAAGGATGTGGGACGGGTCCAACAATACTCTCCGCGCCTGCCTAAGTACAGACTGCTCACAGATGGACTGAAGGGAGAGGTTATCATTCCTCCCCATCACCTTCATAGCAGTCTGTACCAGGCGCTGCAACTTTGATTTGGACTGTGTGGAGAGATTGCCGAACCACGCCGTCATCCCATACCTGATAACACTCTCTATCACTGCCTGATAAAATAAAAACATGGCTGACACCAAACACCATTAGTCTGCGTAAGAAATACTGTTTCTAAAAATGCTGTTAGTGAAGTTGTTTGTCCCCTCATAATCTGATCACTCTTGGCTTTTTGCTTGAAGTTATTGGAGAGAGCTCTTCATATACTCCGCTCCAAAAAGACAGAAAATTAAAAAATCAATGAATTCATGAATTTTCACTTGTGGAGGTTATTATGTTAAGTTGATGAGGGATACATTGTGTCATTGGAGCACAATTACAGAGTTATTCACAGCAGTTACTTCTTAACTGGAGAAAGACTAATAATTGCAGTTATGAAGTAGCCCGTGTTCAGATAAAGTTTCACTACAGGCATACTACTGTAGGTGTTGCTACTTCCTGTTGGACTATAAGCCTTTCCATTAGCCCTTTCTCAGTTCCTCACCTCCATATCTGACACTTTCTGCTTCCTCCCCACAAGTCCTATATCCTGATTTCCTGGCCTCAATCTGTTAAGTGTCTCTATTACAGTTTCAACAAGACAGATTTTTGAAGACCACCAGTTTTCAATAGAAGCAACCTGGAAAGCATATTCGATGCAACATTCTGTCACAGAATTCAAACATAAACACTCATGTATTTCTTCTTGGTTCTTATCTCTGCTGTGGCTCTACCTGCTTCTCAATGTGCTTGCAAAAGTGTCCTAAAGATACTAAAGAAATGGAAGTTTTTTTTTTGAAAGTCAGTATTTATGGATCAAAATAGTTGATACTGTAGATTGTGAAAGAAATATCAGGTATACTTCTATTGAATCTGTCCACATTAAAGACAACCAAACACCAATTATGTCAAATTAATGACGAGAACACACGCACCCTAATCACTGACTAAACTGATACAGGTCTGTCTCTTATACCTCCTTCTGCTGCCCTACATGTTTCTGTCTCATCTCTGTTTGCCCTTTTTCAGTAGGAGCACCATCACCGTTACATTTTCAGGTAGTCTATATCAATGACGTTCCACTTCCGGGAATGCTCCGTTACAGCCGGAAATTCTGCTGGTCACTCTTTTCGGCCGGATGTCCGTTACCTTCTGCTTTCTTTGTGTTGGCATTCTAAACTCCAGTGGATTTATGAGGACTATGGTTAACTGCTCCTCAGATCTCAGGTAAATCCAGACAGCTAGCTAGACTATCTGTCCAATCTGAGTTTTCTGTTGCTCGACTAAAACAACTTTTGAACGTACACGTTCCACCAAAACAAATTCCTTCCCAAGGCTATTTTGCAGAGGCACTGTGGCTTCGCTCGAAGGTTAGCACCGCTCAAGATGATTGCGATTGGTTTAAAGAAACGCCAATAAACCAGAGCATGTTTTTCTCCCATCCCGGAATGCTGTGTGGACTAGCCAGACCCTCCTCGGCAGCGCTGTGGAGGAAGATCTGGCAAAGCGAGACTACATTTCAGCCTTCCAGCCACCATGCTTTTTTACAGCTTCTCTTCCCCCAGTCTCTCCTCCTCATCCCGGTTTATACATGGCCCCAATTTCAACCAGCCTTGTCCCTCGCTATCCTCCTCTAAGGTCATACACTCTTTTTCTCTATTGGTATTTATTACTGCACTTCTTCTACCTCTGCCTGAAACTTCACATTTTCTCTGTCATCATTTCCTCTCTTTACCTTTCCCTCAACCATTTCAAAGGTAGGACATGTATTTTTCTAATATTACATTTAAGAATGTGATGTCATTACTTACAGACCAAACCATCACTGAGGAGATTAGCACTCTCTCCAGATGTCTGTGCTTCAATTACAGTATATTGTGTATGTTCGGATTTGGCAAGAAATGTGCTTCATGACTTTATCAAGTGGAATTTTCAAAAGCCTTTTTCTCAACAACTAGATAAGAGATAGTTGGATATTTGGAAAACGACCTATATAGTCAAATAGTTTGCAGCACTTGTTGACTTATCAGTACTGTTTTTTTGCAAATTTAGAAAGAACCTCTTTATTCAGGTGGTTTACTTGTTTATTTAATATGTATATATATATATATATATACGATTTTTCGCAATTTTTACCATTCATTAATAGCAATAATTAAAAAAGTAAAAGTAAAAAGTAAAAAAAAAATACATTCAACTGTAATGCAGTCCTCCTGTTGAACTCTCACACTACACAGAATTGAGCACAATGTTGTATGTCCAGAAAGGTTTTATTTGCTTATAATAACAGTAGTTATAGTAGTATAATAGTTGTTATACCAAGGTGCTAAATTTACTTTATTCAAATATGTGCTAGCATTGTCCCTCCATCCTCATCTGTGTCTATCCCACTCAATCTGAAATTATGTATGGCTTGTCTGCTTTGGCATTCTGAATGCTGATAACTAAGAGGGTCCTTTCCCTGTGATCCCCACCTCATCACACTACACACTCCTTGCCACAGACTGACAAGGCCCTCAGAAACACCCACCCATCCACCCACACACACACGCACGCACGCACGCACGCACGCGCGCGCTCGCACACACACACACACACACACACACACACACACACACACACACACACACACACACACACACACACACACACACACACACACACACACACACACACAGTTGTCACAGAGCCAATTTAGACAAACCAGCCTTGCAGCCTACAGCAGTTTGTAGACAAAGCCAGTTATCGCTTTGATATGAGCCACATGGCTAAACAGTATTACGTATGTATGCACCTCAGTATAAGTTTTGTATGTCATATTTTTACATGTATAGTATATGTGTGGGTGTGTATACCTCCTGCACTTGTATATGTGCATATATAGGTGTGTATTTGTCCCTGTACTGTATATGTGTGTGGCTGGACTGCGTGAGATGTCATTGAGCACCATCTAGCAACAAACCTATCCGTTAATTGGCCGAGGTATGCGCACACTTCCCAGCGGGTTGACAAATAAATCGCACCCATTTACCCTCTCTTATCCACTCCATGGATAGTTTAATGAAAAAAGAGGAATAAAAGAGGTAAGAGACAACAATGACTGCCTGGTAAAAAAAAAGGAATATTTGGAAAGGAGACACAAATGCTATGAAAGACAGTTGAAGTGAAAAAAATCATTGAGCTGCAATGTTCCTTCTGGCTTTGTCATCTAGATGGATAATTAGACTCTGCTGGATTCATTTAGAAAAGATGACAAAGCTAGCATAACAATGCTCTCTCTCTCTCTCTCTCTCTCTCTCTGTCTTATTGTAGGTCAGCCTCTTCTAGCATACACTCTTTCTCTATGTTTGTCTGTCTCATTCTGACTCTTTTCTTACTTCCTCTATCTACATTGCTTTCCATTTTGTTCTGTCACTGTCTCGTCTCTCTGACTCCCTGTCTCTGTCCTGTTATCTCACTCTCTTTCTTACAATCAGTCTTTGTCTCGCTACCTTTCTGTTATTCTGAAAAGGTACTTTCAAACAGTGAGCAGTTGCCCACACACTACAGGCACCATTCACACACACGTTCATACACTGGTGGCTGCCATAAAAGGTGCCACCATCATCTGATCGACCGACCACCACCGACGTTCCGATTGGTAGACGACCGCTCTACCACCTGAGCCACAGCCGCCCAACAACTACTAAACCACAACTAAACACAGTGCATTTAATTTATCTCCCATAATTACAATAAACCTTGTTTTTTTGGACACCCAGAGACCTTTACCTTCTTGGCATATTACTCAGATTATCCCATGCAGCGTCACAGTGGCCTGAAGCCCATCACAGCTCTCATTATAAGAAGTGGGATACATTCTGGACAGGTTGGCAGCCTATCACTGGACTGAAACATATAAATACTAGGGCTGTCAATCGATTAAAAAATGTAATCGAATTAATTACAGACTCTGTGATTAATTAATCTAAATGAATCGCATACATACTTTTTGCTGTGAAAGTATTTTAAATATTTAAATTCAAATGAATCAATGAATAATCAGCATCAGTGACATTAAAGTTAAAAAACTCTTTTTATTATTATTTTCACTGTTCAAATAATGACCATAACAATCAACAATATGACCTAATATGCTGAGGAAATAAATTCAAAAGGGTATTTTACAATAACTAAGAATGCACCGCAAGGCTGTAGGTTACCAGTTTCATTGAACGCACCGTCTCCGTCTGTGTTTTTCCGATAACAGCAGAAACACAGTCAAACTTTACACCATTTAGCGTTAGCTGTCAGCATTTTAACCGTGTTTAATCCAGCTACTAGCTAGCAGAAGGCTAACGTTACCTGCTGTTGAGTGTAGTGTTAACCATAGACAGAAACTAGCGTCACGTGCGGCAATGTTTCTGTTGCACATTCTCTCGTCTCCCTCCTTCATTTTACAGTCGAATAGTGGCTAGAACGGCTCTGGGTGAAAGGTCAATATGGAATGGATTAATCTGCGTTATTCTTTTTCTCAGATTAATTAATCGAAATTAATACATTATTTTGACAGCCCTAATAAATACACACGTGTTTTACCTAACCTGCATGTCTTTGCAAAGTGAGAGGAAACGGGAGCACTTCGGAAACCCAATCAGTAAATCAATTTATTAATTTAAATGAAACGGTATTGGATCAACATTACATGTATTGTTTAATTATCTGGTTTGTGTTTGCGGTAAATATGAGATTGGGCAACCCGTTCTCGGTCCCAACTCGTCAAATATGGACGCTTGGGCAGTGGCTCTCAGCGTGACATACCGATGCCAAAAGCACCCCTCAGCGTCTGTATGGAACGCACCGGTCAGAGCAGGAATTCCACGTAGGGAGGTTGGTTGTTGTGGTGGATGGGTCAAACAACACAGGACTTTTTAGCTTCTTTTAGCTCATTGTTTTAAGCAAAGAAGCTCTGAAAACTTACAGAACACTACCTGCCCAGCACCAAACAGCAAACAGCAACAACGTTAGTGACTATCTGGGGGACATAGCAGAACATTCAGCAGCCAAAGAGCCAGATAGTTTTCCTCAGGAGTTAGAAACTAAAGGGCATTTCACACGGGGAGTGACACTTTCCCTGCATATCGTGTGGATCCGGGGTGTCTACTGCGCTCCGCATGTGGAGATCATGTGCACTACTGTATCCCTGCCGTACAACTGAATGAAATTATCTGACTGTGGTATCATATATCCCTAATCACAGGTCGATTTATAACAAACAGAGGCAATCCTAGTCTTTCCTAACTACAGACTGTTATTGTTGATAGCTAATGTTTTGTTGTCATAATTATGGACGTTACCCGATAAATCCAGGCTTATGCCGGTGCTGACAAGCAAAAGCTCTGCTGTCTATGTACTGATAACTGTTTAGAAAACGGGTTTATATTTTAGGGAACTTATAAACGCTTTTGGTCGTTGATTTGCACTGTGCGTCGCTCGCGTAGGGAAAAGTTCAACACAATTCAACTCTTGCAGCGGGGGTGTGACGAGCACAAACGCAACAGTTTCACGGGATTGCGCCCGTTTGTCGCGTCGCCTGTTAAACTGCCCACGCCCCCCTACCTGCCCACTCGCCTCTCATTGAAAATTAATTACGAGGTGCGACAATCGCTCCCCGTGTGAAAATCCCTTTATGCAGAGTTCAAAAGGAGAGTGGATGTTGGGCTTACATTCATCAGGTGGTCAGTAACACTCCTCCAAATTAATTCAATTGTTTTTGCATGAGTGCTGGATGTGCTGCATCCAAGTCGTCAAAAAATGGGTTAACACGGGTTTATGCTCTAGCTCGATCTCCAGCAATTCACAATACCAAACATCAACGACTCTGGGCAGCAGATGTAGTGGTAGCAGCTCACTGCATCGGCACTCCGCCAATCTCTCTTCTTCACTGGTCTTTTCTGTCTCCTTCTCTCTGCTTCTCTCCATTACTCTGCCTCAGACGTACATGCCCACAACAATCTAAACAAGAGAAAATAGGACAGAAGGTGTGTTCTTGTTTTGTTTCGTGTAACAGGACAGATAGACAGGAGACAAAGTACACGCCTGCACTCTCTTTTGTGTGCTCTGCAGTGATGCCATGTAAATAGTTGCCCCTTCAGTGAACCAGTGAGTGTCCCATAGCTTTGCACACTAACATACACATATACACACACATAGACACTTACACAGCTCTCGCTCCATTCTACATGGGTGTTCCACTTTCCTACAGTGTTTCTGACTTTTAGCAGTAATTAAAATGAGTCAGAAATAGCTGGCCTAGTTTCAGTTCAAAACCTCTAATGACATGAAAAAAACCTTGTTGCTGCCGTTTCTCACGTGCTTCATGATGACATAGACTAAATGGTAAAAAGGGGTTCATTAAGTCAGACTCAGTGGTGAGTGAAACCGAAGTAGAGGGACAGACACAGAGCTCTAGCGGAGCCAAAGTAGCGGCATTTTTAATTATTAACTTTATCGGTTATCAGGCAAATAAAACAATAATGAAAAAATAGTTTTTATGTAAAGCACTTTGAATTGCCTTGTTGCAAAAATTTGTTGTATAAATAACCTCAAAGGTAACCAAAAACATAAAACGAAAAAAACAGTAAAAACATGTCTGTTTACACAAATCTAGATTAAATTACATGACCATTTCACAAACTGCCGTGAGACTGGGTTGAGCAATTCGGCTTTTCATCACAACTTAACTGGGAAAACAAATTTGTAGTTTATAAATTTAATTTCTGTCACGTCTTTGACATACTGTGGATGTTAAAAAAAATACAGGAATAATGATGTGGGTGAGCTGCAATATTTCACCAAGTTTTGTCTAAATCTCAGACGCAGATGAGCAGGACAAAAGAATGAAAGAAACCCAGCCCTTGAATTCATCTGGGAAAGCATGTGAAACTGAACAGCAGTTACTGTGAAGAGTTTTCCTTAAAAGTTGCGCCACTGGCAATATCATTGTGCCCTTGGGCCAGGCACACTCACTGCGAGCCCCTCTCTCTTTAACTGGAGACCTCTATGAGGGCATTAGAATGCATCAACACGTCTTGGCCCTGGTAATCAGCCAATTTAGAGATTAAATGAGCACGGCGAAATGCAAGTGAAACATTGTTTCCGCACAGCATGACCGGACAAATACAATCAGCCACATATTAAAATGTACCATACACACACAAACACACATGCACTCATTCATATACTGGTTATCACGCTCCCTTACCGTAATTGGGAGTGTTTGGCCTACTGTCCTGAAATGTCCATCATTCTAAAATCAAAACGTGTTAGGGCATGTGTAGGTACATATGTGAGAGGATCTGTGTGTATAAAGCAGGCAAGTATATATGTGTGTGTATCCTTAAGGCAACACTTCTGTATGTTGCTATAG
This sequence comes from Gymnocephalus cernua, assembly GCA_023631565.1. Taxonomy (NCBI): domain Eukaryota; kingdom Metazoa; phylum Chordata; class Actinopteri; order Perciformes; family Percidae; genus Gymnocephalus; species Gymnocephalus cernua. Next base: position 11,370,506 of record CM042432.1, read on the forward strand.
AAGCGCGCCCAGCCTCATTTAGACAAACTCGCACTCCAAACAGAGGATGAATAATTCTCTTTGAGCCTCCTCCTCTCGTCTTCTTCTCATTCTCCTCTCTCTGTTCCTGCTCCTCCTTCCCTTCTTCCCTTCACTTCACTTCCCCTCTCCTCCTCCCTCCCTACAGGAGCTCCGCTTTTTTTTTTTAAATAAGACGATTTTGTAGGAGAGAAGCGGCAGCCTTGAGATGCTCTTCCTCCAGGCTCAGATGGATTTATGATGCGCTGTCAACTTGCAGAGGGAGAGGGAGAGAGAATGAGAAAGCATAGTAAACATGTTTTCCTCCTTCCTACCATAATTTGAGGGGAGGAGGGTAGAAAAAGGGAAACACAGCTGGATGTTTTTTTCATAATCCTTTTCATTGAAAATCAAAACAACAAAACATCCTCATGCAAAAAAAAGAGGTGAATCGAGCACAGCCTGGTCAAAGACATTTCCTGCACTGCAATTTGGGATGGGAGAAAAACGTGCTCTGGTTTATTGGCATTTCTTTCAACCAATCACAATTGTCTTGGGCGGTGCAAAGCGCCGAGCAGAGCCATGGTGCCGCTGCAAAATAGTCTCAGGAAGGAACTTGTTTTGGTGGAACGTGTATGTTCAAAGGTTATTTTAGTCGTGCGAGGGAATACTCAGATTGGACAGATAGTCTAGCTAGCTGTCTGGATTTACCCTGCAGAGATCTGAGGAGCAGTTAAGCATAGTCCTCATAAATCCACCAGAGTTTAAAGTTACAAAAAAAGAAAGCGGAAGGTAACAGGACATCCGAAAATAGACATCCAAAAACTGTGACATCCGGTGGAATTTCCGGCAGAACGAGTGCAATCCCGGAAGTGGAACATCCTGGATATAGACTAATGCTTCCATGATGTAAATATGCACCTGATGGAGAACGTGATGTAGTTTACTCAGTAAAGTTGAAACGACTGGCCATTTACTTTTGTTTTCCTAACAGGACACGGACACCAGTCTCCTGGGTGAAAGTCCTGTGTTTGTTTGACCCATCCACCACCCCTCCCATCCACTATTAACAGACTTTCTCGGTCTTAATACCACATTACATGACTTTCTGCTTTACTCCCGTCATAATTACAATGGCCTAGTAAACTGAATATGGGTTGTAATTGCTGCTTGTACAAATTACCCATGTGGTCGTTTTTCAGGGAAAGATAGTCTAAGAAATACATTGTCTTATGTATCTGCTTTACTATGTTGTTGATAATCTTGCAACCAACCCAATGCTTCTAGTAATTCCAAGAACCCACTTTTGTGTTGGTCTACAGTAAGTCATCCACTTCATAGTTTGATGGGGCTTCATGGTTAGGCCACTGTATTGGAGGTCTATACATAACTGAACAGAATTCAACAGAAATAATAAAACTGGATTACAATGACATTTCCTTAATAAATTCAAAATATGAGCTTATTTCTTTCATTAAATGATGAATCTTACTTAAACCATAGTCACACACACAAGTGGTATCAGTAAAATGTTACAAAAGTACAAATTATGCAGAAAAATAAGATATTATCATTATTATGAGTACAACTCATGGACATCTGAAAAATCACAAGGAGCTCCAACTCCACACGGTTTGTAAGGATTTAAAGCCAAAAAAGGTTGGGAGCCACTGGTTTAATCTTTGGCAGTATTTAAGATTGAATAAGTTTATCATATTTTTTTAATGTAAAATCTTAATTAAAATGTAACATTTAACTACAGTTGTCAGATAAATGTAGTTGAGTAAAAAGTACAATATTTCCCACTGAAAAGTAGTTGTGAAAAAAAAATACATACTCTCTTTCCACACATGACTAACACTGTACCTGCAGGTTTGTTTGGTCCTTGTTATCCAATGTCCTCCACTTATAGAGGATTGTGAGTCTGTTTCAAACTCTCATCCCTCGCACTCACTCTCTTGTTAGTCTATATCCTTGACGTCAACCTTCCTAATTTAGATCCGGTTGGCTAACTAAATATTCCCTGACTACGTGTTATGGGCAAACAGAATCAGTGTTGCGTAGGATTGGGCATTGAGAACTGGTTCCAACTTAGAATTGTTTCAAAAATTACAATTACAATGGAATTGTTTCTTTATTGGAATCTAATGAATCCGAGTTCCAAATTTAACACATGCAAGTTTTGGTTTCCGTAGTGACCGCCATGGAGCACAGTAAGAGGTGCTCTAAAGTGTAGCTATTTTACGTTGAAGCCCGCTAAAACTGTAAATCACCATTGAATCAAATAATAATCTTCCTCTTATCTGTGAAAAAAGCATGTGACCAGTTTCAACTCCAGCCCTCAAAGAATCAGAATCGAGAATCGATATGAACCGGAATCGAAAGGAAGAATCAGAATTGGAATCAGAATTGTTAAAATTAAAACGATGCCAAACCCTAGTGTTGCATGTCTATACTGTAAAGGAGGTGAACAACATTAAAAAGTCCTTACAATATGATGTGTAGTACTTAAGTACTACTTAAGGGGTTGTTTTGATGCCTAAACTTAATTGTCGCGTTGCAGCATGACAATTGCCTTTTTGTGTCTACCGGTCACTGTGCCGCCACCTCAGTGAAAATTACATTTGCCAAGGTTATCCTCATTTTCCATCTGTGCAAAAAACACTTTATTCATTCAAGTTGGTAATTTAGTCTGAAAATCTTGTTTTCTGTATGAAAGTAAAGAATCTGCCAATAAGTTGAATTTATTCTACTTTATCAAACCAGTTTCACTTGTCTGTTACAACCTCACCCTGAAGCAAGCAACATTTCAACAACCTAATGCATGTCAATCACCTCAAGAAAAACAAAACTAATTTACATTGGAACCAAGTGGAATTATCTCTTCAATACCTGATTTCTTTCCTCACCTATCATGATAAAAGCTGGATTCAAAGCCTCTAAATGCTTGACTAAATTACTTATTAAAGCAACACTTTTCCCAGACCTCTACTCCTTCCCTTTCTGATGCAGACTCCAACCAGCCTGAAGAAAAGGAAAAAGAGAAGAAAACACCACTCCAGCATCCCATGATTTGCCCAGAATTCTGGTTCCCATAGCAACGGGGGTGATTAGCCCATTGGCGCTAAGGATTCCACTCACACACCCGTCCTGCCTGACTCACACTTACTTTTCTGCCTCTCCATCTCCATTTGTCCCCTCTTTCCATTCAAGGGCCTTACTCTAATGATTGTTTATCCACAAATACTGGTATGGATAGGAAATAAGTAATTTGTATTCTTCAAAATGAAAGAAACGCATTACACATTCAGTTTGTGTTTGGTTTTACAACATGAACCACATATTAGCAGATTCACAGAGTTGTAAATAGCTCTGGCATGTGGTTACAAATCATTCAAACAATAGTGAGGAGATATGGGTCATTGCAGTAACCACTGAATGTAACTGCTTGGCCAGCATCATACCGTGTGGCTTATTAGCTCTGTTTTAACAAAAGCAGAGTTTTGGAGTGCAGAGGAATCCATGGGAGCAGCTTCCCAAACTTGTAAAGCGTCCAGCTAATTTAATTAAAGCTTTTGTGTCCACAAGGCTTTTTCCGTTATTAGTCAACCAAAGGTACAATTAGGCTTTGCACTCCTTCAGATCATTGCACACACACAATGCCATGACCCCTTTTGGCACTGACCCACCCCAAGTTCAAGACCTTTCTTTGTGTATGTTAATTGTGTAAAAACTGTTGGCTTTGACAAACTTTCACATGCTGGGTGGCTGAAAATAGAGAGAGATTAAAACAGCAGTAAACTTAAATGGTTGCTGTACAGGAACAAATAAAAATATACAATACATTAACAAAATAATACAAAATATCCACAGCAGTATATTTCCTTCAGCCTTGTCTCCCAGAAGTTGTGTTTTCATACAACTACATTCTCAATTACATTTCAAGGTAAACATATTTTCTCCCGGATTACACTTGATTTTGACATATTACAAATATGTTTCTGATGAAAGCCTGCATAGGGGGTAGGGTGGGGCAGATAAGTGGGTCAAATACTGAACTTTTGCCCAGGAGCCCGTTTCCGTGTCCCATGTGAAACCAAAAGTCAACATTGACTTATTTCAACTTAATAGGCCAACATTTTGATGAAATTATTTGTTAGTTTCTTTTACTGTATTGCCAGCACTGCAGAGATTTATCTGTGTTTTTTTACACTTTTTTGCCTCTGACTACATCTGGGAAGGATTTAAGTATATAGAATATCCTGAAGAAATATCATGTAGAAACATTGATTATGATTAAATAAAACAGCTTAAAGAAATAGAGAATGATGAAATTTTTTGTTTGTTTCTTTTAATGCCAGCGCTGCAGAGGTGTATCTGTGTATACTTTTTTTTAGAAAGCTGGATCGTAGATGGAATATGGTTTCAATATTATTTAACAGATTTTATTTATTATTTAGAGTGTTTGATGTAAAATATCCTACTGATACCACATGGTACAGTATGGATTAAAGTCAGATTTATTAATAGGACACAGGACACCGCACATGTCTATCCATTCATCGTATTCTTCAAAATTCATAGTATACATATGCTAATCAAAACATGAAAAGCAGTGTTATCAAGAAACTTAAAATAGTGGAAAATCCAATAACGCATATACCGATTTTCCTGGAGATCATTTTATAGATTCAAGATAGCTGGATATGTGAGCTGAATCTTAAGCAATTCCAGCTTCCAGCATGTGTGAAATACATGACTGCTTATTACATTTTCTGACTTTTGATCCAGCTGACACGGGCCAATCAGTACGGATTTGATGGAGTTCAGGAGTTCAGTCTAAATAAGACAAAGGAATAAATAAACAAACGGAGGAGTGCACAGGATGAGTTGATACTTCACTGACTACTTCTGGCTGCAGCCACTCACTTGGCATCAGCTACCAACAGTGTGTTACACTTCACCATCACCTCAGGGTCATTGTTTGACTGCTGTGTTCAGGATGCTTACAGCGTGTCGGAGCATCACCTCAATTAGCATATAAAGTATGAGGGAGATCTCTCTGTGTTTCCTCACTCATCTGCCTCTCTCCTAATGTTTCTCCTGCTGTCTCTCTCTGGGTCTATGCCTCCATCTTTTATAGGGCCGTAGCCTGCTATTCACTGCACACAACAGGCAGGTGTGTATGTCTGTGTGAGACGCAGAGACCAAGAGAGAGAGAGAGAGAGAGAGAGAGAGAGAGAGAGAGAGAGAGAGAGAGAGAGAGAGAGAGAGAGTAATGGGACTGCAGATAGAAAATACAACAGAGCAGAGCTAGGATGGAATAGAAAAGGCGATGAAGATGAAGTTGTATGCATACAAACATGCAGAGGCCGCATAGTCTTACAAGTTGCCACAAATTAACATAATCCATAATTTGAAAGACTTACATAACCAGATTTACATGTTGCGAACTGCTAGAGTTATCAAAATAAAGATTCATTAACCCTCCTGTTGTCCCGGGGTCAAATTTGACCCGTTTTCAAGTACGTCAAAAATATGGGTTTCTTTCAAACAAAATTGCCCAAAAATAACATGGATGGTTCCATGCACAAAACAGGCCGTGAGTATCCATCAACATGTGTTCCTCTGATCTTAAAGTGCTGATATCATTTTCAGGCTCATAATTGTATTTAGAGGTTATATCAAAATAGGTTTACATGGTTTAATTTTCAAAAAACACCATATTTTTTGCACATTGCTGCAGCTCCTCTTTTCACCCTGTGTGTTGATCTCTCTGTTTTAGCTACCGTGTGAGACATCTCACTTCTGTACCATCTTTGTTGGGAGTCGCACATGCGCAGTAGCTAGGTAAGCACTGCTAGTCAGTTGCAGAGTATGGGGCGTGCCACACTAGCAGCTAGGCGAGCATTATAACACGTGTTACACAGTGATGCACGTTCGTCATGGAAGTAAAGGCTGGACTACAATAGAGCTGTTTGGAGCAGTTTGTTAACAGTGTTTTCTGTTGGAGGTGGTAAGTGCCTTTGGGGTAGACTTTGGGCTTTTTCACTTAATAAACCTATAACGTGCACAATAAAGATACATAACACAATAAAGGAAAGGGGAAATTAATAAAAAAGTAGGTATAATTTAATATGAATGAGGTTTATTGACCATGAATTCCCAAAATAAGTGTGTATCTAGCGGTAATAAGTTGTAATAAAGTTGGCTAAGAAGATAATACACAGGGTTAAATAGTACATTTTGCGTTGTTGTCTAAGAGGGCTTTCACAACTACCTTGTTTGGTCCGGACCTTCGGACTTTTCAGTTTGATCCGAACCAAAATGACAGGTGTGAAACCAATTGAACCATGGTCCGGTTCGTTTAGAGTGTGAAAGCATTTTTTGGATGGTTCGGACATTTGGACCAAATAGAGGAAAGCTCTGGCAGGCTATTATCGTGTTATAAGACCGGGGAAGCTCCTTTAAGGATTGGTTCAGTGCTTAGTGTGTAGGCTACATGAGAGAGTGTGTGACGGTGAATGCGCTCAGAGCAGACAGAAATCAGAAATTTACTTGTTAAGTGCTAGTAAATGTATAGTGTAGGTTTCTGTTTGTCTCTGAATAAATGCTGCCGAAAGAAAGTTCCCGTGTCTTGCTTCTAAACATCGCAACAAAACAAAAAGAGCAACGGCAGGAGGGAAGAGCAGCAGTCAGCTGAAAAAACTCCGACACAGAGAGAGGATACGAGAGGACGGGGAAGCCTGTCTACAAATCAATCAATTTTAAGCATCAAGAGACCCAGCTCGCGTATGTGATGATGGCCGGACGTAGTTTTGTCACGTATAGATCTTTAGTCCGCTTAAAGGTCCCATGACATGCTGCTTTTTGGATGCTTTTATATAGACCTTAGTGGTCCCCTAATACTATATCTGATGTCTCTTTTCTGAAATTCAGCCTTGGTGCAGAATTACAGCCACTAGAGCCAATGAGCTTTCTTTAGGACGTGCCATTTCTGTGTCTGTAGCTATTGAGGAGGAGAGGGGGGGGCAAGGTGGAGGGGGGGGGGGGGGTGTGTGGCCTTGACCGACGGCCACTTTGCTCGTTTTAAAGCCATGATGTCTCTCTCTCATGGGTTGGCCAAATTCTCTGGGCAGGCAAAGCAGAGAAAGGGGAGGTAACCTTGCTTGTTATGACCTCATAACAAGCAAGATTCCAGAACGGCTCATCTGAGCTTTCATTTTCTCAAAGGCAGAACAGGATACCCAGGGCTCAGTTTACACCTATCACCATTTCAAGCCAATTGGGGACCATAGGCAGGCTAGGGGAACTCATATTAATGTTAAAAAAACTCATAAAGTGACATTTTCATGCCATGGGACCTTTAAATGCTATTGAGAAGGAGGGGGGGCAAGGTGGAGGGTAGGGGTGTGGCCTTGACCAGCTTGCGGCCACGGTTGTAGCTCTATTTCCTCATGGGCAGGCAAATTTCTCTGGGCAGCTGTGGGCGGTGGGCAAAGCAGAGAAAGGGGAGGTAACCTTTCCCCTTATGACGTCATATAGGGAAGATTCCAGATTGGGTCATCTGAGCTTTCATTTTCACAAAGGCAGAGCAGGATACCCAGGGCTGTTGCCATTTCTAACCACTGGGGGACCATAGGCAGGCTAGGGGAACTCATATTAGTGTTAAAAATCCTCATAAATGTGACATTGTCATGCCACGGGACCTTTAAATCACTGTAGTGTGAAACCAAAACTTATCAGATCAAATGCAAAAACATGAACCTTGGTCCGGACCTTGGTTTGGACTTTTAGGTGTGAAAGCCCCCTAAGCTTTTCAGACCAAATGAACTAACTTCAAACAACAAAATGTGACATCTGGTCCAATTGTTGATCATCTGTACAGCACAATGTTTCTGGGTTTTGTCAAGCGATTTTGTGAGTAATTGACACTCGTAACTCTTCTTCTCATTAGAAGAAAATGGGCCTGGTTATGGCAAACTTGAGAAAAGGGACTTTTAGTTTTTCCATTTCTCCCAAATCAAACAGCTCTTGCAATCCATTTTCTTCCTTGATATTTCTAAATCCTGCCAGCTTCAATAACTAGTGCAACTGTGCAACTAAAGAATAGATGTGGAATAGAATAAACCAACATGTACAAGAGGTCCTGAAAGTGCAAAGAATAATGGCAAGTTTGGAAATCTGCTGTTCCGTTCAAACTGACATTGTTTTGTGAACTAGAGAATAAAATAACTTTTTTCCAAGTATAGTCCCTACAGTGAAGTTGTGTAAAACAAGAGAAACTACTTAATTTAGGGTTCATTCAATTTGTCTGTTACTGTAAATATCCTAATTAAGTTATAGGTAAAATAATAGACATTTATTCTTAACTTTAAAAAAACTACTCAGACAAACCCTAGATAACAGTGATCACCTACAGGCACATGTTACTGCCTGATATGTTATTCCTCTGTCCCATAGAGCTCCATCGATGTCCAAAAACTTAAAACCACAGAGCACCAAAATGTGTATTAATCCACTGCTGAAAATAGTTACCAAAAAATATGATATACCTTCCTGTTTGAGTAACGTTTGCTGAAATATAAAGTGACCAAGCTGTTTTAGGAGCCTTTCAAAAAAAATTGGATAAAACTGAAACTGGATATTTGTGATCTGTTTTTCAAGATTTTTGTCTTTAACCCTTGTGTTGTCTTGCCGTCGACCATGCAACTTTTTGTTTTTGTGGGTCGACCTTTTTTTGCCACCGTATTTGTAAAAACATTTCTGCGCGTCTTTAAACGTTTTTGTTGTTTTTCCGCCATTGTTGTCATTTTTTTCAAAGTTCTTTTTTCAACTGCTATACAATTGAATAAAACACCCACATTCAATGAAAGTAGTGTACTGATCATTTATTTGACTTGTGAAGAGTGTTGTATGGAACCACCCACATCATTTTTTTTTGACAGTTTGGTTGAATTTCTGATATGGAAACTTTTTTAGAATGGGTCAAATTTGACTCGAGGACAACAGGATGGTTAAGAAGTGATAGATGGGCTTTCAGGATCAGTGCCACAGACAGAAATGTTTAGTGCCTTGATTCAGGGTTCTTCCTGGCATAGTTGCCCAGAGTAGAGTCTCTTTCCCCTGTTGACTAGGATTTGCATCCCACCTAGCTATTCAAGTCAATGAGTTGCCAGTCACAAGCCTGCTATTATCAACCATTACACCCCTTCCTCTCCCGTTTTACTATTGTTACAGCAGAATGGAAATGGCAGAGTAAAATTAAGTGGGTTCATATTTGGGGCATAATTTGTCAATGATGGCGCTTCTCTTGTTTTATTGAAAACAGTAGCAGGTGCGAGTTGAGCCGACATCTGCCAAGGTTATCAATTTCATAATAGTTATTAGTCCCCAAACTCCTCTACTGGGCCTTTCAATCAACACAGAGTCCATTACACTGATGTCTGGCCTGTCAACACACAGAAACGCACACATACACAACACTAATTTCGACTTCCAGCAACTGGTGTCTGCTGCCACATTAAGTGGCGCACCATAAAGCCCAAATCTGTCCATTCATTCTCTGCTCCTTGTGCACGACAACAAAAATAACGACGGCCATTTCATCGAATTACATAGAAGTGCTCTTGGGCAGACAGGCTGATGGCACGTTACCGCACACACTTAGTTCCACTCGCTCAAGCGTTTGCAATTTGACAGACTAAACTGAGAGTCTCTTGACCATGATTATCTGTCTGTGTGTGTTTTGTGTGTGTTACGTAAGTCGAAGACTGCGGCACAATTTTCCTCAGTTCGTCTAAATGTTTTATTCAGTGTTTTGGGAGAATTAGTCATGAATATAACCGTCAAATCTGGTATGTTGCTTTTAAAGACTACTTGGTAATTTGTATTATTTCTCCATTTTTTTATAGAATATTGTTTTGGCATTTTAGGCCTTTATTTGAGAGGATAGCTTAGACATGAAAGGGGAGAGAGAGGGACGATTACTCAGGCACTCAGGCACCACTCCATCTGTATTTCATAAACAATTAAAGTAACAAGTAAAACATATATATAAATAAATATAAATAAATATAATTGTCTTTCTTTTTTAGGCTTTGTATTAACAACTATGACTTTAGTTAAACAATTTATTCAGTTTGAAAGGAATTATGTAAATTTATCCTTGGTGGGTTTTTGTTTTTTATACTTTTATGTTCTCATAACAGTCACACAGTGAACTAGACAAGACAGCAATAAAAAAAAAGCAAAAATAGCCGAGAAAAAAAAATTGAAAGAAAGAAAAACAAAAAAAAACACATAGGTGGAGGGCTGCCAGAGTACGCAGAGTGCAAGCTCAAAGCATGCTCAGATTAAGGGCATAGCATAGCAGCAACACACACTAATCAGACATTTAGGTCTCATCAAGCAATATCAAAAATGGTTTCCACACCTTCAAAAAGTATTTTTGTCAATTCCTTCAAAACAAAACTGTTCCATCTTAACCATAGAAAGCATTTCATTGAGCCGCCTCCTGAAACTTGGGGAGCCTCCGTACTATCAGAGCAACCAAGAATAGCCAGATTACAATCCAGCTGAATATTCATCCTTGGTGTTTGTTTTGACTTGTGCACTTGTGCAATGGGTCATGATTTCCATTACGCATTTTAGCACTAACTGCAAAATTCCTTGACGTTACTTCATGTCATAGGGTAATGAGTGTTTTAGGAGTTTTGAGTCTGGTCATTTGCCATCACCCCAGCTGGAGCTATAGAGAGACAGCTAACAGTAACTAGGCCCTCTCCTTTTTATAATGTGGGATGAACACAACACTGAGTGTGCGTGACAAAGTCATTCAGCAAGTGTTGAATTAATGGACAAAAACATTATGTTAATGGGGTATCAGTGCTAACATTAGCAAGTTAGCTTCCATTTTATGAGGGGAGTTGAATTGCTGCACCACAAAGTGCAGCTTCAGTACCTTGGGCAGGGCTCTGCTGGCTGCTGCTGTTCAAGTCCTGGCTGAAGACTTAGGGTGACCAGTTTTTTGCAGTCGGGGTCCCTCTGCTCTGAACTCACTGCCTGAAGATTAAGGCTTGCACAATCAGTGACATCTTTTAAATCACTTCTCAAAACATATTTTTAAAATAAGTTTTTAATCAATTACTTATCTGCTTTATTATTATCATTTTATCTTATATTATTATTATGTTATATAATGTTTTAATCCTGGTTTAATCATGTAAACACTTTTTTGTGCTGTATAAATAAAAAAAATTGTCTAATTCTTCTCTGTCCATATAGAACATGCGACTGATTGGGCTGTTGCATCTTAAGAACTGCTTAGCCATCCATTTATCCTTCCATCCATCCATGAATATACCAAGTCAGTCATCCAGAATGCCCAGTAGGAGCTCAGTGAGGCAGAAAACTAAATCGTTGTCGACCAGTTATTCTCAAACGTTAGAGTGTTCAGGGGTAAAAGTCACCCTGAGGGCCGATGAGGAGCTGTGCGTGTCAGCGCTCCTGAAAAGAGACGCTTACTGCAAACATGCGGCGCTCGACTTGCCCACCTCCCACCACATTACGTCTTACCACCACACGCACGCACACACACACGCACGCACGCACGCACACACACACACACACACACACACACACACACACACACACACACACACTGTATATTCCACCTCCTGAGTCACCACAAAATTGGACACTAGGCATAAATCTTATGGGATGCAATGTAATCCTACGGGGCAAACGTGCTTCATCAGTTACCGTCCGCTAAAAGTGCTGTTTTTGCCACTGACAGGCTCCGATTGTTATTATAACTGGATGGAAAGGATTACTACAAAGATAGACCTTTTTGTTAAAGAATTAAATCCTTTTTGTTTAACCAGAAACAGCTCCGAATTGACCAAACCCACCAGACTCCATCTGTGAATAAACAATACTTTAAGCATTTATAGAGCCAGAATTTTTTCACATGTATATGGTTGAATTAGGATTTATTTCAAACAAACCAGAGCGGTGATTGTTGAAACAGTGGACGGACGAACCAAGACAGCTTTTGATGTCGACTTAGAATCAAGTGTGTTTATTTCAGAGCCGTGGGTGAGGCTGGAGGAGGTGTATATGGACTGTTAGCTCTTCCTGAATGGGTTTGGCCAAATACAAAAAAAAACAGTCCTAGTTAACTGAAGCTCCATGGATGACAACGACTAATAAGATTGGTTTAATAAAATCATATTTGATCATTATTACCAGTATTTTCAGTATTAACAACAGTGCAGAGATTGCATATTGGGGAAATAGTAATAATGACTAATTATAAAACAATACACAGTGTATTTTGAAGGATGGATATGAAGCGAGCAAAGCAATAAAAGTTGAGCACATACTGCATCATCATTAGCATAAAACAGAAATTAGCCCATGATTAAACCGAATGCCACAGCTAACGGATTGCATCACTCACTATTCAGTCAGTGCTTCTCAGTGTTTTCAGCGATGAAAAACACCTGATATTATTTCTGCATGAGAATGCTTTTTGATTAAATTTCTGATATGCGATGTACGGCTGACTGCCATCTCACTACCTTAGGTGGGGTTCATCTTGTTACCAGAAACAAGACAAGACACGAGGAGGACAAACAGCCGCCTTTGCCCATCAAGCTTTGACTGTAACACATCAATTCTGAATACAAGAATCCTTAAGCATGCAAAATAGATTTTGTGAGGGGTCACCACAAACCCCAAGGTGCATGAAGTAGATGCGAAGAACAAGCTCCTCAGAAGAGTCCTGTGGGGGGGGGACAAAAGACGGACAAGGAGAAGAGGACTTCAAGAGAACAGACTTTGACAATTTGGAAGTTTTGGAGGCCACACGCAATTCTGTTTATTTACTAAAGCTACTAACAGATAATATTCAAGGATAGTTTTTACTTTTAAATCTAAACTTTTCCACTGTACCAAAGGACGTTAGAAATCAGGTGGTGTTCCACAATGTTGGGCGAATTAAAAAATGTAGTCATTAAAAACGTAATTGCATTCCTTAACTAAATACTTAGCAGCAGCTAGGAGGACAGCTCTGTCAAAGGTGTCCAACAACTCCAAAGTGTCCACACACACATTATCACATCTTCTGTATTTAATATGTGTCATTGCAAAAAAAACGAGACATTGCAGTATAATGTTCTAATTAAATGAACTGTATTTATATAGCACTTTTCTAGTCTTAATGACTGCTCAAATTTGGGGTTCAGAGTCTTTCCCAAGGACACTTTGTCATGGAACTGCAGGGCCAGGGATCACACCACCAACCTTCTGATCAGTAAGTGACCACTCTTACCACCTGAACCACAGCACTGCCCCTGCAATGACTCTGTAAAGTAAAAGGGGTTCCTTTTTAGATTAGATTCAACTTTATTATATATTTTAGTGACAAACAAACAGATAATTATCACCCGACTGCAGACTTTGCAGTTTTTTTAAAGCATTTCAGCATCTTTCAGCTCACTGTTCTTGTTTTACAGCAACGGAATATGTGTATGACTGTTTAGAATATTAACACTGTGTATATTTTTTCCCATGAACATATACAAATATTGCAAGTCAGTAATACCAATGAATCAGTGGGAGCCCTGGGCTTGTTTCCCTGCAATCAGAAACAGACAGCTAGGAAGTGTGTGTGTGTGTGTGTGTGTGTGTGTGTGTGTGTGTGTGTGTGTGTGTGTGTGTGTGTGTGTGTGTGTGTGTGTGTGTGTGTGTGTGTGTGTGTGTGTGTGTTTTGTGGGCATGGTAGGGGTGAGGAAAGATGCAGCACAGACAGCCCATGCCAGCGTTACAGTTATATAGATTTAGAGAAATGTAACAGCTGCATGAATTATGTTTACTGGCAATGTTTTTCCCTGCTACATTTGTACACAGAAGTCAGATGGAGATGGTCGGGGTAAATGGCAGGCGTACAAATCACAGGACTTTGACAGCAGAGGCTGCAGTCCGCGTCCTGTATGTGTGATTTAGTTTAGACTACTATAACCAGTGTTGCCACAGTTACTTTGAAAAAGTAATCTGATTACCTATTACTCCTTTAAAAAGTAACTTATATACTTTACAGATGACTTGATTTTAAAAGTAACTAAGTTAGATTACAAGTTATTTTATTAGTTACATTCAGCAGCTGCAGACAACATGAAAATGACAACCGGTTTAGCCAACACTCACTTTATTGGAAGTGCATTTTTGTGAGGCAGCTCGGTATTGACAGTAGTAGGGATTGTTTATTATGGCACGAAACGAGGGCAAGTCAACCGTGTTTAAGGGCAGCATTTCCTCTACAACATATCCTACTGCCCAACCAACTTATTCAACTCTCCCCCACAAGTCCTGCTTTTATTGTTTGGGTGGTGGGGGACCTCCTGCTCTCTGCTTTGCACCACCTGGTGGGACTTCTGTAAGTTTGACTCCAAATGTTTCTTCAAATTTGACAGAGTCTTCTTGTAGCTAGATAGCACTTTTTCGCCACCAGCACAGAGTGTACAACAAACCTTAATATTGCCATCTTTAGCTGACACAAACTCAAAATAGTGACTGTATTTCCAGCTAGAAAACGCGCATCTCTCGCCTTCCTCCATTGTTGTTTACGTTTTTTGTCGCCGCGTGGTATGTATTACACATGAACGGTCCTCATGCTGAAAACGTGACTTCACGCAAGAAGAATGCAAAAATATATATTTTTACTAAGGAAAATGACAAAAATAGTAACCCAGTGATTTGCATAAGTAACTTTAATCTGATTACTGGTTTGGAAATAGTAACGCGTTAGATTACTCGTTACTGAAAAAAGTGGTCAGATGCGTCACTGACTATAACACTGAAAAAAGTCTCCTACCTATTAACCAGGATGACTCCAAGCATCCGAAGTGAAGGAATAACTGAATGTTACTGAGGTTATTTCTCAAATTGGAATTCCTTATGATTCTCATTACTGAAAAAAGTAATCACATTATTGCAATGCATTACTCACACATGCATTACTGCCCTACACTGGTGTTACAGCTGATGATCATACAACACATGCCTTTTACTGTGCTATTTAAGCTTGCAACAATGTAGACCTAACATAGGTGTGTGTGTGTGTGTGTGTGTGTGTGTGTGTGTGTGTGTGTGTGTGTGTGTGTGTGTGTGTGTGTGTGTGTGTGTGTGTGTGTGTGTGTGTGTGTGTGTGTGTGTGTGTGTGTTTGTGTGTGTGTGTGTGTGTTGTGTGCGTGCGTGCATGCGTGCGTGCGTGCGTGCATGCTCTCCACTATATTGATTGAGCAGATTCTCCACCATAGGTATTTCTACACTCACTGGCCTGGGTGAAAAAGCTTTCTGAAACAGCACTTACACACCATCATGGAGCAGTGAAACTATCCACTGACACCATGACAAATGAAATTGTTTTAGGTGGGTTAGCAGCTGCTTAAGCTGGGGTGAGGCAGCTTTCACTGCAGCTTTTACAGACTGGTACCCCTCCAAGCTGCTGAGCAGATACACAGCCTTGCCTTAGTCTCATTGACAGGGGACAGGATGAAATCTGAATTTTAATACAAGGGCAATATCAGACAGGTAAAAGCAATACTTCTCACAGAATAAAGAATTAAATCTAGAGACAGACAAACAGCCAGTGACGAGACAGATAAAAAGAAGGGAGAGCAAAGTCTATCTAATAAGTAGTGTGAAAGGCCGTGACCATGCAGGACAATGTGATTTCTTACACTGTGTGCCCATAATTACTTTGTGGGAAACTATAGCAAATATCCATATACATATTGTTTGTGCTTAAATTCTTGTGTACAGTCATACTGTGTGTGTGTGTGTGTGTGTGTGTGTGTGTGTGTGTGTGTGTGTGTGTGTGTGTGTGTGCGTGTGCGTGTGCGTGTGCAGTAAAGAGCATCTCAACGCTTTGAATCTAAATTAATCTTCTGTCTTCCTTTTGCTCTCTCTTTGAGTCTATCCTTATGTCTCTCGCTCACCAGACCGCTCTTTTTTCCTCTGCCCTTCTGAGCCCATAGGATATATTAATAATTCAACCCTGAGTCATTATTTCAAATATTAGAAAAGGAAATTGACTTTTTGACGGCGTCCACAAAAAAACCCAGGCACTTTCACCCACGAAGAGAAAAGCCTATCACGTTGTCAAATCTGCACTTCACATCTTTTTTCCTTGCTTTAAATCATTTTCTTAGTTCTACTGCATGCTATATCGCATCAATAATAATAATAATACATTTTATTTAAAGGCACCTTTCTCTGCACTCATGGACACCGTACAGGGATAAATAAGACCTTTAACAACAGCAAAAAAAGAAAGTATACATCAACAATAACAACAACAGAAAGAGGCAGAGTAATTGACATCAAGTGGAATAAGCAGTTTTAAACAGTTGTGTTTTGAGTTGCAATTTGAAATTTGGAATGAATCAGTGTTTCTGAGTTGGGGAAGTAATGAATTCCAGAGATGTGGATGCTCTGCTCTCCATGGTGGTGAGACGGGCGGAGGGCACAGACAGGTGTATGGAGGAAAAGGATCTGAGGGAGCGGGACGGAGTTACATTTTGAATGTTACATCACCTTGATGTGTTCTGCTCTTGTTCCTCTGCTATATTCATATTTGCTGTCTGCTGTTATTGTTTGCAGGGAGCATTGGAGATAATTAAAGTTTAATCTAATCTAATCTAATTTAACCTAATCGTGCTAATACCTCGTCTTCTGATCAATGTGTTAACCCTTTATTTTTACCGTCTGTGTCATAGAATACTGCAATATGTCTTGTGAGTATAATACACTCAATATGAGGCTTAAAGAGTGCTCAGGATGCTGTTTAAATGCCTTAAAAAAGTCTTATCTGCTACAGAAATGCAGAGTCAAAGCAAAGTGATTCAAGAGATTCTTGCCTGTTTCCATCAATCTTTCCTCAAATAAATCCCCAAATTGTTGCCCTTTTTTCTACTGCTTCAACACTATCCACTTTTTCCTCTCTATAGACAAAAGAGCAATGTTTATTACCCAGACTCCTCTAATACAGCTCTGCTGTGTAAAATCATTAGTGGAAAAGGCCTTTCATTGTGTAATTATTATTGATTTGACAACAAGCTGTTTCAGCTGTCGGAATTCACTGATAGCGGCAGCGGCAGCAACAACAACCCTACGAGTTATTAGCATTGTTTTTCAAAAGAGTGTGAGGGATCGAAGCGACGCGGGTGAGCAGGGACTGGCTTTTCAGTCTTATTCTGAGAGAAAACACAGTTGGAAAAAGATAAAGGGAAGGATGTGAGTTGCAACTAATGTCACAATAAAAAATATGCTTGCCACCGATTATAGTAACAACAGAAAATACAGCGAAGGTTGCACTAAAGAAGCACACAGGCTAATGCGCTCACATAGATTAGCCAAGACATTCCACAGGTCATTTTTAGATTCAACTTTTAGATCCCCTTAACATTCTTGTATAATTTTCTTTCATAGATGTGCCATGTACACAGTGTGTACATGCTGTACCACAGCAAACATTGGTAGCTTGTGAGAAAATTAAATATTACATTATAAATTGAATATTATAATAAAAATATCAATACTCTCAAGAGCACACGTTCATTTTTGCCCATTGGGCAGCAAAAAAGTCCAGATTTCCTGTTGGATTGAACTATTTTATTTTGATAATCAGCACCATGTGAGCACAATATGAACTAAAACAATTAAGCTCATTAAAACTATATTTTGACATTTGTTTTGACACATTATGAATTGTAAATTAATTATCGTGCTGATAACTTAAATTGTGCATACAAAATAAAACAGTTCCACAAAGCTGCTGAATTATGAGGCTACTACAATTAAATAAATCCACAGGGTGGGACAATATCAACATGCACACTATAATTCAAAGAAGCCACGCTGTTATGATACAATTGTCCAGAGCAAATTATAATCAGAGAATAAACAGTGATTTATATAATTGCAATTTGTTGGAATTCTAAACTCCGGTGGATTTATGAGGACTCTGGTTAACTGCTCCTCAGATCTCTGCAGGGTAAATTCAGACAGCTAGCTAGACTATCTGTCCAATCTGAGTTTTCTGTTGCACGACTAAAACAACTTTTGGTACATACACACGTTCCACCAAAACAAGTTCCTTCCCGAGGCTATTTTGCAGCAGCACCATGGCTCTGCCCGTTGCTTAGCGCCGCCCAAGACAATTGTGATTGGTTAAAAGAAATACCAATAAACCAGAGCATGTTTTTCTCCCATCCCAGAATGCTGTGTGGACTAGCCAGACCCTCCTCCGCAGTGCTGTGGAGGAAGGTCTGGCAAAGTGAGACTAGTCCAACTCTGACCCTTGTTCTTCTCATCCTTTAATTTCTTTAGCTTCATCTAATCTTTTCACCTTCACTCATTTTCTTTTCCTGCACTACGAAGATGTGTGACCTCAGACTCAAGGTTCAAGTTCAGCATGTATTCATCCATATGTCCCACACTGCTTGTGTATCCTCTAGGCCTGTCATCTCACTCTCACAGTCAATGTCCCTCGCTCAGTGTGTTCTCACATGTGGATTATGACCTTCCACAGACTGGCACCTATTATAAACCACTGTGTCCTCCTGCACTTTGCTTACTCACAGACCTCTGTGCACCGATGTACATTTGCAGCAATTATTTATTACCACAGGTGACTCAGACAGGTACTTTCATGCGTATTTTGAGCTATTAGACACATAATCTCCAACACTGTGCACTCAAATGAACCTCAATGAGATAACAGGCCTTGTGAATTGAAGTGAACCAAAACCAGTGAGTGTTTATCTGCATTAGAAGGAACAATGTGACTTATTTCCACTCAAAACAAGTAAAAATAAGTTAATAACATCTACTAATGAAATAACCTTTTCTCCCCCCAATTAAACAGTATCCTGTCATTCAAAATAACCAAAACAAGGGACTAAAACAATTGCTTTTGCCCTGCAATTAACCAAAACAAGGGAATGTTGTGTATCTTGTGTGCCTCCAGTAAATTAATCACACCGGGGGCCCCGATTTGTATCTTCTGCCCTTGAATTAACCTAAACAAGAGACTTGATGTGTATCTTGTGCAAACAAATTAACTAAAGCCAGGGACTGATGTGTGTCTTGTGGACGGAAATGCACCTAACGAGAGAATATGTATCCTTATCTTTACAATATCCAGTGTTAAAATGTATTAATTAAAATCATGATACAATTCATACTCTTGCAGAAAGGGCCACAGGTTGGAGTTGAACCCGCGGCTGCTGCGTCAAGGAGTGAACCTCTATATATGGGCCTGCGCTCCACCAGGTGAGCGGCCCAGGTGCCTACTATAGGCACATTTTTATCTGTATCACATGTAGACATTTTTTTCTTACGTTGTGTCATCCCTGCAAATGATTTTTCCTCTACTCTCTGGTTTATTTGTCTTCCTCTTTTATCCTGGCTTATTTGTTCAACTGCCCAACAATCAGTGTTAAAAAGCCGTTTACTCTCCTGTTCACTTCAGTTCTGTCTCTCCCACGTCTCTCTTTTTTCTGCGGAATTAAATTTGCCAAATTGCCTTAAACAATCACCTCTTGGCTAACATTTTTTAAAATACTATTATTAAAGAACAATACAGTATATGTGCTGTCTCTAAAAAATGTGGCTGTGGATTTGCTTGTTGTAGTTTTTATGTAGGCCAAATTCCCAATGAAGAGTCTAGCTGCCAGCTAACTGCCCCGGAGTGCAGATTAGAAAACATAATAATGGGTTGATAACCCTGTTAATACTCTATCTCCTCCTTTGTAATGTGTGTGTGTGTGTGTGTGTGTGTGTGTGTGTGTGTGTGTGTGTGTGTGTGTGTGTGTGTGTGTGTGTGTGTGTGTGTGTGTGTTTGTGTGTGTGTGTGTGTGTGTGTGTGTGTGTGTGTGTGTGTGTGTTTGTGAGAGCGCCTATATCTGTCACAATAACAATAACTCTTAGCCCTGCTACGATAACCCTAATCTGACGCAGGAAGTAATTCCTTGTCTTCATCCAACAACAGCAGGATTTGCCACCATGGCTGCAGGATGATAGTGTCATGGCAAAAGAATAAGGGGCTTCTGCACCCACAGTACAGGGAGTATGTCAAAAACAATGTGCCTCTGTGTATTGGCCTTCTCGTTATCTGTCATATTAAAATCTACTACATGGATATATTTTGTAATTGTTTAATGAATTTGTAATTACGCAATTACAAGGTGTGAAATATGGAGCTCTTCAATACACCCTGCATAGGGAAAACATGGTGGTGCAACATACTTTTTATTCCACAGTAGCTCTAACAGCTCTGAACCAGAACATCTTATCTTGTTATCTAAACAATCAAGTACTGCTTTCACATTCTGAAAGATAATTTACATATACACGTGTAGCACATACTGCGCATATTTCCTTGGATTTACATTTTATAATTTGCATATTCTTAAAATAGATGGAATACACAAGGTTTTTGTAAACTCACATGTGGAAAAACAAGTTCTGTTTTCTTAGTTGCAGTATTGATTGACATTAAATGGACTTGCTAGTGTAGATACTTACAGTATTTATCCATGGAATATTACCAGGCATTTGCATCTATCCCTCTCATATCACTTGATGCATAATGTAGATACTGTACATGCTCCATGAAATTGTATTGGAATCTGGAATGATGCAATAGTAAATGTTTATACTCTCATTAAGACCTTCTTTATGCAGAAATGTTAGTTGCTGCACCTTATTAAAAATGCTCTTATTATTACTTTGTGCTTCAGATCTCATCATTTCAGATCCCGCGTTAGATGACCTGTCTGTTGAGGGACCAGTTTTAGCTTGGAGTTGGCTGATGTGCAGAGATTCCCTGATACTTAAAATTATTAGAATTCATTTTGGGGGAGCCTGGGTAGCTCACCTGGTAGAGCACGCGCCCATAGAGGTTTAATCCTCAATGCAGCGGTTGTGGGTTTCGTCTCCAACCTGCAGCCCTTTGCTGTATGTCGTTCCCTCTCACTCCCCTTTCATGTCTTTATCTGTCCTATACAAATAAAGGCCTAAAATGCCCCCCCGTTTTTTTGACAATTGTATCCCTTTTTGATTAATTTTACTCATAATTTTGTTAGGATTTATGTATTGATGTAGCTGATTCTCTGAGCATTGTATGCTTTATGATTTGCATTGTTTATTTTATTTTTTTTTAATTTATTTTTTTTACAATTTATTGACTGGCAAGTTATCTACCAGGGGTCAGTGGATGGTCAGGGAAAGGACTTTCACATGCAAACAAAAAGAAAAAAGATGGTCCTGAATTATTTTAGGTTTCTACTTTGTTGGCTTCTCCATTCTGTAGTGGAGTAATTACCGCTCACTACAAACCAAGAGTGACACTAAAACAATGGGGAGGGTTAACAGGGACAATGGGGACAAAACCTCATTAACACTACAGTCACAAGGCCTTCCTACTGAGGGAAGCTCTTGTATCCCCAACTGTGACAGTGGAGCTGCTTTTGGGCCAATAGCAGCAGTCTGTGATTGTACTGGTCAATGTCTGGAAGCCAAAGGTACTGGAGCTCAGTCAACTTTCCAATGAGTCACACACTCTAAGAAATAAATCAGTAAAATAACAGAAAAAAGGTCTGGCAGCTCATTGCCCGGACTTTGTCCCGTCATTAAAAAATGGAAATTATGTGTAGCAGTTAAAATACAGAACATTTGAAAAAACTTCAAAAAAGCCACAAATGCCAAAAAAGCAGCACAGCCCTCGTTAAAAAGTGTCGCAAGGGTTTAAAAAAAGGACAAGAAATTTGAGAAAGAAAAAATGTCCAAAATGTCATAAGAAGGGCC
>CM042432.1:11397378-11772378 GCA_023631565.1 Gymnocephalus cernua
GTGACTATAATTGCCACCATTTATCATACCAACTGCTATAATTATTATGAATCATAATTCTCCATATCTGTATATATATATCAGTGTCTCTGTGTACCAACCGGCAGCAGCAGATCACCGCCCACCAAGAGCCTGCGTCTGTCTGAGGTTTCTGCCCAAAAGGAAGTTTTTCCTCGCCACTGTTGGACCAAATGCTTGCTCTTTGGGGAATTGTTGGGTCTTTGTAAATTATAGTGTGGTCTAGACCTACTCTATCTGTAAAGTGTTTTGAGAAGAGTGAAGAGTGAACTCTTGTTACGATTTGATACTATGAATAAAATTGAATTTAGCTGAAATTGAATTAAATGGCTTGATCATATTTACTGATACAGACAAATAGAACAGAAAATAGAACAGAATGTGTCTTATTTTATCAGTAATTATGATCAAACAAAAGGTCATACAAATGCTATGATAGAGAAACTGTAAAACATCATTAGATAATCTATGTATATATGTAAATCTTTACATATCTAACCCTATAACAAATAACAAAACATGTCATGTCACTCAGTGAAATGACATGTTATGCTACTGTACTGCAATTTATATGGAAGGAAAATATAAACAAACCATATGGTCCAGGGGTAACTGCAGGCCTCTTCCTCCCTGTCATTCTTATCTGCCTCCTCCTGATCCCTCTCTGCCTCTGTCCCTCTCTCTGAATCTGCAGCCTCCTCTTCATTCCTCACAGTCAATTCTTCCTTTCCCTCTTCTCTTTCACTTATTTCTGCATCTCCTTCTGTGGTCTTCCCCTGCTCTGACCCGCCTGGTCTCTCCAGTTTACTGCCTTCTCCTTGTCCATTTCCCTCCTTCTCTTCCTCCTGTGCACTACTCAGAATTTTCTTGGCTGGCAATATCCCCACTTTTAGGCTTCAGCTAATATCTCCAGCTACTCTGGCCTGCAAAAGTCAAGATGTGAAAAGCTCTGGTTATCCTTGTATTACATCACACTGTAGGGCCCTGTAGCTAATACGTAGCCTAACAAACATAACACCAGAAGATATTTATTACATGCACACAACGGTTGTGTTTAGACTAGCCTTCTTACTCCCATTGTATTTGTTGTTTTCCCAGTTTGGCAGTAAAGGATGCCACCTAGTTTAATTTGTGCAGCATTATTGCCGTGATATGTGACAGGAAGTGGATTTATCACATTCACATGATCAGTCTCAGCAGGGCTGTGTAGTGTGTTGTAACGTAACGCCACCGAAACGACGACCCTCTGTAAACGTTATGAATTCAAACATGCCAGTTTGTAATATTTTGTATTATGCTGTTCTTGTCTGGGTGCCCTGATATGACATTTCTGATGGATTTTAAGTAACACAAGTAATACAATTTTTTTCATGGATTTATAACATCATTATCACATTAAATGATATTTGTTTTTCTAAATAGGTGTCAGAGCCTTCACTTCACATCTTCTTGGAATAACCTGTAACTTAAAAAGGCGCAACTGTGTTTACTAAGAATAGGGCTTGGCAATATATCAATATTATATTGATATTGTTATACGAGGCTATATATCATCTTAAATTGTAGATATGGTAATATTGTGATATGACGAGTGTTGTCTTTTCCTGGTTTTAAAGGCTGTATTACGGTGAAGTGATGTCATTTTCTGAATTTTCAGTTCTAGCTGTTTTATAATTTGCCCTTACCCACTTAGTCATTGTTTATTATTTATCAAAACTCTCATTGTGAAACATTATGTGAAAGCACCAATAGTCAACCCTATAATATTGCTGCGGTATTGACATCGATTTATTTGGTCAAAAATATTGTGATATTTGATGTCTTATTTTGTTTACAAGTTCCAGATGGAGTCTGGAGATGATGTGGGGTAGCCTACTTTGTTTGCTGTTTACATCTTAATTTATACACTTCAGGCTGTTGCAGCTAGCTCAGGGGTGAGACTGTATGACACTAGGTGGTTTTATATACTGTCTTTGCACAAGGTGGTACAGCCTGAGACATGCACAATAAAAAAATTGCCTTCTGCAATTTTTGTTTTGCTTTTCCCTCCATTGTACCGAACCGAACCGTGATGTGAACCAAGGTATGAACCGAACCGTGACTTCTGTGTACCGTTCCACCCCTAATACATATACTACTCAAGCATATTTAGTGCAGAAAATTGTGGGCTACAAATTCATATTATAGAAGAAAGAAGAAGGCATACTTTATTAATCCTGCAAGGGGAAATTATATGTTTTTGTTCAGTAAGCAGCTGCATCCAAACATGTTATCCAGCTCAACATCACATTTTAATATCAAGTGTAAAGGGGTCTAAATCTTAATTTCTGCCCTCCTTAGTAGAGTACATCAAACAGCATAAAATTGCAATCGCATTCTATCAGCCATCGTGTGCAGCAGATGGAAAGAGAATAGTGTGACATTTGAAAAAGGCAGCCAGCTAAGCTCACTCCATTACAGGCTCTCTGTCACCTCTGACTAAAATCCAAAGACAGATACAGAAGCACCGAGGGGAAAAAAATACACACAGCACATACTGTAATCTTTTACGTGTAAGTTAAAAGAGACAAATTGGCATTTGGAAAATATCACAAGGGATCATGTTGATCCTGATGTGGCTGAATAAACACACTCATAGTAAGGTTTAAAGGAGGACCGAGGGCAGGCAGAGGAGGACAGCAAGGGAGGAGAGGAGGAATCTTGAGAAATCCAGTCAGGTGACAAGTCACACATGGAAACACAAAAAGGAAAATGAGGAAAAAAAGCATGAGCGAAGGTACAGTGGTTGGACTGAGGTGACGAGAGGTAGAGACAGAGAGAAAGCCTTCCAGCAGATGAAATCCATCTCCATAAAAGTCCAATCCTCTTTCTCTGCAATATGCTCCAAATGGGCGGATTGACATAAGGGGTCGCAACCCTGACCGTAACCCTGGCAACCATTCCACTTCCTACCCCAACCCTCACAGTCCTCTCTTCATATATTCTTTGGCTCTCACTTCTTGTCCTTCACTTATCTTTCCTCTTTCCACCACTCTTTCCTCCACTCTTACACATTTATATAAAACCTTCACACTGCAATTCACTTTGACATGTGCTGATTGTATTGCAGGTATTAAAACGTGCACAGGGCATCACCTTTGGTCCTTGTTAAATGATCAGGGTTTTCCTCATGCAAGGGAAAGATGGAAGGAACCATATTAACTAAGTCAAAGCAGCATGAGAGCTGGACAAAAACGCAACACAAAGGGTTTCAAGCAAGAACATTCGTATTCTTATCTCAAATGTCTTGCTTTTTCCTGGTAGGCTATTGCTCGTACGAGTGTTCCAACTCAGATTCACAAAATTCTTTTCAAGATTCAAGATTCAAAAAGCTCTGTTGTCTAATATGTTTCCATGTTAGAACATTTTCTTTTGATTGAAGGCAGAGTGTGTGTGATATGTCAGTAGCATGAGTTTTGTATATGTATTGCATTGGGAATGAAGTATTTGTTTTATAATTACTTTTTAGCCAGAACCTTCTTCCTAATGGTAATAGCTCAAAGCTTTGGTGGAGGGGGTGGGAGGCATCCTGGATGATGAAGTTGGATTTTCTTTCCACTGCTTGTATATAAAGATCAGATGGCTGGTTTATGTAGTAGAAATGTGAATATTTTTTTTTAAATTGGTGCCTTCTAGGCCAAGAAAAGCCAGAAAATGTGTTTTTGGCTCATATGGATGAAAGACACCAAATCACAGAATGCACCTGCTTCACTCCCAAGCCACGCCTACCGTTTACAGACAGAGGCATTCAACTCAACTCAAGTGTTTTTTACGGGATTAAGATCACAGCCAACCTCTGTAATTATTACAAATGACTAGAGGTCACCAAGTAATACTAATCCCGTGCATTTTGTACGTACATTTGGGGGTACATTTTGTAACCCCACCCGAGATCTTTTCCTAACCCTAACGGTGCTGTTCTTGTCCCGCATGTCACTTAAACATAATTTGTTTTTACCCCACCCAGAACCTTTTCCTAACTAAGTGGTTTTACCCTTCATGACCAAATTACGCCAAATCGGTCCCAACCCAGAGCTTTAAAGACCCCTGTGTCTGAAAGGAGACTTCTTGCGTCAGTAACTAACGCCAAGCGTCAGTCTTTGATGTCCTGGGGGTGATACTATGTTGGTATATGGGGCATTTGTGAGATTTGATCATTAACATCAGGCAAATTAGTTTGTTCATTTGTTTCATGTTTCATTCACAAAAATGTTACCAAAGAAAGAATTTCACAACGCAGAGCTTCAAGTCCTGCTGTCAGAAATCGGCAGACAAAAACATTACTAATTTAACAGTGTCAGTCATATTAGAGGATCTGAAACAATTAGATACTATGAATAGTACAGCTGCAAACAATGTGTCATCAGAGCAGCACTGTGACAGACTTAGAGAGGGTCATAAAGTTAAAGGCTAAAAAATGTCTTTCCAAAGGAAAGCCACCCATGACTAATATTACAGGCAGTGAAGAGGACATGACAGTCAGCTACTAAACTGTAGAAGTTTCTGGCCTTAAATATGTCAATAAACATGATAAAACTTAAAATGACCTGCATTAAATTGGCAAGCCATGATGATGATGATGATGATGATGATGATATGGTGAACAACATTAATTTTGGATTAAGTCTGTTTTTGTTTCTTTGTTTTTTTAGTTCATTTTGGCACCATATTTTAATTCATTCTGATCAAGGCAATAAACATAGTATATTGTTAAGACCGAGCGTTTTCCCCATAGAGAAGACATATCTATATATGACTGGATTCCTCGGCATCATCACTGCTTGCGCATGCAACCGGGGGGCAGAAAGACACGTTTCGTGTAGCTAGCTAGTAGTAGTAGTAGCACAGTTTAAGTCAAAATGCCAAGGAGTTGTTGCGTGGTTAATTGTACAAACACAACCACTGATGTGTGCCTGATGTTTAACATACCTAGGGAGAAGCATATGTTTTTGCCAAAAAATGGCGGAGGTTATAGCTTCAAGCCATAAGAAGAGCATATTGGGGATGCAAGAGTCTGGCTCCCATTGTATAGTTGTATCTGCGTCCATGTTGTCAACATAAGACCTGTGGCGTTAGTGCTCCTTTTGTACCATCATTTTATTGAATCAAATATTAAGCTTTGCTCATAGGAGATGGTGGGGTTTTGTTACATTAAACACAAAGCTAACAGGCTATAGTTAGCCTGTACGTATGCTAGCGGACATTAGCTAACGTTGCCAAGACAGCGGCAGTAGCGTTTTGGCGAGCTAACCACGACAGTATTCATTGTCGCTCACAATCAGCCTCTGCTGCTAAAAACAGTCAACCTGCAGTGATATTTTGAAATGGAGACACACATATCGTACCTTTTCCCAGAAATCCTGGCCATTATTTGAAGGCATAAACCGACCATAGGGGTACACTCAGGGGTAACCCTGCTGCTAACATTGGCTAATACATTAGCCTAAAATTATAATTATAGCCATACATAGCCATATATCACAGTAACGCTGCGAAATTAAAGACAGGCAAACAGATCCAACTAAAACCATGTTTTATTTATATACAAACAATATAAACAATAAGGAAAGCTTCAATACTTAAGGTTGTTGCAGTAGCGGACCAGTTTACCAGTCTGGCATTCTGCCCCCTGTATGCGCATGCACCCAGTAATGATTGTAAACAGGAAACCCGTGTATACGACAGGTCTGAACCACTTGTAAATTAATGTAATCTGTACCAAGAAAATTGGTGTATGCCAACAATCTTAAATCACTTGTATGTGTCACATCAGAGCAAATCTGTTTGTACAAGTGGTTCTTGCATGAGATTTAAACAAACCCAGCTTTCACACACGTGTGCAACTTGAGCTTCAGAAGCTCATGTATACAGTATTCTACAGCACAGCTTCCATTCAGAGACCACAGGCATCTAAGGCCATTACATTGTGTAAGGAGGATAAAACTTGAAGTCTTAATCAATGAAAAAGTAACATAGTGTCCTTTCTGGCATTTATTTGTATTTGAACAGATTCTGACATAAGCACAAGCACTCCTGTAACCTTCAGAGTCTACTGCTAGGATTTAAACATACAGATCGACATGATACAGCAGCCATTAGGTGCGATAATTTCTCTAAATGGCCAGATTATGGTCACCCTATAGGGTGCAAATACCATTCCATCATGACAATGTCCCCAATGCTGCTAACCTGACCGTGAAGTCATATACCGGGGTGAAGACAGACTCCTTCCATGAACATGAGTAGCACGTTGTGACCATGAGTGAACCTTTTCAGAAAGTATATCGATCAGTTTCATCATGAGACTCTCGATGGACCACTACAACATGCAAGGTAAGGGTCACTTGACCTACAGAAACTGCCATAATTGTCATTGGGATAGTTTCCGTACCCTTGCTAGCCTTTATACTTGTTTTGCAGAAGGTTAAATGGTAGAGCGGATAAGCTCTCATATTATAAAGAATTGTGCAAAAGCATGACATTTCTAACATAGTGATTGCATACCATAAGGATTATTTTTTCAGATTTGACCTCTGAGGGCCATTAGAGGAGAAATCCAAGATGGCCGCCATTCCCCAGGTCTAATGTTCAAAAGTGTTTCATTTTGGAACCAAACAGTGTAGAAAAACATGTAAGGTGTCATTTTCAACAAAGTTGGGAGTGGCCATTAATTTGGTGATACTTTTGAGAGCAATAGAATTCAAGGAAATGCATTCATATCAAGGTCAAATTTCATCAAAAAAGGTCATTCCACATTCTTTTGCTCATACGTTTATATTACCTTTTTTATTTTACCTATTTTACAACAATTGTTTCTACCTTGTTGTGTTTAAGCTGTTAAGATATCATCAATAACACTCAACATTTCCTGCACAGATGGCTCATATTCAATTTTATACAATGGCTCAAAGGGCATTATCCCCTTCTTTCAGGCTTTTAACATCAAACACCTGCAGGAATTGTTGAGTTTATCTGCCATATCTGATCAGTTACTGCACAACTCTGTTGTTGTAATGATGAATAGGTGCTGTATAAATATACATTATGCTTAATTCACCATGTGAATCACTATAGTATTCTACTGCCCAGCCTCAGTATTATTTACCAGGCCTTTATTTGTGCTGGCCATGCTATTATTTGACCCTGGGTCATTATTTGATTTCAAGCTTTTATCTAATATATGTTAGGAAGATAAGAATGAGTTTAAACATTTGTGTGTGTGTGTGTGTGTGTGTGTGTGTGTGTGTGTGTGTGTGTGTGTGTGTGTGTGTGTGTGTGTGTGTGTGTGTGTGTGTGTGTGTGTGTGTGTGTGTGTGTGTGTGTGTGGATGGCTAGAAGTATGCTTTTGGCATTCAGAGAAAGAGACTGATACGATGTCAGCAAAGCATGCAGAATGGCAGACACTGCCACCTCTGTACACGGAGAGGTAAATAGCTTTGACAGACTCTCAAATCTCCAACTACAACCACTTTAAAGATAAAAGTCCCTCCCATTATTTCTATTTTGGTTTTTGGTTTTCTTGCGGGTTGAAAAAAAGTCAAGTCAGTCAGATAGACAGACTAACAGCTATTCCCCGGCTGCACTGTGCAGAATGTGCGGCGGGAATGCAGATTTGCTTTTTTCTTCTTCTTCTTTTTCCTGACATGCTTTGTACTGTTCTATTTTAGCCTCTTCAAACACTGGGAGACTTCTCCCCAAAGAAATGAACCATCCAGGCGAGTCTCCCCTGGCACTGGGAATTATGCAGCAAGTTGCTGGAGCGATGTTTCTACTATTCTCTGCAATACGTATTACACAGACACTCACTCACATTGGGACAATCATATGCTCAGGAAAATAATTCACACACACACACACACACACACACACACACACATACAAACAAGAGCTATGTGGCTTTTTGTTGTTAGTGGGGGGTAAACAGACTAGATAAATGTTAAAAGGACAGCATAATGGATAACATCACAAACTGGGTTGGTAAACGTGAACATGCTGTGCATGTTGCTTACATCACCATGCAAGATACAAGCAGATTTTTGGATTATATTGAATCCTCTTCCTCTCCTCCTTCCTCCCCTGCCACTTCATTTGCAATCCAGCATGTAGGGGGTGGGGGGTGGGGTAAGATTGAAGAGAAGCAGAAAAGAATGAGGAAGGTCCAGAGAATCACCTGGACATTTCTTGTACAGCCATCAAATGGCTGTTGGAGTGATTTGGGATGTTGACTTTGCTAAAGTGGCTAATGCAGCTGTGTGGTAAATCAAAGATGAGCTGTTTAAAATGGTGCAGTAATACTCAAATATATATGCACAGAATTTTGGAATGGGGAACAGCTCTCAAATCCACAGGGAATCTAGAGAAAAACTTGCACACTGATAATTGCAATGATAAGCCATGAAGTATTTTGGCAGCATAGTATGGGACTTAGATGAACTAAAATATGGTTGACACTTCAGGTAAATCAACCTTGGTTTAATATTATTTTGGTGAACTGTTCCCAAGGAAAAAAGGAATGTTCTGGCATATAGAAGATTTCAAGTAAGGATGTCAATTTGTGTTACACAAATATAGTGGCTAAATGAATTTTGAAGTTTTGTTTGCCAACATGATGCTTTAGCATTAAACAGCAATCTGCTTTCCAATTCCAGCTAGCACTGACAAACTTTCCAAAAAGTCAAATTTTGGAAACTAAACACTTTTTCAATTAATTTTCACAGTCAATTGTGCTAGAAGATACTGGAGCATATCTTAATTCATGGGCGAAGAGAGGAAATGACGCCATACACCTGACCCTAACTGTGAAACTTTATAATTGCATTTCACCTTTGCATCAAAGAGTTTTAATAAATGCAGGATAAAAGCAGGAAATACGACAAACCGGCATCCACAGTTGAAAAATGACCACAGGGTCTTGTCTTAAAGACTACAGCGGGCCACAATAACTCACTGGAATAGGTTCAAGTGCACATCAATCACTCCCCCATCCAATCCAAGAAGCACAGATGGCGGGGCATGCCATCAGCATAGTTGTGATTGGGTTAGAAGGGGCATAGCACGGAGTCTGTTGGTGCATTATCGGCTTCAATCACAATAATGCACCATGCTCTCACAACGACCTCTGGGGTGTGTGTGTCGCCCATATATCATCACTATCCATTTTGATGGACCCACTGACCAACACACTCGAACACTCACTATCTCGGCACATATCCTGTCACTGAAGGCGCAAACAAACAGGCAGACAACATAGCACAACATGCATGAAATAGCTCATACAGACTATTTCAGAGCATGGACGCACCCCAAACTAGTCTATCATAAAGCGTGTGAAAGAGGAAACAGGATTAGAGCAGTGGTTGGCTGGGGCAGAGACCTGCGGCGTAGACGCAACGCTCCATCACAGTCTACAAGCACTAACAGAGACAGAGAAACAGCGAGAGGCTGAGATGAAAAGGATTCTATCCTCTTTTATTTCTGTCCCTCCCACTTCTCTTTATCTAACCCTTGACTTAGATGAATCCTCTTATGGCGTGACGTGAACCTGGGGCGGCAGAGAGACATAGACAGACTAGTCTCACTTTGCCAGACCCTATTTCAAAGCGCGCTGAAGGAGAGTCTGGCTACTCCACACAGCATTCGGTGATGGGAGGAAAACGTGCTCTGGTTTAATGGCATTTCATTACACCAATCAGAATTGTCACGGGCGGTGCTAAACTCCTCACAAAGCCGCTGCAAAATAGTTGAGCGAGAGAAAACTCAGATTGGACTCAATTTACCCTGCAAATACATGCATCCGGCAGAATTTCCTGTAGCACCGGAGCAATCCTGGATGTGGAACACAAAGGATATGGACTATAGACAGACAGACAGGGATATAAGGTGGGGAGGCAGCTATACAGCAGAGGCACAATGTGGACACCAAAGCAGCTACAGACAGACTGATTGGCAGAGGGTTCAATGCTTTCATGGTCTGACTGGTCAGCTGGCAGACAGACTGGGCCAGTTGAAGTGACTGTGTTGTTAGGTTGTGTTTATCTGACTCAAGATACATCCTTAGAGAACGTCCCGTTGGCAACGTGTTTGTGGTGTGAGCTCTTGGCCTGGTTAACCTATAAGGGGGTCCCAAGGCCGACATTTTTTGTACAACAGCACCACATTTTTCCCATTGTGTAGTAGACAATTACATGACAACTTATTTGTTATTATTTATTTTTCAAGACACCTTGGATCTAACCAGTCTCTCTTTGCTGGAACAATACCTCACACAATGTCTTCTGTCAGTTTAAGTAAACTCCAGTTTTCTGCATGTTTTTTTTTCTGATTTGCCAAAACCAACCCACCACCTGACCTCTATTCCCTTACTTTCGGCCTCGTTACATATGAAGAAAACAACTCCCTGGCATTGGACTTGAAGGTGTGGAAGTGTGGAATTTTCCAATGTGGATGTAATTCTTAAAGGTTGTTTTGATAACTTAGGGTTAAAAATACAGATAACATTTGTGTATTTGTAAATGCAGTTGCACTTGGGGGAATTGTGGTCTAGACGAACTCTATCTGGAAAGTGTCCTGAGATAACTTCTGTTATGATTTGACACTATAAATAAAATGTAATTAAATCTTTTTATACTATTTGCAACTAATTACATACAGCGAACAATTGCCAGGTTGTTTATGTATTTTGTAAAGTACTTCCGGTTTCATGTCAGATGTGAGAAAAACAATGACCTGGGAGTAATGTGCCATCATGTACAATACATGAGACGAGAAAGATGAAACACTATCTGATTGACTAATTTCAAATTATTATTGATGAGCTGTGATTGCCTCATTTCAACAGACTACAATCATCTACTTATGTTGGTGGGATGTTGGTTCAAATATAATGTCCAAAAAAAGTAAAAGTATAATAGTTTTACCTTGTGGGAATGAAATTTCAGAGGAGAGATGCAACATGTTGATATTACATTCTGGAAAATTCCCAATAATAAGTATAGACATTGGACAAAAAAAACAGCTTTTGATCTATGGCTTGCCACTTTCAAAGCAAACATGGGGGCCAAATTATACTTTAACAGTTTCCAAGTGGACACATTTGGTTGCCATCTGTTTAAGATGCAGGTAACTTGTGTGACACCCAGAAGAGCAAGTAAGGATCTTTTTGGCCAGAGGGAGAAGCTCAGTAAGCATGCGGGATGTCCTGCCCACTGCCCACTATGAGGAACACTAAACCATCAGAACTGCCGCGTAGGCAATAAAGCAGCGCTGTTTTGTAACACTATAGCAGAAACTTGGCAAAACATACACATTACTGATAAGCACCAACACGCTGTGAAATCATAGCATTAAAATAATTAGCATGCGCAATTACACTGCGTAATGGCAGGCTCTATGAGTGCTAAGCTAAACATGGGAGATGATGGGAGAGAAAGAGAGAGAGAGAGAGAGAGAGAGAGACAGAGAGGATATCAGTTGGTACAATATGGAGATGTACTCATATTCATAACACAGAATCTACAATTATGCGTCTGCAAAGACAGGAAATAGGTTACGGGAGGTTTATCTTATTAGTTAATGTAAGGGTTATCTCTACTCTCATAGTTAAAGAGAGGCTTATCTCAGCTTTGATTGGTGATTGGAGGGCAACGGATAGTCCATAAAACGGTTTATGATGGACTGCATATTACAGAGGAAGGATTACCAGGATATATGGGAGGATCCTCTCTGCGCAGCCCTCCTTGGCCTCCATCACAGGGATTCAGCTCACCTACAGTATAAACTGGTGACACTCTTTCTCTCTCCCCCTGGTTTGATTGTTGTGTTTAAGTTGTCTTTTACTTATGTAATATTAACTTATTTTTAGTTCTAACTCATGCGTGGCTCTCCTTTGTTCAGCCTTCAGATGAGCTGTGCCGAATGGATGAACCTATGATCTTAATTATTAGATCATAGGTTATTATTACAACTAATCAATTTACAAGTTAACACTTTTGTAATACAGCCTGTGACTGACAGGGTACTTACCCAACATGTACATTGTAAAATTAGTAAATATAAATACTTACTGGTTCCCAGGTACTTAAATGTAGGTACGGTGGAACAAGGAAGTAACAATTGGTGCTTTTAGATGGAAGGATAATCGACTTATACCAAGGTTATTATAGTTTTGCATTTTTCATTAGTTTTTATTTTTATTTTGTTTTGACTTTTTGTTTTCAAATTTAGTTTAGTTTTAATTAGTTTTTAAAGCAGGTTTACTAGTTTAGTTTGGTTTTAATTTTTTTTAAATGCTTAGTTTTAGGTTAGTTTTTATTAGTTTTAGTGTAAGTTTTAGTCTTTTTTGTAATATGGGTTATTTGTCAGGGGCAATAATAAAAAAGGTCAGAAAAAAAGTTTTGTGTAATAAAAACTCAACAAAAACATCATACAATTTTTGAAATATGTATTCACAATGTATTCAACAATAACACCAGTACATAAAAAGTACATATGATGAGCATAAATATGTAAACAGTCTACACAAGACACCGCAGTAAGTGCTAATGTGTAAGTGACGTGTGTCATGAAAAAACCTAAATAGCCAACAGACTAAAGTAGACATACATCAACAAGTTCTTTGGTTCAAGTAAAGTGGCTTTTTAAAGGGAATCGACTCACACAATTGTGTAGACATCCTAGTATCAATACACGTATTATCCCACGCTTCCTCCCGCCTGTGGTGTTCCTGCTTATTTACTAACCAGCAGCTATTGGGTCACCGGTGAAAGCACGCCTGTAGTTTTCTCTGTCCTCTGTCACGCTGCCTGGCTCTGTAACGTTACCGGGGTTTGCTTCGGTTTCGGGGGAGGGGGGGCTTGGCATTCTCCTTTACCTTGTTAAGGTAAGCTAGGTTAGCCTAGTGTGCGCTTCTCAAATGTACTTTCAAATTTGTGGGATTAGCCGCATATTTTACCACCTTCCACTGCAAGGCACTTGCTTTTATCTGACACAGTCATAATCAAATAGGACTCTGCCGCTTTCTTCCAACTTTTGGTACCATCAGAATGCCAATTGCTTTTTTCCTACTATGGCCAAACCAAGACCCACCCTTCAATAGCAGCTCGATTGGTTGGGGTTAGGCATTGACCTTGAGTGGTTAAGGTTAGGATAGCTGATTGGTCAGGGGATATGACCTGTACAAATTGGGTTACCTTACCTTGCGTAAGCATGGACGCCTGGCCAATAGTAGTGTGTAAATGCTATTGAAGGGCGGGTCTTGGCGTGGCCATAGTAGGAAAAAAAATATCGCTGCAAGGGGCATGAACTGTGCTGTGTTCAATTTTACATGGAATGTCGGATGAAAGATATATTTGCTCTATGAAAAAACATTGACAAAGACGAAAACTAAGGACATTTACTTTATTATTTTATTTTATTTTAGTTAGTTTTGCAAACAGACAATACAGTTTGAGTTAGCTATCATTTTTTTGTAATGCATCATTTTTATTTTTATTTCAGTTAACGACAATGTTTTTTCCCACCTAGTTTTTGTTATTTTGTTCATTTTCGTTATATTATATAACCTTGACTTATACGTATTGCATCCACAAGTCCAAACTCCGCAGTTTTGGGGACAGAGCCTTCTCCAGGGCAGCTCCCAGGCTCTGGAACTCCCTCCCCCCAAGAGATCCGCACCTCTGAGTCCCTCACCATCTTCCAGTCCCGCCTCAAGACCCATCTCTTCACCTCTGTCTATCCGTAGCCGCCTTTTCTTCTGTGACTGAATCTTGTTTTGCTTTGTCTTGTTTTCTTTTGCTTTGTTTTGTTTTGTCTTGTATTGTCCTGTTTTGTTGTACTTTCTAATCTACCTTCCCTGTAAAGCGACTTTGAGTCTATGAAAAGCGCTATATAAATGCAATTTATTATTATTATTATTATTATACTCATACGGCAATATTACACAGTAAGTCTTGGGTAAGTACCCTATAAATTGATTAGTTATAATTATTAAGATCATAGCTGTATCTAATTTACCTGAACCTGTCTTAAGGCTGGACAAACGAGAGCACATAAGTTACAACAAAAACTTTGTTATACTGAAAAAATTGCACAGCCTGGCTACTTAGTTTTAAATATATTTTCATCACTTGTTTTTTATCCTATTTTTTCTTCTAGATAAACCTCAAGAGCATGCCACCCTGCATTCTACTACAAATATTGTTTGAGAATGTGACAAATAATACTTTTGAATCCTAAATATTTGTATACAATGCCAAGTAACATGTCAGAGGAAATAGACGGTGTTTCATTGCTGTAACCTGCAGGCTTTTGAGTTTCACATATCTTACACAGAATTTGCTGCCAGTTTTCACACAAATACCCCCATTCACACCTGGTGTTTATTGTATATTTGATCTGTATTTAAATGAGCCCTTCCACTGCACAGGAAAAAATAGAAAAGCCCATACAGCAGCCTAAGTTGTCATGACCTTGCACGTGCCATGTTTGTTGACAAGTCTGCAAGTGCTATCGACGTAATGCAGGCAGAATCCAGATAACAAGAACGCTTATTAATACCAGATGTAACTGCAAAGGCCACGATCAGATGTCATTATCTGAACGTATCGGATCGTACGGACTGAATGTTTATATCAGGTGACAATAGGTGTAAAGATGTTGGTGTAAACAACATTTTGTCATCCTAAATGTAATTTTAGACTGATCAATTTAACCATTGCTTAAACAAACAGGCTCTTGCTTTGGGCGTTTGTTACACCTGCCTTGTTTGGGTCGGTTTAATCGAACCCTGGAGCTTTTTTTCTCGTGGTGCAGTTCATTTGAGAAGGTGTGAACACAAAAATTGCACTTGGGTACAGACTGAGACCACCTTGACAAGGTGGTTTCGCTCAGGTTACAAATGAACTGTACGCTTTGCTGCAGTTTGATTGCGGTCAGAACATGATTACAACTAGTAGGTGTACTTCACAAGTTTAAGCTAAGCAGCTCCTGTAGTCAGGTCTGCTCTGCAATCTGCGATGCGGCACTTTAGTTGCTTGTGTAGTATTAGTAGTACTACGGAAGAGGATTAGGGCCAGATGTGAAAAACGTATTTGAGTTCTGAGTTTAAAGTCGGAATTCTGAGAACATAGGACCTTCTTCCTGTATTTACTTGTTTGCTTCCGCCATAGAAAACCTCTAACCAATAAGCGGAGAGAACGTTCTTGAGTGGTTTGTGCTGATACATTTTGGTTGGATTGGATTTTTCTCTGTGTGAAAGGAAACCAAACCAAGGGCAAAAACGTTCCAAGTTTGCAAACAACTACAGGTGTGAAAGTGCCGTTAAATTATCTTTACTTATTTCATACACTGAAACTAACAGCAAATTTATAAACAGATTTATTTGTGTGGTGGTCTGGGTTTTTTACTTGTCTAAAATACCTTTAAAACTGTGAAAACCTTGCATTTACTTTGTGAGAGAAACTAATTCATGCGAGTGGAAGTATTTCTTTGCGGTACTTAGAGAACATTTTGTCCATGTAGGTGTGTGATTATGCTTGTGTGAGTGTCTTCTCCGCTAAAGTCTATTTAACAGTCACTTGAGCATCAGGGGAGAGATTAAGGAAATCAGAAGTAGGAAGGAACAGAGCTGGTCAAGTAGAGTAGCATCATCCAGGCCTGTTCCATTTAGATTGATTTACCCCGAGCAAAGGGTCTGCAATTATTGCCTGAGCAATTTCTTCAAGTCAAGAGCACAAAATTAGAGTGGAATCACACTCCTCCTTCTCCTCTCCTTCTCTTCCCCTCCAGCTATAGACTGGCTCAAACAGTGAAGTGGATATGCAGGCTGGCACCAAGCGGCAAACTCATAAGTGCAGTGACAGTCACAGAGCAAGCTCCACTAGATGAGAAACAACATCTACCCAGGGTATTCTGGGACAGCTAAGACAGAAATGTGCTAAGGCCACGACACCCATTAAATTACATACAACTGTACAGTGCCTGATCACAGAGCTCCCATGAGTCCTGGCATTTCTGGGATAAAAAGGCATTTCATTTTGCTAGACTTATTCTTAATGGGGGAGTGTGTTGAAGGCAATCTCACCCTCATATATTTCCAGTGTGCAACATCACCCAGCAAATAACACGATTAATCAAATTAATTCAATGTACATCAGTAAGATGTTACTCACTTTGGTATTTTGTGACTGTGCACATTTCGTTTATTCCTCAGGCATTGGACATTTGAAGATATCCTAAAATTCATTTAAAAAGTAATTTAACACTAAATCCATTGTTTGGAGTTAATTCATGGTGTGTATCAATTGACCCTGGTCCCAGTTTAGTTCAGTGTTAGTTATTTTCCTTTCTGCAGAGAAAATGCAGTAATTCTGTTTTCTACAAGCCAAACAATCTGTGAAAACTCATTACGTTCCCTGGTAAACCATAGCCCCCAAATCACATGTCAACTTCACATGCATTCCCTTCATCGCCTCCCACTCCACCCCCACCCCAGATAGTCGGGGGCTGCGATCTGAGCCTTGAGGGGAAGGGAATGTCAGTGTCAGTGGGGTAACCACAGGTGAGTGGTTGAGTCTGGTTTTGTGAAGGTGGCGTGTTTAAGCTAAAACTGAGTGTTCTGTTGCTCTTTACATGCAGTAGTGTTTAAGCAGTATTGGTTTTTAGAGGCCAGATGAATCACACTGTTTAGTAGGGCGGCAGTATATTTTAATATTACTGTTTATAGCCTTGCAGCAATATCATATCATGGGGATTTTATCATATGTTATTGTTCTTCATAACAAAAATATGTATTTCAGTTTTTTGTTCTATACTTACAGTATGAGCAGTTTGGTCTCTTCTAATGTTACACAGTCATTGCTTTGAACATTAGCTTGATTCTTTATTTGTGATCTTGTGCATATTGGTCATCTATTATAATTCCTAAATTTGGGGATTTTTATCATTATGTTATAGTCAGATTGAAACTTGTAGTTTTGATTGATTTGTTGACCATGATATCAGTACGTTTTGATATGTTAGCCATTTGCTTGATAAGAAACAGGTAGAGTTGAAATGTTGAGTCCCAATACAATATTTATATTTTCCAAGATGATATAGCTGCAGAGTGCACACGTTGACACACTTAGTCTAATGTGCATGTGTAGTGTGTTTCTTTGTACATGGGCAGAAATTGGCATGAACATACAGGTTTGTATCGCTGGGTGCTCGTGCATATGCAAGTGGAAATATACTAAATTTCTATGCTTGTGTGTGGTATATGTGTGTGTGTGTGTGTGTGTGTGTGTGTGTGTGTGTGTGTGTGTGTGTGTGTGTGTGTGTGTGTGTGTGTGTGTGTGTGTGTGTGTGTGTGTGTGTGTGTGTGTGTGTGTGTGTGTGTGTGTGTGTGTGTGTGTGTGAGAGAGAGAGAGAGTACCATCAATATAAGCCTAACTAGATGTAAGCAGAAGGGCAAGTATAATCCAATGGATGCCCCTGTAAATAGGATAGACAACTATATAGATCAGCTAGAGGGAGTTATAACTCTGGATGTAATCAGATAAAAAGAGAGGCAGAATTGAAGGGAGGAGGGAAAGGAGAGGAAGGGGAGGATGTGATGTAAAAAAAAAAACAAAGAAAGGAAAGTAGCGAGTATTGAAAAAAAGCAATAAGTCAAAGCTCCTAGACGTTAAGTAAGCTAATGGCCAATTTTGAGAGAAGGGCAGATAAAGAGGATGAATGTGGCTAAATGATAGACAAAGATAAAATGTAAAAGACTCATGAAATTAGAGAGAAAGAAATGAAGGCTGCATTAAGAGTTCTCACTCTGTCCGCCCCAGATTAGCCACTTCAGTTGAAAACTAAATTAAGTCTTGTCCCATGTATATGTATATGTGTGTGTGTGTGTGTGTGTGTGTGTGTGTGTGTGTGTGTGTGTGTGTGTGTGTGTGTGTGTGTGTGTGTGTGTGTGTGTGTGTGTGTGTGTGTGTGTGTGTGTGTGTGTGTTTGAGGGGTCATTTGGTGGACAGGAAGAACAAGATGAAAACAAGGAAACAAAAAAAAGCAGAGAAGAGGAGAAAAGCAGCGTCATCCCACCTACACTCCTCTCCACCCCGACGTTTCTCTTTCTAATGTAACCTGATGTGTATTCAAGCTTTCAATACAAAAAATCCCTTTAGAATTAAGATCACTCCTTCACCTGTCACTCCCCACTCCTTCCCTCATTCTGCCCCACGCTCCCTCTCTCTCTGTCAGTGGTGATGGATGTTGCCTGTGCTTCAGACTGAAAAGGGAATAGACTGTTCTCTCTGTGCGTTTCACAGCAATCTGGAGCTGTCAATAGACACACACACACACACACACACACACACACACACACACACACACACACACAACTGCGTGCTGTCATGTCTCTATCAAACAACCTGCCTCATGCATCAAAGACAGAGAGCAAAACACCCAGAGAACACACAAACAGCAACAACAACTAAAAGTTTGTCCAAACTATAGACGAGTTGCATTTTTGTGCATAAAGTTTTTTGTTTTATTTGTCTTTTTAAACTTATAGTTTCTTCTCATTTCAAATCTCGTAATTGAACCTATCTATATTTCCAGACACAAATCGCATATATATATATATATGTAAAGGATGGATATATATATATATATATATATATATATATATATATATATATATATATATATATATATGTATGTATGTATGTATGTATGTATGTATGTATGTATGTATGTATGTATATATATATATATATATATATATATATATATATATATATATATATATACATACATACATACATACATACATACATATATATATATATATATATTTTTTTTTTTTAAAATACATCCTTTACTGCACTCAAGGAGCTTTCACTACTATCATCGGAGGTAATATCCTGCTTAGTTCTTGTCCTCCAATAACATTACTGACTAACCCATCTGGATAAAAACAACATAGATCAGATTGAATTTGAACAACTCTCTCTGATCAGCCCTGGCTGCAATAAGAATAAACAAACACTGTAATCAGCACTACAAGGACGCTCAGACTGCTGCTTAACTGGCTTGGCAGTGATATAAAACTACATCAGATTTGATTTTCTGCACTCCAAAGAATACTTGTGGATTCCTTAATTTGCCTTGACAGGGACAATGTATCTGGTGGAGCATTTCCAAATATGGGTAAATGAAGCGCTGCGCCAATATTAGTCTTGCCTGGACCTCTTATCAATGATGCGCTGTGTGTTCTATAAATGGAGCTTAAGGAGTTTAGGCATCATGTGTGTATAGAGAGGGAAGATTGGAGAGTAACAGAAATAATAGCTGCCTAAAAATGCAGATAATAGTAACTACAGAAACAATTACATTGAAAGATAAGGTTTTAAAATTTTGAGGCTGGACAAAACATTATACGCATATATATATATATATATATATATATATATATATATAATCCTTGAAGCAACCTTAAAGGTATGTGTGGAGAAATAACACAGTATGTAAAAATAAAATGCATTTTGTCTGTTTAAACTGATTAACTAGTGTAATAAATAGACTAAGAATTATTTTGTGAATTGCAACCAATTACTGCATGACAGTACTCAGCAGTTACTCATGTTCACACGTCTTATGACATGTTTTCCCACCTGATTCTGATCGTAAAATAAAAATGCTAAGGACATGGATGACAAAGACAAGTGTTTTCCAATTACATGCACTTGTGGTATTAAACCCAAAAACCCAAAAATCCTCAAATGTGTAATCCACTTTTTGCTTTTCTCCAGTGGGCAGCTAATTTCCCAACACTACTAATATGACTGCAGAGCCCAACTTGTTTCTCCCAAATGCAAATGTTTCAATTCCATCTCAGACTAAAATTAAATTGTGTTAACAGTTAGTGAATCCATCCTTCGCCCTTTGTCATGTCTCCCTTTCCCTTCTCCCCCTACTGTAGCTCTCTGTCTCTCCTCTTGGCTGGGCTGTTATGAACTTAGCATAGCCGTGACGCTTGAGATGTGAAATTGAAAAGCCAGTCAGCTGTTTAAATATCCCATTTATTGTCACACGCTAATGAAAACAATCTTTCACTGTTAAATTTGAATAGGCAAAATTGCATTTAAAAATACATAAACCAAGAGAGCCTGACAAATGTGAGATGATAGGGGGAGACAGTTAGAGGTAGGCGGGGGAGATGAGAGGATTGTGTGGACAAGTAGAAGAATAGAGAGCCTGTGTGCTGTTCGTTATGGAGGCTATAGGATCATCCCTGCTTAAAATACAGTAAAAAACAACAGTTCGCCTTGTACCAAAATGGAACTTCTGTCCTGTTTTTGTGACCATCCTATCTTCATCCTATACATCACTATATAGTCCCAGGAGTATCCAGTCCCAACAAGCTTAATGAGTGTGTACCAATCCAAATATGTCAAGTTTTTAGGTGGTGTGTGTATGCATTTTTGCCGTCTGTCCAATGACTCTCCCTAGCATCTGAGCCTTATATTCATAACTACAGAGGTGGAAAAGCCTATGGTACTGATTAACAGCACTTTTCAAATAGCAAAACTGTTTCCTATGCTACCTCTGGCAAAATAATAAAAAAATAGAATTGCCATGTCCCATAGTTGCAGCAAAGATACATAGACATATAGGAGGAGAGGCTCAAAAACCACATATCACATCAAACACTCATAAATTACACATATTACTCGTAAAACAAGTATTTTGGACACATAAAATGCTTGTTTTTTCACATCTGTCAACCATTAGATGGATTTACATTTAAAGCAAGCACTCTGACCCTACAAATACATTTAGGTAACATGAACACCCAGCTCACTTGAATGAATTGATCTGTGGGGATGGAGGGCTGCTTTTATCCTCTCCAACACTGTGGTTACACAGTTACATGGTAGGTACAACTCAAAATTGTTGACCTTTCTATTACTGACCGAATGTGTACTTTGACTGAATATTTTTAAAAACGAGAATGTCCTCACCAGAAAAATGACAGCATTGGTTGTATGTTCAACACTGCCCATGTTTAAGTTTTCTTAACAAGGACCTTTAGTGACTGTACAAATAACACTTGCTGTCTGTCTTGTCAGAAGTAAAGCGTGTGACTTTGCAACCCGTTCTCACTCCCAACTTGTAAAATGCTGACGCTTGGGAAGTAGCTCTTAGCATCAGATACGATGCAAAAAGCACCCTTTAGCATATGTATGGAACGCACCAGGTAGAGACCAGGAAGACCGAAATATGAGGTTGGTTAGGGTCAAACAACACAGGACTTTCACCAAGAGACCGGGGTTCGTGGTCCCGTTCTTGTCCCAAGTGTCACAGAAACATACATTTATAATCCCACCCACAATCTTTTCCTGAGCCTAACTGTCCCATTCTTGTGCCGCATGTCAGTCAGTACATCCCAACCCTGAGCGTAAAAAGTGTGTGAGAATGTGTTGGACTTTGACATACCAGACCACTGTTTGCATCCATTCTCCACCCCTAACTCTACATATTGTACCCTAACCGAAGCATTTCCCTTAAAACCCTAACCCTACAATTTATTTGTAATGAAACACAAAGAATTTAACTCGCCTGAACTCACATTCATATATCAATAGAGTGTGAGAAGTTTTCATTGAGCTTTACCTAAACAAATATGTACATATGATACGCATGTGCATAATACTGGTAAATGTGCTTTTGAAACTTTCCCTTACTGCCATATAGAATTCATTAATCAATATCTCCAATAGTTGTGCACCACTTGGTGCAGTTTAATGAATCGAGCAGCAGCCATGACAAATCTGTGGCAGTGTGCCACAGATGGCCCTAAGCAGGCAGAACACTGTGCCAAACAGTTGTGCAGTCGTCCCGGCACTATTGATTTAAACATAGAGGGATCATGCTACGGCAGAGATTGCACTATGATACTGCTGCTCACACTGTATCAGTCTTAAAAAGGCTGAGGTTACACAGTCAGATACAGACCCCTTGGTAGATCAATAGCTGCGGTCAGATGAGGTTGCAGAGGTCTGCAGCCTGGGGAAACAATCCTATGTTTAAAAAAGAATGACACAGAAACATAAATACTAAAACACAGGGTGGAGGTTTTGTTTAGGGCAGTTGGGAATTGACCCCATGGTAAGAATGTTAAACAGCAAAAACCACTTCATGATTGCAGCCTAACACCAAAAGACAATGGTGAAATGTTTAATGTTTACTATTGCTTGCATTTCTGTTTGCTTTTCACAAGCCATTTGGTAAAGGGAACACCCATCTTTCTCCACGGTATCAACAACGGGATGACTGAAATCCAGGCTTCCTAGAAGGGATTCTAATTCAGACAAAATAAAATGTAGTCCTGGTTAGAGCAGTAACCAAAATATTAAATAAGTCCATGTTGCTCAAAATCTAAAAAGTGGAGTTGGTGATATCATTGCTGATATCCTTTCTAAGGACCAGCTAGTCAGGATCATTTCATAGACGTTTAAGTGCTATTGCGTACTGCAAAGAGGTGTTATCCTTTTTAATAACTGGACTGTACCTGGACTAAGAAAACAATGTCATAATTTTAGACAGATAACTTTATATATAATATAACATCAGGCCAGAGAGTAACATGTCCAGTAAACCACATTTCTCTTGCAAACTCTGCTCTCTGTTCACCGTCTTGCTCTCCAAACCAATGATCTCAGAGAA
Source organism: Gymnocephalus cernua (assembly GCA_023631565.1). Taxonomy (NCBI): domain Eukaryota; kingdom Metazoa; phylum Chordata; class Actinopteri; order Perciformes; family Percidae; genus Gymnocephalus; species Gymnocephalus cernua. The sequence goes on from CM042432.1 coordinate 11,420,134, forward strand.
GCACTCCATATCCAGGCTCAAGCAGCTAAATCAATTTCCTTCAACGCAGGCCAATCACAATCAATTGAATGTGATTGCAGCTCTAACAGCAAGACTGTACAGTGCCAACACGTCTTGCTTGCCACTGTCACTGCTGACTATGGGAACTGCAAAAGGGGAAAAAACATGGATTCTGTTGCAGGGTTACCATGGTCTTTCACAGCACTTTGGAATTGAAATCCAAAATAAATCACACCTACTAATAAGACATCAGCACTTTTGGCTTTATTTCATTTTACAGACTACTGTGGACAGTGTCAAGTAATATCACAGTTTAAGTTAATTCTCCCGCAGTGCCAAAGTAGTTATTTAAAATAGAATGCAAATTAAGCATGGCCCACTGCATATTTGCAACAATGACAAACACAATGCAGTAGATCTAATTTAATTATCAGTGTATTAAGAATTGATTTTACCTTGTTTTATTTGATCAACTGCTTTATCTCCATAGTGGAGGTCTTCAAAGAGAACTTTATACAACATTTGTCGTGATATTTTGAGTTTGATCCAACCTTAGAAAATGTGGACCTAAGAACTAGCTTGAGTCAGGTTGGGTTTACAGTGAGTTGAATCTGCCTGCAGACATCTAGGTCAGCTTCGTCAGCAGCATCTGAGTCAGAAGGCCAGTCCAGTATCCCCTATTATATACCGAAATATTTATTTGCCAAAGCTTAGAGCCAATGCCCAAAGTAGTGTACCCTTTATGTTCCGAGGCTGATAGTAAGGTTTAGAGCTTGGTGTATTAGTTGAGTGTGTAACATGTCCAATTGTCATGCTTGCGTTTTCTTAAACCGTAATGATGAACAGGAAAGTTTATTCTTACAGTTTTGAACTGCAACTGAATTCAATTTGAGGATAAAAGCCACGAGAAAACCTCAATAATTATCTTTCAATCTCAACCACGTGTTACAGTACATTGCCAAACATTAACCTTATACTTCAGCCACACCTAAACCATGGATTATTTGTCATAACCACAACTGCTTCCTAACCTTAACTATAGCTTAACATTACATACTGCAGTTGCCATGCATGGATATGATAGAAATTGCTAAAAGAAATCAAACATTTAGCATGGAACATTCCCAAACGTTGTTGAATATAATCTAGGTTTTTGTTTTGGGGAGTTCAGTGTCAACAATATGTCAGGGTAGGTTTGGGAGATACATATACAACTACACATGCATAGAAACTGCAGATACAAAATTGCCCTTTCTCTTAGAAATCATAGTAAATGTTGCCTCCTGATCAAGCTTGTAAAGGTGCATATGAGTAAACGTTTAAGAAATCAACTATTTCTGGCTACCTAACACACTGGCAATTGCTCTTTACACAATAACAGCCCGGATAAGAATCTACCAGCATTTGGATGGTGGGACTTCACCTCACACTTCATTTAACACATTTTATTAATGTTCAATACACATATAAAATACAAGTGCTATTTCAGAAAAATACCTGTATATTTTTGCTTGACTAAGATGTGAGGTTGACAAGAAGGCGTGTGTGGTTAAGAGACAGTTAGCGAGTCGGTTATCTTCCAACAACACCCAGTCTATATGAGAGCCTCTCTATGTGGATTGCTCATTAAAGCACAGCAGTGGGTACTGATAAAGAGAATTGGATTACTGTGATTAATACTGTGTCACTTGTAATGTCTTAAACAGTATGAATCACAGAGCTTCATACACACATGCCTGCAAACAAAGTCACACTCACATTAATTTTCAAAATGATTTCAAAAACTTCATGCGTCATGTAAACAAACAGGCCTTGCCACTGTTTCTGACGTTAAGGTCATCGCTCACTGATAGCCTCCTCAAAAGTTAAAACACACAAGTATTCACACAAACACACACATATGCACACACATACTGTCACCCTTGGTAATTAGTCATACTTTGGTCACCCTAGGGGCTCCACAAGAAACCAGTCGCCATGTGTGAATTCCAAACTTAGAAACACTGATGCTGTGTGTGTGTGTGTGTGTGTGTGTGTGTGTGTGTGTGTGTGTGTGTGCACACATATGTCTCTATCTGGGTGTTTTGGGCTATTTGGCAAATCCCAAGTGTTCTGCACTGTGTACAGAGTCCCCAAATTAAGAGAGAGAGATAAAAGAGGGAGGCAAGCACACGAGCACATGCATTGGTGTGTGTGTGTTTGTGTGTGTGTGTGTGTGTGTACGTGTGTGTGTGTTTCATGGGACAGACCCCTAGCTGAGGCTGTGTCTGGCCCTCAGGCACAACAGATGTTGCTCTATTGCCTAGAACTGCACACACACATTTACCATAAACACATACACACACAGCGCACGCACAAACGCACACACATACACACACATACACACACACGGTGACATACTTAAAAATAAATTTCTATCTATCTATCTGTCTATCTATCTATCTGCCTCCCTACAGTATTTCTCCCCCCATAAACTCCCAGGCACCATCTTTACAAGCTGTGGCATTTAGCTCTTAGCTCTAATCTATGGGCCAATGGTTTGCTTTACAACCTGACCTGGAGGGATATGGAAAGCATGTAAACCTGCCACAGTTTTTTTTTTTATTCTTTTACAATTATGCCTTAGGCATATGTCTAGAGTTATTCGTTGCTCTGATTGGTTGTAGGTCCATTCAATTGTGTGTTTGTGTGTGTGTCATTTTGTTCTGCACCGATCATAACACCCTTTGGAAATCAAAAATCAACTGAGAGGTTCCAGACTAATGCGCATTTCCGAATTATTCTGACTAATGCTGGCTACTCTTCCTCTGCACTCTGTCTGGGATGGAGAGGGGGGATGGCAGGTAAACAAGGGGCATGCATTTTGGTCATTTTAACAACACTAACAAGGGGGATGGCATCCCCCCTCAAATTGCCTACTTTATATAGGAAACCGTTGCCACTACAAGACAACCTCTAGAGTGCTACACATATTGACAAAGAAACAATATAAAGCAAAAAAACTAGTACATAAAAAGAAAAGTTAAGAATCTCAAAGGTCACCATCAAAGTGTCCTTTAGTAAAAAAAAAAAGTATCATGTTACATATAGATGAAATCTATTTCACACCATTGGTGTATAGTAATAAGAGAAAGAATGGCAAGGACAGTGATGATGAGCTGTGGTGAGTCTGCCAAACTCACCTCTGATTGCCAACAACAGAAAAGTCTTGTCTTGGCCGTCCATGCCATAATTCAAGCTGTTTTAGGGACAATCAAGTTAAACTGGAGGGCAGCCACAATACAGCTTAGATCAGTACTTGGTTTTTATCATGTCACTTACAGCAGTGCTGGCATGAGGAGGCTGTGGCTATAACCTGAATCAGACATGGATGTATAATTACAACTGGATATAGCATTCAAGGCAGAGTCTGGTTCATTTTAAGAGAGTTGCTCAGTGGGCCATGAAGCCATCATGGAGCCAACAATGCTTATAAAATTATTAGTGCTGTCAAACGATTAAAATATTTAATCACGATTAATCACATTAATGTCATAGTTAACTCACGATAATCGCAATTAATCGCACATTTTTATCTATTCTAAATGTCCCTTGATTTCTTTTTGTCCCATTATTTTTTCTCATTTTAATGCTCTTATCAACATGGAAAAGTGGATCGGCTTGCTTTGTGCAAATGTTTTTTTTTTTTTTTATTGAAAACAACATTGGCATATACGTAGTGTTCAATTTCACACTAACATTCACACTTGGAGCTAATAATCTTTCACACAATGTAACACTGTTACCTCAATTTTCCATTGCAGATAGTACTGCCTCATGCCTGAGGCGAGCATGGCTCGTCGTCATAGCGACTATGGTTTCCCCCGACTCATTTCCTGGTTGTCCTTCTCCATAGACAACGTAAAATCAAGGAGAGGGTTCACTTTTCCTGCTACAGGTTTCCCACCGTGGTCAGAAAGAACAGGGGAGACACTTTGTTTCTCTCGCTATGACTCTAGAGTCACTACTCGCTCCGAAGCTAATCGCCGTGACGAGTCTAAAGTACTAGCTACCAGCTACGCGGCTCGCAAACCCAAACAAGTGTGTATGCGGCCGGCCACGCCAAGACCCGCCCTTAAATCACTACTATTGGCCAGGCGTCCAAGGTAACGTAACCCCATTTGTTCAGGTCCTATCCCCTGACCAATCCTCTATCCTAACCTTAACCACTCGAGGTGAAATGCCTAACCCCAACCAATCAAGCTGCTTTGTAGGGCGGGACATGGCGTGGCCATAGTGGGATTCGTAATTTTGCCGGCCGTGTCTGTTTTATTTCCGGTCTAGCTAGATCCGAAAGAACGCTAATCGTGCGATAAAAAAATTGTCGGCGTTAAAATGGGTTTGCGTTAACGCTGTTAATAACGCGTTAAACTGACAGCACTAAAAATTATGTGAATGATCGGAACGGTTCCCGCACTGTGCGGCCCATAGCGCAGGCGCAGGAGAGACAACCCCTGGCCGAGCCGGGGGGGCCTTTCACGGGGGCTGTGACGTTAAAAAAAATGTGTTGATTGATTTACAGTCGTCTACGTCTCTTTCGCCATGTAAGTCTATGACAAAATGTCTTTTTGGGCCAGAGGGCATCACGTGACGGCCGGGAGTTGTAATTCCACTGTTTGGCCACTGTGTTGAAATTGCTTTACTGTAAAGCCCAGCACACTTCCAGCGGGCCTGCGATCAGCCCATTAAAATGAAATAATATCATTAGATTTAAAATAATCTTATTGCAAAGAATGTGATCATTTGTATGTAATAACTTATCTTCCCAAATAACTAAACCCATATTTCCCTGCCTGTCTTCAAATGAAAGATTACTTTGAATTGGGATTCTTATAATGTGCTTCATTATTCTTTTAATGTGGTGCAACAGTGTTGATTGAAGGTTGTGGTTGGTATATTGTTATAACATAGGTACATGCAGGTTGTTAAAGGCTAGGTTCAGGCTATAAGCTGGGTCAGCAGCGGTTAAAGTGCATGCGTCAATAAATGTATGAGGGTGGGAAGGTCTCCCTGGGGCAGTAAATGAAATGCTCCTCTGCTTTAATTTCTCCATCAGAGAGTTGTGGAACCACCACTTTACACAAACAAACACACACACACATACACACACAAAACTTGTCAACACCATGGCCAGTTCATGGCTCCCACAAGGCCAGTTATGTAAGGAGGATGGAAGCTGTCATAGTTATGAACCTGCAAGGCCAGCACTTATAGATGTCTATTCCAATTCTCTGCACTAATACACAAGCATGTACTTTCACAAACACAGGTGATTTAACTGCTGATCACATACATACCTAACATGTCTAGGAGGTGTTTCTTCTGGTGGCTGGTTAGACCTGACTTAATTTGAGCTGTGATTGACAATATGTCTAGTGTGCCATGGCAGAAGTTAGTAGGAGGAAAGGATCAGTATACCTAGATGATTAGGTCAATTATAAAAAATACTTTTATTTTTTACGCTATTAGCTTAAGTTCTATATCTATAATGAATATTTGTCTGGGTTTTGAGTTACCCACTCAATATTAGTCTAATTCCACCCCAATATGTATGCAAGTGAATATAATTCTGTTTGTGGTGCTCATTGAAAAATGACAATTTGAAAATTCAATAGAAACATGTCTTTACAGAATCTAGAACACACAGTTCACTGCTGCCACTGGGACTATCTCAAAACCTAAACATATAAACCCAAAACTATCTGGCTGACTAGATACCACAGAAAGTGAGAAAATATATATTTTGCAGTTTGGGTAAACTTTACCCTTTAAGAAGTGTTAGACTAATGCATGAAGCCCACACTGACCTTTATTAAAAAAAATGACATGCCACAGTCTGTATTTTTGGAATAATTATGACAAGGTCAAAATTTCAGTTAAAATTGTGCCGCAAATATGAACTATTGCTTGTGTTAGTGGAGAGGTTTGGTGTTCCAAGATGTTTTCAATAATTTTTCAGTTTTTTCACCATAAGCAGAATAAAAAAACTACTTTAATTTGCTTTCATATGAATATAAATAGTTGGATGATGTATACCAAGGACATTTATCTTAGGTCTTAGGCAATTGGATCAATAAATTCACAAGTTTGTTTTTGCAGTTATTGTCATTGTAATGAATCTAATTGAAACACATAATGTATGCCATGCTAATTAATGCACCAAATTAAAGACAGCCAATGGGAGACACTACAGTGAGGCACTTCAAATTTAAGACAGTAAGTGAAAGTGAGAGAGAGAGTTGATTATTAGTGTTATGTATAATGAACATAGATGTTTGTGTAAACACAAGCTTGCTGAGGCCTTGTGGTGCCATCGTGTTGGAGGGGTAAATAGAATTATTAATTATTATGGATATTAATATTAATGATTAAGTGGTTGATAATAATGGTTATACTTCTCTTATTAGTGTCAGCAGGACGCAATATGCTGCTGATTAATTTTACACATGCAAATCAAGCAGTGAGTCTGCAATGATGACACTGCACTCTCTCCCTCTTTATAATTTAGTCAGTGTTACAGTGTGTTTACTTGCACGACGACTTTGGGTGGTCTGTTTCTCTTTTTCTTTTCAAACCAGCACAGAACTCACTAAGTACAAAGTAATTTTACAACATCAACTGAAATGTTAAAGAAAACTAAGACTCTTCTTTTAGTAAATCAAGGTATGATAGATAGCAGAACTGGGCTGGAAACTGGAACTGGGCTCTGTTTCAGAAGAATACCGCTTTCAAAATCACGATGACATTTGTAATGAGAAACTACTAAAATCCAACCAAAGCAACCTTACTCAACAACATGCCCTGTGCTTCAGTCAATCTGTCTATACAGGGATGGTAGATTTAAAAAGTATGCTGTAATACTATTGTATACTTAATATTACTGGTTTCAGCTGCTTTTAACACAAACTCCTCATTTCCACCGATCAGCTCCGCAGCATGTCGGCTCCGTGCTCCGGCGTCCGTCAATACCCACCAGGTCCGGATTTGTTGCGCAACGGCTGCAGCCATGACTGACAGCTGAAGTCACTCGGACCCACGAGATCGCGTATATCTGCTCTGGAGGACTGCGATCGCCGGAGCTGGGACGGAGTCGGAACGCAGGCGTTCCGCAGACGTTCCCAGACGTTCCCAGACGTTCCCAGACGTTCCCAGACGTTCCCAGACGTTCCGCAGTCATTGGAAATTAGCAGAAAGTAATGTGAGAAGAGTCACTCACAGTAACAAACACGCAAGAATTATCACCCAACTCTAGAGCACTTCAGCATCGTTTAGCTGGTTGTTTTATGTTACAGCCTGCAACTTTACTGTTTTTAGTTCAGATTCAACCCAGTTTCGTCACAATGTAGACAAAAGTGGGGACTAGGTCTTTAACCTTCGAACATTAGTACAGCCTTTAGCTGCTAAATAGTATTTACATCGTATATTTACATCAGCAGATGGTGTAGACCAAAACTGACTCGTGTACAATGCAATAATACAAGTTTTCAAACCAATCCTGTCTGTACAGTGAGAACGTATAAAGTGCTGATTGTTGGCTTATTTAAATACTTTGAATGACAATAAATCACTCAACTGAATTCACAAACAAACAAATTGAAACAAAAAAAGAGGAGAGAATGGTATAATGATTAAGGGAAGAAGGAGAAACAACAGGATCTTCCTCCTTCTACTTCACCTCCTCATCCTTTTTTATCCTCCATATTGTTCTATTATTTCCATTGGGGAAAAACAAATGAATACATGGTGAGATGTGAGAGCAGGAGCAGGGAGAAAAGAGAAGGCTGACCTTTTAGAGGATTATGGGATTTGTCAGATTTGTGTTCGAACAAAGCAAGGAGGCAATATGGCAGCTGTATTCTGTAAAATAGACTATTTAACAGTGAGCTGCTGGCAAAGAGAGCAAGACAGTGGCAGACAAAAAGGAAAGGATCACTGTGTTAATATAATGTTTTGTGAATAGCAGTTCAATAAGCTGATGCACTCATAATAGCAAAGTACAGAGATGTCTGTCTTTTAAGTAAGGTTTGAGCAAAAAGATGCAATTTGACTGGTTACACATTTATTGTTGTACTTCATCAACAATACTGGTTGTCTATAGGAACAGTTTTTAATGAAACAATTGGATCAAATTGTTTCTCAATGAGTCCACATTGTACGCATGATATCATTTATTATGACTCTCTTTTGGGGTTTTTAAGATAATGTTTTAGTGTCCCATGATAATTCAATGCTGTTTTAGAAAAGTACACACACAATTCTCATATTTCTGATTTCTGAATTAGGAGGTATTGAATAATAGTCTGTAGTTTTCACAGACAGAAGTGAAGAAGGTGAGAGTAGCAATGCTTTTTAATTATGACATGATCTTCATCCTTACCATCTGCTGGCCAAAAACCAACAAGTCATCTCTCACTATTTCCCAAGACATACAACACAGTCCCACACATGTGGCAACACAAACACACATTGATGTTGGATTGAAGTGGCTTTAGTGCCACAGCATTAACCAATGATTTGGCAGTGGTTAATGTTGGTGTTGTTGATAGGCATCTATTTTTAGGGGTAATACTGTACTTGTATTGGCATTTTTTTTCAAGTTATGCAAGTTAAAAATGGCCTCCAATCAGCCCCTGGAGCATTGATCTTATACTCATATTATCTAGGGGCCATACTTACCAGTTTTTACACTATGCAGAGAATACACAATCCGTCACGCACAGTAAATCAGAGTGTTGTTTCAGAGAAAATGAGTGTGTTGTTTCAGACCAATCATTACAACTCTTAGACAACAACATTGATATTGGATGATTCTGCAAAGCCCTACAGTTTAGACACAGAAGCTATGACTTGCCAATACCTCATATTTAGTAAAAGCCACATATTGACCTAATATAGGCCTAACCCTCAAATGCATTCATATGCCATTTATCTCTTTTACAGTCTTACACACACTCCCTCCCTGGCTGCCTGGTGTCTCAGCAAGACGCTCTTTTCTGACCTCTAAAAATATGGCAACGGCAGATTTGTGGCTCGTGCTGATAACCAATCAGATGGCTTGTGTCGTGCAGGGCGTATGACCCCCGTCGAGTCTTAAATCACATTTTCTCTTCATCGTTCTCTCCCTTAGTCTCTCTGTCTTCTCGTTGTTGTTTTATTTGGTGCAGACTGATAGCTCCTCAGTGGACTGCAGAGAGGCTGACAGCCTGAGAATCTGAACAGAACAAAACCAGGTATACCTGGAAATACATCAGACCAGTGGATAGAAAAGAATGAGACCGTTATCTGTGTGGAAAATCAAATTAAGATTTAAAAAAATATCATCAGACAGATAGACAGTTGTTCAGAAACTAGACTGTTCCACTCCCCTACAAATGTAGTTTACAGTGATCAGACACACACTTTGATCCTACTGCTATATGTGTCCATCTGCTGTACTAGCCCCACTGCACTCACACATGCGCACACATACACTCATGCTCAAGCTTGCATTCACACACAAGCAGAGGCCAAAGCTTTGATCAATAAATAACACTGCCCCAGGGGGTTCGGTACACACACACACACACATACACACACACACACACACACACACACACACACACACACACACACACACACACACACACACACACACACACACACACACACACACACACACACACACACACACACAGATAACTACACATACAATTTGCAATGAGGTGCCTAGTAATAACTCTGTGTGGAGGGATGTAATCTCATTTTGTTTCTCAACCCATCTCTCCAACTGCCCACTGCTCCCCTGCCCAGCCAATCAGCTTTTATCCAACCTCTAGCCAATCAGCTGGCCCCTTTGACCCCTGCCAGGCCAACAGTAGCGTTAGTACAAGACTGTAATTGAGATACATCCAGAAAGCTGAACTAAAGTGAATCCTACTGCCCAGAAGCCAACTGTGTGACCAATCAAATTGATCATCCAATCAAATCCAATTTTTCATGATATAGTACAGGGCTTCTCAATGTCCGGCAAGTCAATCAAAGGTTTTCTATTTTTAAATACATTTTCTATGGATTCCTATTGATCAATTCATTGTTAGTGACGATGAATGGTAGTGGTGTAACTGTGGAGTTCACCCGTGATCTGTACAGATTTAATTTTGTGTGGTGTGTAAAATGTTCTAAATGAATGACAAAAGTACCAGTACCCAGCGATACCTTTTTTCAGTAGCCTACTTTTTCTCTGTAATAAGAAAAAATGTATTTCCATTGTAAAAATAAGTCTAAACCTATTCATCCTATTTACGAGTTGACTAGGAAAACTGAGTTCTCAACTTGAATGTATGTTTCTTAAAAGTAATAAGTGACTTGATTAAATGTTGTTTTTGTTATCGCCAATCGTCCAGACCTCTGACCTTGAATAAAAATCAGACGCGGACCTTTTAGTAATAAGTTTGGGAACCCCTGATATCGTAGTAGGCCTATGTTTTATACTTCAGTGGGATTTAAAGTTCTAATTGAGATGTGCACAGTTCAGGAGAGCCAGGATTGGTCAGCTGGACATCTTAAAACCTTGGTGACTGAAATGAAGGTGGTAGGTACCACATGACAATGGGTAGATTCATTTATTTTTATTCACCAGTGAGGTGAATTTGGAATTATAATGCATGCTGGGATATGTCGCCCCATGCAACCCCTGACAAGACAAATGTGTATCGAGAACAGCTGTATGTGTCCTAATGTCCCATATTTATTATATTTATACTTTTTTTTATTTTTATTTTTTTACTGAGTTTCGAATATCCATACACACTTCACCAATCAGTTCAGGCTGTTCTCATTAACCATTAGTACATATAGCTACGTAAAGTAATGCACTGTAATTTGTATGTATTCCCTGTATTTATTACTGTAAGACCCACATTGACTGCTGCTGTAAGGCAGCAACTGCTTGTGGCCGTAGTAATTATGACCGGATCACCTAGTATAAAACTGTGAATATCTGCATAGGGAGGTGGTCGGGGTGGTCAATGGGTCCCAAAACACAGGACTTTCAAGCAGGGGAGTGGTCTTCATGTCCCTATAGAAGTTAAGAGGAAAACACAGGACTTTCACTCAATGAACGAGTGTACGTGTCCCAGAAGTACTACTTAAGGGGACCTGTCATGACTGCTGTCACGATGGTCACCGTAATTTCATAATTCATCATACGATTTATTGTGCGGTTTTCGCACAGTATCTTACGAACCCATTGATGAGAATTAGTTCATCAGTTACACCAATACAAAACTAACAGCATTGGGTTTTACAATCCAATCATACAAACCCTATTATTAATTATAACCTACTAACTATCTTACAATTCTCACAACACAAAGGTCTTGATTGTTGATAAGATGGAGGAGAGCAGACGAAATACATGCAAAGGAAGTGATGGTGTTAAGAAAAGCAAGAAATGAAACAAAAGGGAAGGGGGTTCAAAACAAAAACTCACTCAATCTGAAAGCTCATACTGAATAATGATTGGATATTGTCAATACCAAATGTGGAAATATTGTAATTGCAGCAACTCAGTTTTTAATGTCCCTTGGTTGATTTTGATTTAATATGATTTTTCTAGTAGATTTAATGGTTACTTATCTAGCTGTATTAGTTTTCAGGCATTGCCAGGCAACTAATGGTAAGTTAGATAAGTAGAAGTAGAAGAAACACAAAGCTTTTGCAGTTCTAGGCACTGTTACAGATAACATCTATTGTGAAATTTGACATTTGATGAGCATGCAGTCTGTTCCAGTCTGTATGTTCCTTATTTGATATGATAATTGTATTAAATATTTTATTTAGCTTTTGAAATCCACTACATAGTGTATGTTATCATCAGTCAGTTTTCCATTAATCTCTATTTACAAATATCTTCCATTTGTAGTACGTTTGGGACTACAATCACATTTGAGCGGGCTTTCGTTGCATGCAGGTGAACAGTCTGTGTGAAGAGCAAAAGAGGCAGAACGCACTGGGCAAAATGTAATCTTGGAAGCCATTGGCTTCATCGACTGGCTTGACCTCTGTGACTTGACTCTGAAAGCAGTTAGGAGATCTCGGAGAACAATGTGACATGGAGCTGGGTTCAGTTCACAATGTTCTAAAGGTTTAATGAGACACAAGAATATATAAAGGGGCATTGGTTTAAGGTAGGTTCACACAGATAAATCTTTAGGAAGGAAAACAGTGTAACAATTTCTGATACTAATTTATGATACAAATTAAAACAGATGAGAGAGGCTTTGTTTTGAGTTTTTACCAAATGAAATGCAACAGATTCACAACAGGCACGTTCTACACTTTAGTTAGTATATTTCAGATTAGTAGTATTAGTAGTACTTTTAGTAAAAAAAAACATGTTTTCTTGAGTTTTTTAGTTGGTGTTAGTAGTTTTAGTACTTTTATTCAACCTGGAAAACAAGCTCAATCTATTTACCTTACCAAAAGTGCTCGTTTTACCACTGACAGGCTCAGATTAATGTTCTAAGTGTCTGACAACATTATGGAAAGGATCCCTTCAGAGACAGACCTTTAAACCTCTTTGAGCCATTTCTGTTTAAACCAGATACAGCTCTGAAGTCGCTAGCGCTAAGCCCACCAGACTCCATTTAAAAAACAACACTTTTAGCATGTATAAAGCAAACATATTTTCACATGTAAATCGGTAAACTATGTGTTTAATTCAACCAAAACTAGAGTTGGGATGGTTGGAAAAGTGGAAAGACGACTCAAAACAGCTTTTCACAGTTTAATTTTGTTTCTGTCGACTTTGAATGAAGTCTACTTTACGATGCTAAAATTACTGTTTATTTACCTGGAGTCTGGTAGCCAGCCTGGTCTCACAGAATTCCGTGAAATGATCACGAACTGTTAACACCGTATTACGTGGTGGTGGCACAGAATGTGTGAAAATTATGTGTGGCCACCACAGAAAACAATGCCAATGTAAAGTCAATGAGAAGATGACGTAGCATTAAGAGTAATTGCGATTCTGTGAAACTGACACAGATTTTGAGTTAAGGGGCTGTGTTCATTTCACGTAATTCTGTGAGATCAGGTTGGTTCAGCGAATGCAATTTCGAGAATGTTTTTATGTTTAAAAAAAGGATCTTACTCTTTAACAGAAAGGTCGACCTCCTTAGAAATAATTTTCTATGTTGTCAGACACTTTGAATATTAATCTGAGACCATGGAATTTTCGGCGATACGTGTTCATTTCATGGAATTCTTCAGTGGGCCCATTGTGATTCCGTGAAACTGACACAGATTTTGAGTTAAGTCAGTGGCAAAACAAGCACTTTTGTGAAGGTAAATACAAGCTGGACAATCGCAATATTAGCTGCCGACTGCAATGGTCTTGCTTAATACTGGACCAATTTTAAAGAATGTTCTTCCCATCAGTCACTTAAACACAAAAACATAGGAAAATAGGATCCAGGTTGAAAAAAACGGTAGTTACCCATTAAGAGCAGGACAAAGAAAGAGAAGTTATTCTAGTAGGCCAAAAACAAGGCAGAAGAGTATAAGAAAGGAGAGTGTTTAATTGTTAGTTCAGAGCTCGTCAGGAATAGAAAGCATGCACATGCAAGACTGTTGCGTGGCTCTTTTCATTTGAACCCTTTGGCGTAACAGAGCATTTTATGTCTTAATTAGAATTATTACTGCATCTCATTTTGCCCAGTTTGGTTTATTATTATTAATAAAAATAGTATTATTATAATTTAGCCTTTGTATTTATTATGTATCCATGACCATGATCTTTCTCCAACCTTAACCAAGTGGGTAAAGTGACTTGAATATAAAACTGTAAAAGTATATAAGTATAATATAAGTCTTAATGTGAAATTTAAAAGCTTTGCCTTTAATGACACTTTGGCAGACTGGGCTGAAGGTACATTTACAGTAAAAGGTATGTCCAAAAATAATTGGTAATTCTAACATTTACCACTAGATTAGTGATATGTAAAGTTGTTTAACCAGAAACAGCTCTGAAATGACCAAACTCACCAAACTCTATTTAAATAAACAAAACTGTTAGCCTGTATAGAGCCAGCATATTATAGGTTTATTTCAACCAAACCAGTATGGTTTGAATAAAGTGTGTTTTATGATTATAAAATTACTGTTTATTGAAATAAGATCTGGTGGGTTTGGCAATAGCAATTTTAGGGCTGTTTCATGTTAAACAAGAAGGACCTCACTCTTCAATAAAAAGGTCGACCTCTGTAGGCATCTTCTCCATAGCTTGCCCAGATGGTCATCTCCTGTCCCTGCCTCGGTTAGATTAATCCAATCCTTGACGCATCAGCAAAGCTGCTGTAATCCTTGCCATGCCAACCGCCCTGTTGCCAAATCACCATTAGCTTAGCATAGTTTACACTGGCATTGCAGCCCATTCACTGAATAAATCAATATGCCAACAACACTGAGCCAACTAAGCAGGACACAAAGAAATGAGCAATGGCAGACTGAGAGAACCACACAATGGCCAGGAGACTACTACCCCATAACACTAGCGGCCCCAGGATTTTGATTGTAGGTAGGCCTCCAGAAAACTGGATGGGCCAGTTAAAATAAGCCCCCCCCCAAAAAAAACGTGTTCCCCTTCATCTCCGTTTCAGCAATTTCTGTGGCACTGAGGACAGCGACTCAGTAGCCTACCTGTGTGGCTCTTGTGTCGCTGTCCTCAGCTCAGTGCTGAAGCGGACAAAGACATACACCTTGGCAGTAAGCCTAACTTCATTTATCTCTTTTGAACGTTCAATACACAAAAAGACTGAAACGGAATTATATCTTTGGAGGGTCTGTTTCTCTCTCCATTTATTTACCCAGCAATGCGGGCAGGGAACTGTCCGAAATTATTTAACTGTTTCTTATAACTTCAGAATGACAGAAGAACTGTATCGACATGAAATAACAGCAGCATTGAATCTGACACAGCTGCTAAACACAAACAGCAGGAAAACGATCAAAAAGTATTTCTTCTGTAGCTTATTTCTTCAGAATAATTAAATGAATAACATATCTAACCATATAAACAACAGCATAACAATTCGAGACAGCTGATAAATAATCACACATGCATACATGCAGAAAAATGTGCATACAGACAGCCAGACAAGTTAGCCTACTTGCCTTGCTGGTGTGAGGGGGTGACTACGGGAGGACTTGATTGGGAGAGGGCGGCCGAGCAGGATGGTAACTCGTCACTTGTAACCACGTTACTTAAATGAAAACAAGCTGCTTTGCTTTGCTTTGCGTTTCGTATTAGCTAATAGCTACCGTCTGTGTCTGTCTCAATGACAGTAGATAAAATGGACCCAGCTACTCCGCTGTTTTTGACGGAGACAAGTGAAGTCTCTTACCAGCACTTTTCCGGTGATGGTTAAGTGTTACTGAGCGTTACTGCGCAGCTGCAAAGTGAGCTTCCCGCCGTAGATGTGACGTGACCAACGTGTCTGCAAGATTTAAGTCTTCTGGTAGCTGTGCCAAGAGAAATCTCAATCATTCCCAATCTATCAGAGACGGAGAGCGTAGGTATATGTAAGGAGATAACATAGGCACAGGCTAATTATTGCTAACTAAAATGCTAGTTAACATTAGTAATTAAACTAAACAGCTAATGTAAGTTGAAACTGCCTGCGAGCTTCTCCTGTACTATACGGTAATTCCTCTACCATGCAACAATAAGTCGTGGTTATGACACAATCGTTAGCCTATTTTTATAAAAACGTCTGCTACGGAGCCATAACGTGAGATACAAGGTAATGGAGCCTTTTATGCATTGTTGTGTTTCTTTAGAAATAAATGATGGACAAATCAAGTCTTTAAACGCTTCAGATGTAAAGTTATTGTCTGTCAAAGTGACGCCAAAATGATTTGCAGTCAATGGGATGCTAACGGGGGTGATGGATAAGTGTTAGCAAAATGGCGCCATCGCGGCTTTGCTCTGAGGAAAGAAGCCTGCCCCCTTGGTCTGTCTCATTGAGCTTGCTTGAAAAGCTTGCGCGCCAACGTCATTCATTTGATTGGATCACTTGCTGATGACGATGCAGCAGCTGGGCAGGCTTAAGAGTCCACACGTGGGGTAGAAGCCGCTGATTGGCTGAGAAGCTTTCACTCAAAGCGTTTCCTTGGGCTGCTTATTGGATGAACTGCTAGAATGAAAATCACTCACTACTCACTATAGGCCTGGGTCAAAATGGGCGGGCCCCGACCTAAAATGGGTGGGCCCAGGCCCACCCGGGCCCAATGGTACAGTCCTGGTGGTTTAAGCTTCAAGATAACAACACTGAGTGTGGTTAACTTGGCCCAACTGTTATATGTTATACAAATTTTAAATTAACCTGCTATTAGCTAATATCTCAGCCACATTTCAGCTGTTTAAATAAAATTACACACTCAGAACTGACTAATGATCACATAATATGAACAGTATGTAGTGGAATTCAAAAGCTAAGTAAAAGCTCTTATTCCAACCATTCAGTTAAAAAAAAATTGAATACAATTATGTCAAATAATGGAACATGCTGACTGGAACATAAATTTGGACCAATTTTACAATAAATCTTATCTGTAAAAAATTAGATCTCATAAAACAGCTCATATGTATGTACTTTATTATGATGCATGGACTAAACATTGGGACTTCTTTGAACTTGAAGGACATTCTCTCTGTCTGACTCTATACCTATAGGCATACTTGGTAGAGGTTTCAAATATCTTGAACTCTGTCTTCTCACCCAGTAATAATGGGATTTTGGCATTTCAGTACAGTGAAAGTGGGAAATAATGCAGCAAATATTACAGCATGTCTCAATGCAGCATGTCCACTGATCAAAGCTCCCTCTGCCCTGAAATAGCTGAGGAAATGTTTGAGCTTCACTTGGCTAATTTACAGGAGAGAACATCCAAGCAGCATGGCAACGGTTTGCTGATGATACATTTAGACACACACACACACACACACACACACACACACACACACACACACACGTAAAGCCTGTCGACATTGAATGTCTTGGGTGCAACACAGCAAAGCCTCAATGATAATTTGGTATACAGAGTGGCTTCATAAAGAGCTAAATAGCTACAGTACTTAAGGACTCTCACAAAATAGTTTTTAACATGCATGCAGTACATTTGTCGTACATGTATAATTTTAATACATAAACTGAACAACAACCAAGATGTGAAGCCTCTATGACACACCAGTTTTATTGTAATGGTTACTTCAGGTTAAGATCACATTTTCTTCTTCCGGTATCTTTCGATGAGGAGACTGAACAAGTTGGACGTGATTTTCACTCCTTCAGATATCTTACTGTAAATTACCAGATACTCTGAAAGTTTTAGCTTCATTTTTGGGATGATTGTGAATTGTGGAGAAATCCTCAGACAATAACAGACAATAACTGTCTCAGTGAATTCATTGTGTCTAACCAGTATCTTTACCACTGAAGGCTGCAGTATTTACACCTTGTAATTAGAGCTGGGTAATATTATCAATATTATATCGATATCGTGATATGAGACTAAATATCGTCTTAGATTTTGGATAACGTAATATCATAATATGGCATAAGTCTTGTCTTTTCCTGGTTTTAAAGGCTGCATTACAGTAAAGTGATGTCATTTTCTGAACTTATCAGACTGTTCTAGCTGTTCTATTATTTGCCTTTACCCACTTAGTCATTATATCCGCATTACTGATGATTATTTATCAAAAAGCACAATATCGTTGCGGTATTGTTATCGAGGTATTTGGTCAAAAATATTGTGATATTTGATTTTCTCCATATCGTCCAGCCCTACTTGTAAGCATACGCACAACTTTGAAAAAGGTCTGCATTCATCAGGTTAGGTCAAAGCTGATCTCAAAAATGGTACAAGGAGAAAGAGTGCTTATATGAATCCTGATGTTTGGAGGGAAAGTAATCATTAGCCTCTAATAAATACTCGAGTGAAGCACTTTGTTTAAGGATCAGACACAGTCCATGAGTTTCTGAGCGAGCTGTGTAAGGGCTACAAGCAAGAATGGATGCAGAGGGGAGAGGAGAAATGGCACAGAGGCACAAAAAGAGTAATGAACCCAAATCATTGGGGTATTTGTTTCAGGGAGAAAAAAATTAATAAGCATGAAAATAATAGTCCTTAACACTTATGGCACTAAGGACACAAATAACTGAAAAATGAATGCCCAATTAATGTAGAGGCAGAAAACGAAAGAAGATATATGAGCCAGAGAGAGAGTGGCAGAGGGCATAATATTTGGGAAAGGTAAACATAAGAGATACCACCTGTATGAGAGGCAATGCTTCTCAAGCAAACACATGCAGTGCTAATTTGGATACAATTAAAGCCATACACGCTACATCTGATGTATGTGTTTCAGAGTGTGCACTGCATGCTGAAAAATGATACATGCTGTGAAATTTCTCAGCATTTGGACCATCATGGGACACTAAATGACTCCACTGACACCCAGTGAGATAATGATAAAGCTAATGTTTGAGCATTTCTTTTTATAAAATGGCTGTTATTTTAATTTTTAACTTATAAAATCATCAATAACCCACAAGTACATACATAAGAACTCTATATAGACTGATTATTTATTAAGTATTCATTAATTAGCTTTTTAATCTAATTACATTGCTTTTGAGACATCTTCACTTGCATTTTGTTTCCTGCCTCCGCCTGTTTACTGCTCATTTTCCTGCATGGTCTTTTCTCAAGCCAGGACTTTTAGACGTGATCATGGTGCTGAAAGCCGTGCAGTTAGAGAAGCAGTGCCGTGCAGAGAAATGGATATTTTACTGGCCAGGTATATCTTAAAACAATCAGAGGCTTGATGAATTGGTTGAATGGCTGATGTATGGCTGGAATGGAAGGGGTATTTGGAGAAGGTTTGAGTCAGGGAAATGCACCTCATCAATCAGCATGATTAAAGGTTTTGGCTGGGCCGGAACAAACTCAACACTAACAGCCTAGCCTTAAAGGCACAGTCCGCTGTTTGGAGGTACAACAAACAAGCTCTGTGTATGTATTGGTTTCATGTATTGGCAGTTGCAATCAACTTTGTGGTTTTGTGTATGTCAGAGCACCACTATGGTGCATGTAGGAGCAGTAGACCAATTCTTATTTGAATCTTCTAGGTATTAAACTGCTGATTTTCACATCTTTCTGTTTGCTCAACAATTACTTGTTTGTTATATTAATTTGCGAGTTAAGGATAGCCAAGTGTTCTAGCGCCCCTCAGAAATGCATCCTTTCCTATTGTCTTAGTATCTTAATACTGTATCTGGATGACATAATACTTAGTTTCCTAGTTGAGGTGTTAAGTAAAACAAAGCCAACCCTACAGAAGAATGTCCCATTTTAAACCAAGGAGGAGTGAGATACTGAAGACAATACATACATGCCACCTTTAATTATGACACTTTGACAGCATTATACCATGTGTTCCATTAACACCCCATCTGCACACTGGAGAAACTCCTAATTCATTCAACACACACATTCATACACACCAGTGGACACACACTGACAGTAGCATACTATATATGTGCCCCATGGCCAAATCCATTGTAGCCAAGGCCCTTAAACAATAAATACAGCTTCGCGTCAGCAGCTCTGCATACTTAAAGCCACTAATGGCTTCCTACAAGGCACTCGTTCTCACAGACTCACAAACACACACTAAGCCAAGAAGAAAAATCACTGGTGCGGGAGTAGGGAGTTCTGTCAGCAGAGCAGCATCTCCAAGTGAACAGGTGCTGCAAAGGCTGGCTGGGTAAGGTCAACCGCACACTTTAACCAACGGAGGCTAACTGGCCGGCTGGAGAACATAATTATGATTCTGGGAGACAGCTGAAAGTTATAAATGAAGGAAGGTGCTAACACACTGCTTTCTAGTCTTTTAGTCAAAGATCTTATCTTATGTCCTTTTGATATGTGTAATACCTTGTGGTTCCTTGTGGTTAGAACTCACCTTAATTCTTTCATTCATTGTCCAAGATTTGTTCAGCCCTGGTCTGCCCCTGGAGGCTTTTGCCATCAGCCTGGGTTGTGGGTGGGACAGCTAGAGAGGTTTACTAGACCCAAGGTCGTTTTAAAAAGGAATTCTGTATTTTTGTTTGTTTGTGTGTGAAAGTAGTTATTGAATTGTGGGTTCAGCAAACCCCTCTTGGGTCCACTACAAAATGTGATGTGGGGTCTGCTTCAAGTAAGCTCTACTGGGGTCCCTTGAAGTCCACACCAAATGTTAAAACCACACACTCCATGTGCTGATTAATTAAAAAAAATGAATGTTCAACATGACACATAAATGTTACATTGGCAGGCATAATACCTCATTTGTTGGTCTATTCATTAAGCACATGGAGAAAAACTGTTTTTGTTGTGATAGCTCTCTCTAAAAATATGTATGGGCTTTATTTTATTTTATTTTTCATTACTATTCTCACTCCAAACTCATGAAATACGGATGATTGGGCAGTGGCTGTCAGCGTCAGATACGACGCAAAAAGCACCCTGCAGCGTGTGTAGAACGCACCGGGCAGAGCAGCTACGCAGCGCTTGAAGATGACCTAGTATTAAGAGCGACAACGGTAGTGAGTAGTATGAAAGCCAGAAATTCTGCGTAGGCAAAAGTGACGCCAATAGTCCCGACCAAGTGCGTTTAAATAAAGCGTGTTTAGATATGATGCCAAAGGAGACTTTTAGCGTCAATAACAACACCAAAGGCACCTGACCAAACATCCGTGTATTGCGCGATGGGAGTGAGAATGTCCAGTATCCAGTACAAAAACCTGCATTTGGTATCAACCTTACTAAATGGATATGGACCTTGATTGAAGGTGATGCTGGATTATGACATGCCACACATGGCTACTTTGGGTTTTTTGCAAGGTATAGGGACCAAAGTAAAAAGAAAAAAAACTTGTACTATTGTCTATGTTTGTAGAACTTGCATTCACAAAAGTGAGGTCATAATATATGTTGCATAATCAATTCACAGTTTGGTTTCTTTTTGAGAACCAATGACAAATCTCAAAATAAGTATTGTGGCATTGTTTGGGAATAAATGAAACATGTAGATGTTTTACTTTACTTAATACTAGTCTTGTTTAATATTTTTGGCAGTGACGCTATTACTGAACTCCTTTACTTCCAAACTAAAAAGTAGATGACTGACTGGAAAGCCCAGCAGTTATGAGTCTTACAACTACTGTAGCTGAGTACCAACTCTCTCCTTGTCACTCACTCACACACACACACACACACACACACACACACACACACACACACACACACACACACACACACACACACACACACACACACCATTACATGTTTGGTGAGGTAAAGCCGTATGCTTTTGTCCGTTGCCAGGGGGGTAAACACAAACACATAGAGTCTAATCTGAGAGCAAACAGCGGCGCCTCATGTTAACCAGCAGGGATACAGTTTCCGTCAACACCATGAGGCTTGCAGCAGTTAAGAGCCCACACATCAGAAACAGAGAAAGATAATGAAACTGGGGATCCTGGTACCTTAAAAATAATTAAAAGTTAGAACATGTAATTGACTGATTGTTGTTTTGCTTTGTATTGTTTATCCTTTGCTTGTCTTTTTGGCATTTTCTTCCACTGTTGCCCTCTGATGTATCTAACATGTAATGGGAAGATGTAATTGGTAAACATTATATCTGAAACAAAACAATAAATGTACTTAACAGCATTTCCCCAAAGAAATATCATAACTGCTGCCCGGTTATAGGGCTACAATTGATAATTATTTTATTATTATTTGAATAATTGATCAATCTATCATTATAGTAATCATTTTGATTATTAACCCTGTAAAATGTGAAAACTACTTGACATATTTAATTAGCTTTTGTTGTTAAACCAACAGTCCAAAACTTAGAATTATGAAATGTATGATGATAAAACACAGAAAACCAACATTGTCACATATTAGAAGCTGGAACCAGCAAATGCATAATTGGTAATGACAATTCATTTTTACTGGAAATAGCTGTTCATTCATGTCTGTCAAATGTCTGTCAGCATTGCTGTATACTGCTCCTAGACATTTAGCTATAGAAAAGGGCATTCTGTGTAAATTGAGTATTAATTGGCTCAGAGGTTAGCACTGGTGCCTCACAACAGGAAGGTCCATGATTTGAATCTCAGCTCATTACACATCAAGGTTTCGGACTGTGGACTTGAGAAATGTCAATAGTTGGGAACGTATTAGTATTTTCACAGTACTGTAACAACATTCGCATACACTAGTTGATGCATGTGTTTAGCCTGCACACTGGGATAGTCTCCTGCCCCCTCATGACCCTGAAAAGGAATAAGTGGGTATTAAAAAGGAATGAATGATTGGTAACTGCAGATGATGGAATGCATTGTTTAATGTTCAATTTTGTGGTTTTGGCAGGGCTTGAAGGTTGCCAAGGGGGGTTGTCCATCCAGTGGCTAACTGACACTTATATCTCCAAGAGACGTGAACCACAATTGCTCCGCTGGCATCTACTTAGTTTAAGTTTCTATCACCTAATTTATATCTGTCAGAAAACGTAATATCACCGTGTTTCATTAGATTGCATGCAAGAAAACATAAGGCTTTTTCACTGATATTCACTATTTTAAATTTAAACAAAATAACTATAAGTCATGTAAAAGAGATCAGGGCCTGAATAAGTGATGAGAGAACACAAAGACATTTCAGACCACCTGCAGAGAACATTAATGTTGTGTGTCATGTTCTGTATCTGCCAGCAACATCTCAAAGAAATGCCTTTAAGCCTTTATGCTCATTCCACACATACAAATATATGCACACACACAACACACACACACACACACACACACACACACACACACACACACACACACACACACACACACACACACACACACACACACACACACAAACACATGCCCTCAGACGAACGGTTTCTAGTTGAGTGAAAGGCGGATATTGCCCTATATCTTTATTCTGGTATAGTTTAATACGATAGAGAGAAAAACCCCAGAAACCAAAATAACGTGGAAATGGAATCCGTTCCTTCCATCCAAACAAATGACAGCACAATCTCATTTAGGACGGAGGCAGCGAACCTTTGTTTCCGTCATGTGTCGCAATATATACCTGGCCTCTGGGTAAAGCTGTGACATCCATTAAAAGGAGAAAAAGATTTAGGAATTAGACTGATGAGAAACTAAGGAAAAAAAGAGAAGGGACTGAAGATCAGAGAAGACATTGCCATTATAGATTAAAGGCTGCTAAGTAGGAGATGGGGAGAGTACATGCAAATAATGTGGTAACTTGGCCAAATCCCAGTGTCATCATCAAAATAAAAGCTCAGATAGTACATCACAACATCAATGTTAGTATATCCTTAACATCTGACAAATGGTTTGGTAGCATTATGCCCAGATGGTGAAGGAAGACAATTTACACCTTTTTTTTAAGAATGTAATTTGATTCAAATCCAGCCTTTGGATATCAATGTCTGAACTGTAATCAACAAAGCAGTAAAAGCAGATATAAGCTTCAGAAATCAGTCTGAACCAGTTAACAACAGCAAAGACCAATGTAACAAAATAAGGAGCTCAGATTCATGTGAAAGAATGCTAAGCTCTCTTCTCTATCTGGAATATCGAAGCAGCAGCACACGGAATTACCAAAAGAAAGCAAGAAAAAAAGAAGAAGAGCACTTAGGAAAGACATTTTACAATTCTAGTGTTGGCACTGAGGCTAAGTTAAACTCTGGAATGTAACCCACAGGAACACATAACAACACCAAAAGAGACTGATGCAAAGAAAGAAAGAAATATTCTTAGTGTAAACCTTTATGCTAAGCTAAAGTCACTGGAAATTACCAGCAGTAGCACATTAAATCATTAAAAGAGATTGGTGTAAACAAAGAAAGAAAAGAAGAAGTTGAGAAATGAAATTCCTATAGATTAACCCAATAGAATTACCAATAAAAGGAAAGGACAAATAAAGAAAGAATAGTGGTTGTGTATCACACATTAGAGTAGGATCCTTACCTAGGACGCCCAGCCGGTAGTTGACAGTTATGACAATCACATTTCCATAGCTGGCCAGGATGCTGCCGTCAAACATATTCCCAGTTCCTTCCATGTAGGAGCCCCCGTGGATAAAAACCATCACTGGCTTGGGGCTTCCACTCTCCCTAATGTCTGGAGGAGGGGGGTGGGGGAAGAGGAAGAGGAAGAGGAGGAGGTGGAGAAGGTAGAAGGACTGATTAGATGACAGATTGAAGGTGACAGCAAGAGATGAAATTGCAATACTTTAGGGGGCTTTGGCCACCTCTTTAGTTTTGTTTTTTTTCTCTGAGTAATCTTGGCACACTGGCTTTTTAACATGGAGACCTTGTTAGTTTGAGGCGTCAAACCATTCATGTTTGTATATGAAGGCTGTGACATGTTTGTTTTGATTGGAATATGTTGTTTATTTATTAACCTATTTTAAATCCATATAGGTGTTAATGAAACGGGATATTTAAAGTGCAGAGTGTTAATTTTCCTCCAGGCAATGGACTGTCAACGTTGAGTGGCAATCTAAACTGTCATACCAAGTCGAGGTAAAACTGCGACTAATCTGGAAGAAAATCTAATAAAAAAATTGCATATTAGGTTGGACAATTTTATGAAAAAATCACTGCTTTATTGAAACTTTAATTTAGATTCAGTTAAGTACTTTATAGTTGTTTAGCTGTAGGGAAATATTTACCTTGATTTTGTGAATATAAATGCATGTGAGCACTGGGATATTAAACAGAACTAAACCCTGAATGGAACTCTTGTCTTTTTAAATAATTTAAAGTGTTTTAATAATGTGAAGGACAGGATGTTGATTCAGGTTTTAAATTACAGCTCAGTCATTTCAATAAATTACAGTGTAATAAGGCAGTAGCTAAATGTGGTTGATCAATTGTCATACTGGATTTACTTATCCTGCAACAAAGCAGGTGTGTTTCTATTAACACAGGAATATTTTTGAATGTGTAGTTACATCTGTCAAATATGATGCCAAGGTGAGGAGAATGGTGCATGCTGTTAGCAGCAGATTTACTCATGTTAAGATGTGTTACATATGGCTGATTAGAGTGAAAGAAGGGAGGGCTGTATTGTAAAGCTTCAGCTGTTAATGGCATTCTAATACGGGTTGGATTGTGCGCAAAAAGAATAAGAAGACTTAGAAAGATCTAACAACATGCTGGAACCCACGTCCAAAACAAGGTTTCACTTTCATAAGATTACGTGTTTCATCTTGCTTCCTAACTATCAGTACATGCAGCAGCACACGTCGTTAATCCCGCTGATGTTTTACTACTGAGGGACTCAGGTCCAAAGAGAGATCAGTGAGTCTATGCGGAATTCAAAATTAACCAAGCAAGAAAATAGAAAAGTGTTTCCTCCGAGACAAGAGAATAAAAAGATATTCAGTTGTTCCGAGAGTAAGAGAGGCATAAAGATTGAGTGTTTGTGTCTGAAAGTTGTAAAGTAGTACTCAAAACCCAGGGGCTAGACAAAATAATGTATACACCTCAGGAAAATAAATTCTACTCAGAAGGAACTTGATCACAGTAACAAACACTGTTGTATAGGTGGCTCAATTATGCTTTTCAATTGTGTGCTTCGCTAGGATTACTTTGATGAAATGATGGCTTATCTTATTAAAATACTGTATTCAAATAATAACAAAACTGTGTGTGTGTGTGTGTGTGTGTGTGTGTGTGTGTGTGTGTGTGTGTGTGTGTGTGTGTGTGTGTGTGTGTGTGTGTGTGTGATCGTCCAAGGTAACAGGACATGTGTATAGCCTGGCAAAAGGAGAGGAGGGAAGATAAGCACAAATCATAATCATCAGCATGCCAATGAAGATAATGTTGATATTATGAGGGTGTCAGCCATGATGGTGATGATGACGGTAACAACCATACTGGTGATGTTGATAAAGATGATAATATTAATAATAATAATAGTAATAATAATAATAGTAATAATAATAATAATAATAATAATAATAATAATAATAATAATAATAATAATAATAATAGTGTTAGTTTATTACAGTTAGGACAATATTGACAATAATTATGACTGCAGACAACTATATTGATGATGATTTTAAAATGACAGTGATGTTGATAAATAGATGGTCTTATGGTTGTGAAGATGATGCTGACATCTATGGTGCTGTTTATGATTTTTATGTCACAGCCAAAAGGTGCGTTTCCATCCACCTGTTTTCATGTACATTTGCGCATAAAAAACCTGAGTGGAAATGCCGTAATTTCGGAAGAGTTCTAAAATATTGCAAAAAAGTGTTTCAGCCTTGCTCAGGTGGAAAGGTTATCGAATCGGTAAATGTTAACAGATTTAGCAAATAAATGGCGACAATCATGAAATGTACGGTAGGAGCTACCACTGTCCGCTCTCCTCACGCCGTAGCTGTAGGGAGTACTATCTAGCTAATTCTTATTTAATTATAATTATAATTCTTAATTTTAAGCATTTTAGGCCTTAATTTTTATAGAACACCTGAAGACGTGAAGGGGCAGAGAGAGGGGGAACGACATGCAAAGGGCCACTGGTCGTGTCGAACCCGCAGCCACCTCTTTGAGGAGTAAACCTCTATATATTGGCACGTGCTCTACCAGGTTAGCTACCAAGGTGCCCTTTCTAGCTAATTCTTGTCTCATTTGTGGACTGATGAAGAGAAAGAGAAAAGAGGGTAAATGGGGATGAAACTGACGGAAATGTCTCTCCATCAAGTTTTCTGCACTGTTTTTGACCATTTGGGGTTTGACTAGTGCGCTTTTGATTACATCATCTTGTTGCACCCTCTTCTTCTGCAGTGGTATAATTGTTTATGACTGGAGAATTGGCGTCACCTGCTGCTTATCTCGATACGCAAATGCTTAATAATTGTACAACGGTAGTGGATGGAAACAAACATTCTTTCACTTTTTTGCCTATTTTCTCGGAATTCAGCTAAAATTTGCAATACATTTGGATGGAAACCTCACTACTGATGATTATTATGGTAGTGGTGGCAGCTATGATGATGATAGTGATGATGACAACTCATGTCATTGCTTATGATGTTGATGATGTTGATGAACATGCTCGTGGCTATCACAATGGTAATGATGATGTCAGCCATAAGGATGGCCATAAAGCCATTAGCCATAAAACTAAAGATGATGTTGATGATAGCAACAACCAGTGAGGATGAAGTTGATGGTGACAGCCACAGCAGCAAAGATGATGTTAATTAGCAGCGTTGAGCAGGCCCTCGCACCTCCTTGGACGTCGGAGTTACTGGCGGACGCTGCTCCTTGCGACCATGCATTTGCACGGCACTCAGACACTGCAAATCATCACCAATGAAAAGGGAACTTTCTGCTGAGTTCAATGATACCTCACACAAGATTCTACCTTAAATGGGTCACCAGTTATGAAAGGGCCGTGGTTTAAGCACAGGGGGGCGGGCCAACCCCGTTATGAAAGGGGGCGTGGCCTTATTAAGTGGTCGTGGTTAAAGTTTAGGGGGTGGCTCAGTATCACATGTAGACCACACAAGTTTCACGTAAATTGGATATTTGTCATATAAGGCTGATTTGATGTTGCCAGCAGGGGACGCTATCACCAAAAGTCAATTTTGGCCTATACATGACCTCAGGCCTGGGCTCTTGTCAATTGTGAGAAATTTCGGGGAGATATGACAATGTACACTCAAGTTACAACAACTTCTTCGTTTATCAATAAATGCTCAAAATGGCCGCCACGCCCACACCATTGGACGAAAAGTTTTGTTTTTAATAACTTTCATCATTAAGGTCTTTAGATGACACAGACCAAATTTGAAGTTGATCAGTTGAAGTCTCTAGGAGGCGTTCATTAAAGTATAGCACCTTGACTTTTAGGTCTACTTCCTGTTGCCACTAGGGGATGCTATGACTTTGAGTAAATATCTGTCTCTAGATGTCCTCAGGGTTGGACTCTTATGCATCCTGAAATTGTTTTAGCTGACTGGGCAATGTACACTCAGTTACAGCCACTTCCTGTTTTGTAAGACGAAAATTTTTCTTTTAATAACTTTTCATCTTTAACGTCTTAAGATGGCACAGACCAAATTTGAAGTCGATGGGATAAAATCTCTAGGAGGAGTTCGTTAAAGTACAACATGTGGAAATGGCCCAAATCACACTAATTTCGAACATTCAATTCGAAATGGTGGATTTCCTATTGGATTTAGGGTATTACTCCAATGAGCTTTGTTGTACGTCTTGACATGATACATATGTTTACCAGATTCCGTGAGTCTACATCAAACGTACTGCAGGGGCTCAATTCTTTTAAGTTCTGTATGGAGCGCTAGCGAGGCATTTCTTCACGCCTATCTACAAAAACCTTAAAATATCAGACTTTTTACCAGGCCAGTGCAAAGTTTGGTGAGTTTTTTAGTATGACAAGGTCCCCAAAAAGGCGATTCATTGCGCGGGAAAATAATTCCTTCAATTCCAATAGGGCCTTCGCTGCTGTCAGCGCTCGGGCCCTAAAAATGAGGGTGAGGATCATGTTGATGAAAAGAACAACCATGTTAGTTATGATGATGAGGAGGAGTACAGGGATGGTGTATTTTCACACATTTCTCTCATGAAATATGATAAAGTATATGAATACTCTGTATTGGCTGTACGACATTTTACTGTTTTCTGTATGTGTATAAATACATATTTTTTGCTGGAGCGGGATACGTCAGTAATGAGGTGAGGTTAGGATAAAATTGGCAATGTTTGAGCATTTGATGGAATTACCTGAATTTAAGTCCCGAAACAAGTCGGTGTATATGGAACACACTGTACCGGGAGGTTTTAAGTTTATGTAATCCAGCTTGCTCTCAGTATGATGTCCTGGCATCCTTCATTGGCTGCAAAGCAAGACTCAGAGCCAAAAAAAAAAAAAAAAAAAATCTAAACCCCAGTCTCTCCCATTTCCCTATCTTATGAATTAATCATCGTTGAGATGATTGCAAATGTCAACTCTTTCCATCATTCTCTTGCATGGAGTGAGTTAATGTTGTATTTGGGGTTATTACAGGAACATCCAGTATTTACACAATTATTTTTAATATCAATATGTCCTTTAATTCTTCTGTTTGAAGTAACTTTAAATGATTTAGGTTTTTTTTTAACAAAGGAGGTGGGAACATCCAACTGTCCTGTTTTTTGTTTTTGTTTTTACAGCGAGCAGCAAGATGAAAGCTAGCTTTGAGAAGAGCTAAAATAAGATGCAATCTTGAAGTGATTCGACCATTCAATCTTTCCAGGGATGAGTATGGGTGAGGGAGAGATTGTCAGAGGAAAGGTACCATGCCAACATGGAGTAGATTGTTGCTTCCTTGAGGATGAGGTTATGATCAAAGAGATTCAGGTGCTTTAGATTTCTCTGAGCAAACCCTGAGAGATGCCCTCGGGCTGTTGCAACAACTTTGGTATCCTCTCCCTCTGCCAGTGTAGAGGACTTTTCAAACCAACAGCAGAGACAAGGAGCAGAGGTGTTTTTGGATTCAGCCTTTCGCTGCAGGGAGCAAAACCATGGGGACGCTCCATAAAAGCAACAGGAAACAAAATGAGGCCCAGAGGTAAACACAAATTCAAAAGCTTCCAGATGAAATGCTCCTGTGTAATCACTGCAACTGTGCAGATGTAACTCAAGAGCGTACATATCCACTGGCATGTGTAAGATGGCATGAGTACGAATATGTAATGACATGCAGATTTGATGGAATGTTTACCGTACTTCTGCCATATGTAACTGAATAACTTCTCAGCAATATATTACATTTGTATGTAGGATTTTTGTCTGGACTGATAAATTGTTTTGATCATATTTGCTTTTACTGCATTGCATGTCATCATGACAACATATATGTTTATTTGAGCTGTGATGTTGCTCATAATAACAAAATAAAAACACAGTTGGAAAGTCATCGCTGTCCTTTTTAAGGCCGAGTTCATGTTGATGGAGGTACATATGTAGTGCTCTATGGTACGCCATTTTAACCTTTAAAGCAGACCACAGCCCTCCCCAAAAAACTGCTGTATAGATCGTCTGTGCAAGCAGCTTATTACAAACCATATTTACGTTAGTAATTATGACAGAAGCCAAGGACGAAGTCAGGTGATGTAGTATAAAGTCTGTGTAGGCAGGAGGATGTGGGGAATGGATGGATCAAGGAAGGAACTTGTTTTGGTGAAACGTGTACGTTTAAAGGTTGTTTTAGTCGTGCAACAGAAAACTAAGTTTCGACAGATAGTTGCTAGCTGTCTCGATTTATCCTTCAGAGATCTGAGGAGCAGTTAACCATAGTCCTCATAAATCAACCAGAGTTTAAAATTACAACACAAAGAAAGTGATAGGGGACGGACATCGGCCGAAAAGAGGGACATCTGGTGGCATTTCAGGCAGCACCGGAGCAATCCTGGAAGTGGAACATCATGGATATAGACTAAGGACCATAGGGTAGGTGTATAATGGGGAGGGGAGTCAGGTGCAACACAACTGACACACACGTATTCCTTTTCACCAGTCCTGTGTCATTAATCACAGATCCTGAAAAGGAGCCTAACGCGTCCACAAGATATAACCGTATGAATGGACAGGGCGTAGACCACAATGCTGCTGTACATATGTCCTTGACACTCACCCCACCCAAAATGGCTGGCTACACTGCCCCGCTGCATATAAAGTGTGGGAGGGTCTGCCTGCCCTTTGGCTTGGAAGTTGCTAAGCCATATCGCAAGGTGTTTCTTGGATAGGGCTTTACCGGCCACATCCTTTCCAATGCACACGTCTGATGGTGGCTGTGTGTTCAACAAAACATGCCAACTCACAAACTGGGCAAAGCAGATGTCATTTCCCCTCCCTGTGCATGGGGTGGAAAAGAAAAAGCATCCAGCCTGGCAGCTGCCAGGTAGTTTTTCTTCAATTCACAATGTGAACCACATGGCACCAAAAGTACGACATATATGTTGTTTTGGGAGTAATTGGCAAACAATCATTTTTGTCGATTAGGTATGAGGACATGTTGTCTTAAACTAAACAAACTTTGCTAACTCAGCGTTTGCAAACTTCAGCTGACTTGAGTTATAAAAATGATAATCATTCCCATACCTTCCATTACATTTGACAGCACAGTCATTGTTGTACCTTTGTAAAATGGCTTACGTAAGAAGTCAGGGTGGATGGTTGGGTCTACAGATTATTTTTGACACAGAAGACTGAGCCAGCTGTCAAAGTATTTTGAACTGCCTAATCTTTACCGGACACCAACCATAGATCCGGCATACCAGCATATCCTTTAGGAAGTTTTGTTGTTTAGCTTCAGAGGCAGGATTTCCATCAAGTCCTTGTTGAATTGCTATGGCTGCAATGTGAAGAGCAGTTTCCTGCAACTGCACTTAAAATGCTTGCTGGAGCATTAGGCCACTATGCAGTTTGTTTTGTGGTTTCACATTGGTTGGTCTAGTTTTTGCATTTTCCTTTACTTGTCTTTAAAGATGGACTTGATCCTTCCATGCCATTGCTGATATTAATCAAATATTAATTGCAGCATTTTCATTTGTACGATGGTAACAAGTAGTGGCAAAGGAGGTTTTACTTGTACTCCACTGTTTGTGAAAGCAGCCTCAATACTTGGAGTTGCACCTGAAATGTCACCAGCTGGAGCCTCTGGGCGAGCTTGATGCAACAAGGTAGGAAATTCCCTAGTTGATCTTTTGTCATCCTTTCCTCGGCTCCAGGATTGTCTTCATTATGTGACACAATCTATATCCTTGTGCCCTCCACACTCAAAGTTATATATATATATATATATATATATATATATATATATATATATATATATATATATATATATATATATATATATATATATATATCCCACAGGTATAGCCATATAAAGGATACCAGGGGCCCTATATGATATTATAGGGCCCCTTACTATATTCTGTATACTCACTCTTAACCACTCCAGCATTATTCGCTGTAAGAATAAAAAAATGACAGAGCTTCTAACAAATCCTTAGCTCTCAGGGACTTTCCTGTTTACATCTCTATTTGCAGCACAAAGGGATTACAAACACCAGCTTTAGTGAGTATAAAGCGATTGTAAAATCCAAGATTTGCTGAGTGGGAGGGTTGGGGAGGTTAGGGGATGTCCTCATTGAGTTTGCATCTACAAGGCGACAATAGGTCAAGGGTTAAGAGCATCAGGAATCACTGGGGGGGGATCCGAGCTGATCAGTCAGCCCAGATGGGGCAACAGAGTGT
This sequence comes from Gymnocephalus cernua, assembly GCA_023631565.1. Taxonomy (NCBI): domain Eukaryota; kingdom Metazoa; phylum Chordata; class Actinopteri; order Perciformes; family Percidae; genus Gymnocephalus; species Gymnocephalus cernua. Next base: position 11,452,581 of record CM042432.1, read on the forward strand.
GTGACTGTGCGTGTCCTCTATATTAAACGGGATTAGTTGTCTGCCCTGCATCCTATTTTAAGATAATACTTGAAGATTTCTGGGATTTCATTGAATATATCTGTGTGACTCTCTAATCTTATTGGTGTGTGTGTGTGTGTGTGTGTGTGTGTGTGTGTGTGTGTGTGTGTGTGTGTGTGTGTGTGTGTGTGTGTGTGTGTGTGTGTGTGTGTGTGTGTGTGTGTGTGTGTGTGTGTGTGTGTGTGTGTGTGTGTGTGTGTGTGTTTGTGAGCTCCCAGAAAAACAACGTAATGGCACAGATCAAAGGGATCCGGATGGTTGTGAGCCTTATTTGAATGTAATTGCTGTTTACTTCGTCACATTATACAGTAGAGGTGCCTTATTAAGACTTTCTGCCTGTCATTAAAGTTGCACTCCAGCAGCCTGAAGGGGATACAGCTCTATCTCAGGCTTTTATCGAGGACATTTTATCCTTAATATGGCTTTTCAAAGGACTGCTTGTTTATGGCAACTAATCAAAGGTTTATATTTGTGTATTATAGAGATTACTGGATTTCTGTCTTAGCTTTCACACAGCATTTACTTGAAATTCTAGAGGAGCAATTCCAATATTTCGGTCCTATAGTCTTTGTCAGGTATCCACTGGGTCCCTTTAGTATTCCTTTTCATATTCCCAATCACCTTCTATGATTAAATGCCTTCAAAGCAACAACAGTATGTGGTAAATGCTAATGTATTTTAATGTTCCCTTTGTTTCAGGGTTCACAGGCATGTGTGCAGAAGAGAAACCATGTGATTTAGGGGCAGTCCACACGAAGACGTATTTTGAAGCAAACGCACATCTTTTGCATCGTTTGGGCCAATTGTCCACACGAATCCTGTAAACGCACTTTTTTGAAACCTGGTCCCAGGGTGAATAAAAAAAAAAAAACGGCTCACGTTTGGCTTCGTGTGTACGGTGAAACCGCATAAGTGTGTATCGATGATGTCATCCCCACACACCTCGGCCTCACAGCTGACTGCCTTCAACCCAGCTGACCACTCTGGCAGGGACGCAATGCTGTTTATAAAGTGGAAGTAGAGAACTTATCAACTAGCTAGCTAATCTGTCTGCTCATCAACTCCTTGAACGGATTATAGTAACTTTTAGCACGGCTTATTGTAGAAAGGCTACCGCAAGAAAAATGTGTAGCTAGATTATCAAAAAGACATCAGATCATTCATGTTTGTTTGACTGCCAATGTTAGCTAGCAGAGCTAACGTTAGCGCTAGCTAGCGTGCTAACTAGCTAGCTAGCGCGCTAACGTTAGCTCTGCTACCTAGCACGCTGCAATCATGTCCGATAGCAGACAGAATTGCAAAATAGAAAGCAATCCAGCAGCACATTATACAATGTAACGTTTTCTAGCGGTGGCCTTTATATAATGAGCAGTGGTGAAAGTTATTAAAGTCTAGTCCATGCCTGTAGAGAACTATGGTATGTTATGAAAGGAAGTGACTAAAGGCTGCTCTTCTTCTTCGTTCCGTTAATTTCTGTAGCAATAACAGCGCCGCCTACAGGCCTGGCATATGAAGTAGCGTGTTGAGTCATTTACATATGGATTCATGTGTACGTGAATTTTCTTGAACCGAATCCAGGGAAGACGGATGTAGTGAGTGAATCAGGCCACAGATAAATGAGGTAACTACCGAATGTGGTTACATACTGTACTGCACAGTACAATACAGTGAGGCAGTGTAGGCATCCATACTAGTGTGGAGTAACTTTCCTGGTAAGGAATCTATCTTGTCATAGTAAACATTTCTGATGATCACCTTCATTACAATATAGAATATCCAAATTTCTGATTGGAAATTGCAGGTTGTGAGAGAGATCTTCCCAAGGCTTTAGCACATATTGGAATTTTAGTTATATTATAAAGTACATTAAATTACATAAACATCTCTCAGAGGCAGAACTGGATGGAAGTAAATGTAACAGTTAAGTTACAGAGCACATATTGCCTGGTTTAGTTTGTATCTTTGTATCACTGGTGAAAGGTAACTAACAGCATTTATTCAAGTACTTACTTACCTTTAGACAATTTTGAGGCGGTTGTACTTACTTTTTAAGCTACTTTATAGGTTTAATACAGTACCTTACAAAAGAAGATATTGTACTCTCAACTTCACATTTATTTGACCGCCAGCATTACTAGTTATTCAGATTTTACATACACAATATATAATCACCTTATACAATATAACATATTGTTATATATTACAACAATATACAAAGCAGTTATATTATACCCTGATCAGCTGCACACTCATCTGTAATACATAAATGAGTAAGTCATTTTATAATTTTAATTTATATAATTTCACAGGAAAAATAAATAATAACTTAGCACACATTCACGGTTTCAGACCCTTCAACCACATTGTGTGAGCTTCAGCTGTTAGTTGACATACAGAGTAAACTCTGTAAGTAATGAAGACCACAAAATTCCCAGTTCATTTTATTGATAATATATTTCTACCTTTACTTCTTAAGTTTAATTTTGAATGCATTTTTACATATATCATTTGAATTTCTATTTGTACTTCTTTGAGAATTATGTTTTTGGAATGGAAGGGGTATAAATACGTTGGTTTATGTCATCTATGCTACATGTTATTAGCATGATCAGACGTGGTAATATTAGCTCTCCTCTGTTTCCTCCTCTCCCCTCTTCCTCTCTGTTTGACTTCAGTCTGTTACCCACAGCAACTCTGGTTATGTGGAGATTTAACTCAACAAATGAGATTATTTCTGCTGCTCTATCTCTCCGAGATGCTTGCAAAATATAAATTACAATCTGCTGTGTAAGCAGTCTTCAAAGTTTGAAAATCATGGGATTGACAATAGCCACATGAGCAGGCCGCCAGAATTACCATGCAATAGACATTGAGTACTGAGTATTTATGTGCTGTTTTGATTGTGTGTTCTCCAAAAAGCATTAAAATGGAGAGCCCAGATGATCACTTGAAACCATAATGATAGTAAGTTCCACCCAAATGCTGGCTCATTTTATTACTGCCAAGTCTGTCATGTCTGCTAGCCAACCCACATTTTATGTAGCTACAAAACAAGTAATTTGGCAAGTTGGGACTTAGGTTCTGAATCTAACAGCCACTGCAGGTGTTTGACCAGACAGTTAGCTTCAGATACTGGTGTGTAGTAAATTAGCTCAGATTTCGCCCTGTAGGAGAGGAAACCATGCCAGGAGGGATGACGCCCCTACATGACTCTGCAGCAACCATCACTGAGAGGGATGCTTACAATGATTTTTTTTCTCCAGTATTTTCATGTTGTTTTAGACTCCTCACATACTAATGTTGTTGGTTTGACGCCCACAATTTGAACAGGTCTAAGTGTTAGTATAGGTGCAAGCCAGTTAGCCAGTCATTGATTTTTTTTTAACATGATCTGATTTTATACGACACGAATTAAAAGAAAAACATGCAATAATGTGTTAAGATCTGGCTGAAGGGTTAATAGTTACTTGATCTGCTGGTGGGATGCAACATAGAAAAGGAAAGTAAAGGAAACAGCAAATCCAAGCAGAGAATCTATGTTACAATGTTATTATCAAAGAATGGTGGTAAACATGTAAACTTTAGACATCAAGCTGAAAAGGACAAAACACATCCAGCCCAAAAAGAGTTTACGAGTAAAGAGCAAAAAGAAAATGTCCATCACTTTCAAAAAAAGGACAAGAAATGTAAGAAAATCAAAGAAGATAAAAATTGGAGGAGAAAGGGTAAGTCTGGATTCCCTTATCATGCAAATCAATTTGGCATCGGAGGGGGGGGAAAAAATACCTTCGTCGTCCGTGCGGTCACTATCACCTAAATCATCAGTGTGTTTCTTTGTAAGGGGACCTATAGGACCAAGAAGGAGAAGATGGAGGAAAACAGGGTGATCAAGAACACACACAGCCTTCAAAAGATGCTCTCAAAAGATAAGAAAGTACTCAATAATTAATGTTTCTATAGCCCCTTTTTCGGAAAAATCTTCACACTGACAAGGGGACTGGGTAACCATTACCACAAAGTCCACTTTACATGTTTACAGTAGGACTTTACTGTTATGAGCAAGAAAAGAGGGACTTTAAAAAAAGAGGCTGAAAAAATATTAGTTCTCTGTTGAAAATGGAAACTTAACTGAGGATAAACCTCTTAGGATCAAAAGACATAAACCTATTTGAAACTGTGCATACAGTAGCATCAATAATACATTTCAGAGACATTATGTTAACATTTGGAAATGATCACTGTAGCTGAGAAAAAAAGCTGAGTCTGTAAAAGAAGCAGTGTTTTTAAGAGCAGAGCACTCAACAGAAGCATGTGACAAACTGCCCCTGTTGTATTTTCAGTGTGTTAACTGTGTGTGGGCTTAAACACACACAAACATGTACATCCAATGTCATGCATAGATTCTGCTGTGAAGCATAGACCACATCAGAAAAGTTTGATGACAGAAGAGAACAGGCAAATTGATTGCAATTTTTCTCCATATTTTAATTTCCGAAGAGTTATATAATAAAAAATAGTTTTAGGGTAGTTATTTTTGCTTAAAGAAATAGTTTTACATTTTGAAAAAATACACTTATTCACCTTCTTGCAGAGTTAAACTAACCACTCTAATTTGTGTTAAAGTGCAAATGCAAAGACAAAAAATAGGGGAAAACAGCTAGCCAACAGGACTCAAAGAAGTCACTGCGCCCAATATATAACATTTTAATTATTATTATTATTATTATTATTAATTATTATTATTAAATTGATTTTGTTACCTTAGGACAAAGCCAAGCTCGCTAGCTTTTATGCTAAGCTAAGCCGCTTGATGTTGCAATATATTTAACATGCAGACGTGAGTGGCTTCAATCTTCCCAACTAACTCTGCAAGAAAGCAAATCAGTGTAATTCCCAATATATCAAAATATTTCCTCATGCACTGTGTTTTCTTGCTCTGGCGAAAATGGTGGAATAGTTTGACAGGGGAAGCGGTCAGTAGCTTCTTTATTAAAACCAACAAATTGTCATTTTAATAAGAGTTTCCTGTACATACAGAGACATAAAACACATGCTATCTAAAAACAAGTAAGTAACAATGACACATATAAACACACCTACAAAGAACACACACACAGAGATACACACAGAATCTATATAATAGATCTGAAAACATGCAGCCTTGAAGTAAAGGATGTATGCTAGCAGGGAGCATGACACACAAGAAAAAGAGAATAACATACTGGCAGTGCTTAAGCCTTCACACACACACACACACACACACACACACGCACGCACACATGGCACGCGCAGACACACACACACACACACAGACACACAGACACACACACACACACACACACACACACACACACACACACACACACACACACACACACACACACACACACACACACACACACACACACACACACACACACACACACACAAAGCAATGACATCCACAACATATGATGCCACAGGACTTCAAATAGCCATCTACTGATGAGGAAATGACCACTCCAATCCTTTCCAACTACCTTCATTAGCCACGGCACAACATAGCCAGCAATTTTATGCAAATCTACTTCAATTCCATTTGACTTAATAGAAGTGAAACAGCAGTCAATTTCAACATGACAAAGGTCACAAGGCACTTTCTGTGAATAAGGACAGTGTTAAAAAGAAATGGCTCTGTCTAAAAGGAGAATAATTCAATAAAAGATTTCAATGACTGCTGATTTGAACATGTGTGTTTATGGAATAGAGAATGGGAGATGAATCACTTGAAAGGTTCAAGATACTTTAAGTCAGAAGCTCATATTGATGAGTCATAATTCCTCCATCATTCAACATAGTGGTGGTTTATTTTAAGGGCAACCATTTTTCTCCTGTGACTTTAAAGAGGAAGTCGGCTCCCTGCATATCATTCTGTCCTACAGCAGTCTCTCGGCTCTCTTTTGTGAATTTGACAAGCAATTTGATAAGCAAGAGCTGACTTGTGCTTTCTATGTGCTGAATAAGCACCAAGACACAAGAATTGCTTCTTTCAAAATGTGAAACGTCTAAGAAACACAGAGTGCCCACTGTCTGGGAATATGTTACCTGTTTATGAAGTATACTGAGTGATAGAAGGTTCTGTGCTAATACTTAAAAATACACCACACATTATATAATGTGGTTGTTGATTGTTATCGTATTGCCGTCAATCTCTTAAACTCCTTGTCTCCCCCTTTTAATAAAAAAAAAAACGTTTGGGGGTATGCAGTTATGCAGTATTAAACCCTGGAATGCATAGTCGCCTCACAGCTACAAACCCATCTTCATACCAATAACCTATTTGAACCCCTCCAATCTGGTTTTCGCCCTCTCCATAGCACAGAAACCGCTCTTCTGAAAGTCCTCAACGACCTCCTCACCTCTGCTGACACCGGTTCCCTCAACATCCTCATCCTCCTTGACCTGAGTGCAGCCTTCGATACCGTGAGCCATAACATTCTGCTCACCAGACTCAAAGACCTTGGTATCGAAGGTACTGCACTCAGCTGGCTCCACTCCTACCTCTCCAACAGATCACACTTCATCTCTCTTCATAATCACACCTCTGCCACAGCCACAGTCACTCAAGCCGTTCCCCAAGGCTCCGTACTCGGCCCCCTCCTCTTCATCATCTACATCCTCCCCCTTGGTCAGATACTCCGCCACTTTAACCTGGACTTCCACTGTTACGCCGATGACACCCAGATCTACCTTAGCACCAAATCCCCCCTCAATCCTCCCCTCTCCCACATCAACTCCTGCCTGTCAGCTATCAAAATCTGGATGCAACACAACTTCCTCAAACTCAACAGCGATAAAACAGAATTCCTTCTCATTGGCTCCAAATCCACACTCAGCAAGACCAATAACCCCACTCTCACCATTGACGGCACCATTGTCTCCCCATCTCCTCAGACCCGAAACCTTGGCGTGATCTTTGATTCCACCCTCTCCCTTGAGCCCCACATCCGCCATGTCATCAAAACCTCCTTCTTTCACCTCCGCAACATTGCCAAAATCAGACCCTCTCTCACACCCCCCGCTGCTGAAAGACTCATTCACGCCTTCATCTCCTCCCGACTGGACTACTGCAACTCACTTCTCCTTGGCATCAGCTCTACCAACATCAACCGCCTCCAACTGGTCCAGAGCCTTCTCCAGGGCAGCTCCCAGGCTCTGGAACTCCCTACCCCAAGAGATACGCACCTCTGAGTCCCTCACCATCTTCCAGTCCCGCCTCAAGACCCATCTCTTCACCTCTGCCTATCTGTAGCCCCCTTTTCTTCTGTGACTGTATCTTGCTTTGTTTTGTCTTGTTTTCTTTTGCTTTGTTTTGTTTTGTCTTGTATTGTCCTGTTTTGCTTTACCTTATAATCTAGCTACCTGTAAAGCGACTTTGAGTCTTTGAAAAGCGCTATATAAATTCAATTTATTATTATTATTATTACATTAAATAGATCATTTCAGTTTACTCTTAATAGTGCATCTATAACATTTGCTACAACTTTTATACAATCTGCAGTATAAACATTAGTAGTAGTAGTCATAGTTCTATTATCTTTATTCTTTCCTTCTTCAAAGTGCCCATATTATGAAAAAAAATCAGTTATTTTGTGTCTCTGGTGCTTCCATACAACTTGGAAAAAAAAACATCCATGCTGTTTTCAGTGAGATACAGGTTTCTGAATGATTCCTGCCTTCAGTCTTTGGGTGAGCTGTTCAAAATTGGCAGGGCTTTTTACGTCACTAGCCGAAACAAGGTGCTAGCGTGCTAGTGCTAGCACCCTCGTTCTCAATGGCAAAACACTGCTACAACACACCATAATCACCATAATCTACAAAGGAACTACTTACATGGCCCTGTTCTGCAGGTATTGGAAGTTGGAAGTTGGAAGTGCGCCCTGTTTAGAAGAAGTCTCCTGGCTAATCCTGCCTTGAAGTTAGAGAAAAAAGCTAGCTAGCTGATGTGGTTCTTACCTAGCTACTGCGCATGTGCAAATCCCTACAAAGATGGTATAGAGGTGAGATGTCTCACTATGTAGCTAAAACAGAGACCTGAACAGAGCTGAAAGAGGAGCTGCAGCAATGTGCAGTACAACAAAAATATGGTGTTTTTTGAGAATTAAACCATGTAAACCTATTCTGGTACAACAATTAATAAATAAAATATAAAAAATATATTAATAAAATACAATTATGAACCTGAAAATGACCATAATATTGCCAATTTAAGTGCCACGGCACATCATAACAACAGCTATGATTATTATCATATTTCTGTATATCTGTATCAGTGCCTCTGCGTCCCAACTGGCAGCGACAGATGGCCGCCCACCAAGAGCCAGGGTCTGTCTGAGGTTTCTGCCTGTAAAAAGGACGTTTTTCCTCGTCACTGTCGCACCAAATGCTTGTTCGTGGGAACTTGTTGGGTCTTTGTAAATTATAGTGTGGTCAAAACCTACTCCTGAGATAACTCCTGTTGTGATTTGGCACTATAAATAAAATTAAATGGAATTGAATTGAAGTAGAAGCTCTTGACTAATGGAAATGGAAAATGCTGACCTTCTTGGTGAACCTAATTGGTCAATTATGGCAGCATATTTCTTCAACCATGACAAAAAAACAGGGCTTAGAGTCCTGGTATAACAATTATTTTTCATGTTGTGACATATTTTCTCTGTACTACTACAGTAAATGCAATTTATTCTGTTTTAACAAAAACTAAGAGAGCGTTGTTTTTGAGAATATGATCTTATTCTACAGCACTCATTCTACAGTAAAGTATTGTCTTTATTAAAAACAACTCAAATGTAATTGTTTAATAGAGTGATACAGTAGAACATGTATTTCTACCCACCGTATCTTGACTTCTAACTCAGTGTCTGTCTGCACATATAAAGAGTACACCTTACACAACCTCACCACCTGTTCTGCCTCCTATTATACGGCATATGAGAGTGGGTGAGGGAGTCTGACAGATGTCAGGTTGCATGGCTTTCCTTAACAGTATGGAAAGTAAAGCTAAAGTAAAACCCTAACCCTAAAATGTGACAAAATACAGTATAAGCTCCGAATTTCCATGTAAAGATGCAATTTATGGTGGTGGCTGGATCAAACAAACACAGGACTTTCACCCAGGAGAGTGGAGTTCAAGTCCAGTTTTAAGTAAACGGCGAGTACTTTTTTTTAACTTTACAAATGTCACGTTCAGCGTCACGTGCGTAACTGTGAAATAAAACTGAATTTTAACCCAAACCATGAACTTTTTCTAAACTTAGTTGTAGTAGTAGGTTTGGTGCCTAAACATAACCAAGTAGTTTTATGCCTAAACATAAACTAACCATTTCAAAACTGTGATGGACTTTCGCTGGTTTAGATATGTACGAAGGTATGAAGGTACCGATAGAGGCGGTATTTTATGATACGCTCCTGTGGGTTGTATTAGAGGGTAGGGAACGTCATTATTGTTTGTTGATTCTCTAAGAAAACAGGCTTTAGTCATTGTTAACAATATTAAGACCCAGGAAAGTATAAATATATACAATGTTGAATTTGCTAGCGTCCCCTGATGACAAAGAGGAGTCGGTAATACCAATCATTCAATGAAGAAGGAATTTCAAAAGTTCTAAAACGATTAACAAACTGTGATCTAGGAATCCTAGATTCCTGACTAAGAATTTTCATAGTCAAATCAGAATTGTCAAGTCTTGCCTCTTGTCGACTGATCGTCAAATGGGCGCTTTTCATGGATCATGGAAAGTAAAACTTCAATCATGGGGGACTTGGATTCATTTACCCACTTTAAAAAGACTTATTAAAAGATTCAAACATTTGCCGATTTAGAACGTTGCAGGTAAAGGTTTCCGAGGTCTTAACGGGCCCAGAGGCTCAACGAGCACCTGGAAACACAAGAGAGACACGAAGAGAGACACAAGAGAGCGAGCATCGTTAAAACAAAGCAGTGAATCAGCTAAATAAAACGTTTTCGCCATTTTATCACTAGAAATGCAGCTGTAGCAAGTATCTTACTATGACTAACTTTATCCACATTCATATTTAGCTACAAAAGAAGCCTGAAAGTCGGAAATTAGGACAGAAGTACAAAGATTCGTGCTATGAAGATGATATATACGCTGTCTCATCTCGTCGCATTTGTGTAAACTAGCAGGTTTCAGAACATTGCAGATTGGCACATTGTAAGTAGCTGCAAGTTTACGCTTGTATGGTCCAGAATCTTTGGTCTGAACTGAACTGTATGGCAACGACTATGAGACTGGCAATCAAATCAGGCTCTTTCCATCAAATATTCGACTTTTCGTGATCACCCCTACATTCTATTTAACACAGTGTACTGTCTACAATTTGTAAACCACTGCCGTTGTAAAGAAACAGAACAGAAATGAAGTGTTTTGAGGTTGGGGTGAGTTATGGGCAACTTAAAAACCTGTGAGAATAAAAGAATCAAAGAAAATGTGATTGATGTGGCCGCTCTCTGGACTGCACATGTGCTGCTATTACAGTGGCATGTTGTTTGACTGAGGGTTAGTGGGGATCAGAGCAGACAAGACAGCTGCATGACAGCTCCTATCACACAGAAACACTCACACACTGACAGACACACAGACACACACTCACGCTCACTTACTCATGTATACACACACATAGAGAGAGACCTCATACAACAATCAGGTGTCAATTCAAAACTGCCCAGTGACAAGGAGGCCCCGACACTGACCTGTGCTCACCTACCTGTCACTATGAGCATGTGTGTGTGTGTGTGTGTGCGTGCGTGCGTGCGTGTGTGTGTGTGTGTGTGTGTGTGTGTGTGTGTGTGTGTGTGTGTGTGTGTGTGTGTGTGTGTGTGTGTGTGTGTGTGCGTGCGTGCGTGCGTGTGTGCGTGTGTGTGTGAGTAAGACAATGGTGAGGTCTCAGCTGGCATCAGCTCTGATCAGTGATTAGGAACTTGAAACTTTCATCTCTTTCCATCTGACTCTCTGTGTCTCAATCTTTATTTTGTATCTTCTCTGCCTTACATTCTAACATTCTGCTTGTTCGCAAACTTCTGCTATGGTTATGTCCCTTTTCTCCTTTGTATCATATTTTATCTTTTTTTCTTCTTCTTTTTCCATCACCTTGATCTCCATCTCAATGTTCCATGGAACAAATGGATCTTTGGTCAAGTGATAACAGGTGGCCATACAGGGAGGGGATATGGTAACTTCCCTTTCTTCTGTTCACAGAAGGTCCCAGGCATCAGATGTGAAAGTTCTCATTCTCTGACCCTCCACTGACTCCTGGTTGATGTATCTGACCCCTTCCCAGTTGATACTGTAAGTAGATTAATATGTTAATAGCTGAAGATTATTTTGTCAAACATCTATAAAAAAAAGAGTGCTTTTATGCTCAAATTACTAAAAGTACCGTAAACATGAACATGAAAGACTTGCCTCTACGCTGCTTTGTACATTGTGAGTGAGGTCAGAATTAAGTGCTTAATGACATCAAATGATAAGAAAGCTCTGTTTTTTTTCTACACCAAAAAAGCTCAAACCTGAATAGTTACTGGCATCGGTGGAAAGAAGAAGGAATAAAAACAGACATCCCAGCAGCCAAAAGAGATGGGGGCATCACACTAAGATACACTCATTGGCCATGATATTAGGCACACCTGAGTAGTTTGATGCAATTCACTTTAACAGATCTGCCATAACATTGTACATATTATATTGGGAAGTGTTTCTAATTTGTTTATCCTTCCCATTTACAAACAAATGAGAGGAGTGGGGGGGGCGGGGTAATATTAGAAATACCTCTCGTTTTAATGCAGTCCATTGGAGAGGTATTTCTACCCACTAACTTAATGCTAAAACATTTTAACATTAAAACAAATTTAATAACAGTTTCAACAAAAAACTGAATATTATAGGCAACATAAAAGCAGATTGTCTGGCAGAATGTTTGCACTGAGTTGCATTAATCTGTAGAGGTAAAACTAATTAAGTAGGTCACTAATGGGTAGGGATGCACCAAACTCAGATTTTTGGGGTTCGGCCGAATACCGAACCCACTGGTTAAGATTCTGCCGAACCCCGAACCGAACTCTACTCCCATCCTCAGTCCATTAACACAGTAAACACATTAATGACGTAAACAACGTCCACAGTCTCTAAAATAGTTAAATGTAACAACTTAATGTTGAATTCACACGCTCCTTTCACATTGTAGGAAAGCACATCACTATCGTCAGCTGAGTGACAATTTTTTTGTTTCGCTAACCAGTGTATGATGAAGGCATGTTGGGTGGGTGAAATTAGAAAGCTAACGTTAGCTAACGAGCAGCAGTCGCTCCGCTCCCACTGTAGGGAGACTCATTTGCCGAGAGAACAGCTGACAGCCCGGCTGTGACTGTCCTTCCTTTGCCGTACCTGAAGTTGCTGCATCTGTAGATTCCTTCATGCACAACTCTTATTATTTCGGATGTTTCATACGCAAATGTCTTAACAGCAGCGATGTTGTGTATTGTTTGGGGTCCTTGCCCCCACGAGACAAATCGGCATTGCAAACTGAACATGTAGCTTTACTTGAATTGCCTTCTTTTGACTGAAAGTACTGCCAAACAACACTTTTTCTGCTCACGAGTTCCATTTTCACATTCTCACAGCCTACTGCATTGAATGCTCCAACTACGTAAACACCTTCCCGTAATCAACGGCGCCGTCATTACGTCGACCAGCATAGCGTGCATAGTGCAAGCATAACTCTACAAAGAGTATAGAAGTAACAAGAGGCTAAACTCAATAGAACATTGTGTTGCGTTCAGTTCAAGATGGCGGAGCTGCAGCTCGGTCATGGGTGCGTTTGTTGCAATGGAATGTTCTATTGAGTTTCGCCTCTTGTTACTTCTGTACTCTTTGACAAGAGCAGAAACTTAACACAACGTTCGCCTCTTTTTCTCGAGTTTCGCCTCTTGTTACTTCTCTTTGGTAGAGTTCGGCAGAACCCGAACTCCGTCAAAAAGCCCAGAGTTCGGCCGAACCCGAACTCTGGGTTTGGTGCAACCCTACTAATGGGCAATGGTTTTGGTTTTGTATTTTTGGCCATATTTCTATCAGTTAGTCAGACTAAGACAGGAATGTAGCCAGATTCTCACCAACTTAGTTTGGAAATAAAATAAGCACATTTAAAATGTCATATTATCTCTTATTGGACATAAAAAACTGGTGCACAACCATGGTACGTAAATAAAGTCAAAAGTAAACTCATATGAACAGTTTGGGTAATAGTTTTACCATTGGCCTTTGTTTTTTCTTCCAATGAAGTTTGGCTATCCTTGGTTTAGAACCATTTATAACCTGACAGCTTGTGCTTTTTGTAGCATCAAACTTCTTTATTGTGAAGAATCCATATTCTCCGATCCCTGCAATTATCTTGGCGAGTAAGTTGTTAACAAAAAGAGTGAAAGCTACACTCCAATTGTATGAAACAATATTTCCCTTTCAATGCCTAAAAGAATCAGAAACAGCACACATAAAGATTTTTCCTATATGTGTCCAACTTTTAACCATTATTTAATTCCATAATCTATACTCCCGGTCTTTCTTTGTCTTTTGCAGTTGCTTGTTTTCTCTCAGTCCATCTTTCTCTTCTACCCTCATAGATCCCTCTCTCCACCATCAGCATTGATTGAAAACTGATGTAGAGGAGTTTCATGGTCTTTGACACTGTGCAACAATCCATGACTCACAAAGCCAGCCGGGAAGCAAGAATAACATACACACACATTCTCAACCCTCAGGCATTCCTCCACTCCTGGATGAGGTAATTATTGCGAGGGGAGTCTATGCATCGATTGCACATTCAGCACAAGAGCTAACCATACATACATATTGCTCTCTGTATGCATCAGTCAAGGTCTGCACCAGCATAGAAACACAGGAGCTTAATCAATCACCAATGCACATTAAAAAAGGGGATCTAACAGAGCGCACAGCTCAATGAGCCAAATAGGTAATCTACTACTGACCTTGAATAAAATCCCCACAGGCTGTAAACTATAAATACAGAATCCATTTCCCAAGGTAAAACTGGGAGTAGAATGCACTCAGCAAACCCTCTGATGAGGGAAATTATCAGAGACTGTGAGCAGTGAGTAAGCACTGGGACTGTGACGTTGGTGCTCATTATTAAAACGCAGAACATTGGTTAGATAAGATTCTAAGAAAGACACATAAGCACTGATTTCCTCACATGGTGTACTGTATCTATGGAAACCTAGTGGGGGGTGAACCATGTTTTTCCATCACTGTCATCTTAACTGTCATCTGATCAGTCTCTCAAACTGTGGTGCATAGATGTAATAGGGGTGTAAACAAATGAATACAGTATATTATTCGGCTATGCACAGATAATGTGCTCTGAACAGATACGAGAATATCAATATATATTGTTCTACTAACTTCCTGTTCTATTTTATTTAGTCAGTTTAGACTTGAATTGAATAAACTTTCCTCAGTAGAACAAACTTTCCGTAGTTTCCTGTCAAAAGTATTGTCCTCGGGGTGCCTGGGTAGCTCACCTGGTTGAGCGTGCGCCCCATGTACAGAGGCTCAGTCCTTGTCGCAGCAGCCGCAGGTTCACTTCCGACCTGTGGCCCTTTGCTGCATGTCATCGGCCTCTCTCTCTCAAACCTGACTTAATCTGTCCTATAAATAAAGGCAGTAAAAGCCAAAAAAATTATCTTAAAAAAAGTATTTTATTTTCCTGGCAGATATTGGCCTCTAGCCTAATTGTATTTCTACTCCAAGGTAATATTTCAAGAACTCCAGAAAAAAGCATGCCAATTTGTTCAAAGGTTTTGTCAAACAGTGTGACAATACTCTACTGGCGTTTGATTAAAATGACATGCAGTATACAGTATCAATAATATGCATGATCTATCTCTCAGTAGCAAAGTCAGAAGTAGTGGAACATTGTGAAATGAACAGGTTTGTGGGAAGAAATGGCTATGTATAAGGCACAAATGTCTCTCTTTGAAGGCATTCATGGACGCTGTAACTGGCAGCCATAGACCAGGCTGCAATGTAACCCTATGGGGCAAATGTGCATCGTCAATTTGGTCCACTAAAAGTGCTTTTTTTTGCCACTGAAAGGCTTAGATTGGTATTCTAAGTGTCTGGCAACATTATGGAAAGGATCCATACAGAGAAAGACCTTTTTAAAACCTCTTTGGGCAGCTATCCTCGGGCCGGCCGGGCCAGGCCAGGCCGGGCCCTTGATCAAGCATTTGTGTTTTTTTAATCATTACTTTATTACGGTAGCCTAATTCGGTGGGGAGAAAGCTATGCCTCTCCAGCTTCTCCCGTAGCTCTGGGTGCATGTCCTGCACTGACGTGAGTGAGAGGTAAACTGCGCTACATCGTGTCTCCCCCATCTGCAGCACTGTTGTCGGCCAGAGCATCAGCATGCAGACCATGACGAAGGACAGTATTAATTAGATGATCAAGATAACAAAGTCTCCTATATGGTTCCAGGGCTTTGATTATGTTGCTGCCTTCATCTGTTACCGACACTATTCGGCTGAGGGAGCTATGGGTCAAGGTTTTTTTTACGTTTCTTCATTGCGATCCATTTGCGATCCGTTCCATTCTGAATAAACAAACAACGCAGCGTCCTTGTTGCATTATTCATTAAGATAATTCTAAACAGATTTCTGTAGTTCAAACAACTCTGAATTGTAGTTGAGAACGTCAGTTATAACGGCCCACGTATTAAAAAAATTGTCGGGTTTAAATCGGGCTCGGGCTCATAATTACAGTTAATGTGTCGGGCCTGGCTCGGACACAACGTGCACGGGCTCAGGTAGGGTCGGGCTTGATGTTTTGGGCCCGATCTAAACTCTAATTTTAAGATGCTAAAATTACTGTTTATTTACATGGAGCCTGGTGGCTTTAGCGAACACAATTTCGTGGATGTTTTTATGTTTTAAAAAAGGGTCTTACTCTTTAACAGAAAGGTCAACCTCCTTAGAAATCCTTTCCATAATGTTGTCAGAAACTTAGAATGTTAATCTGAGCCTGTCTATGACAAAATGAGCACATTTGTGAACGTAAATATAAGCTGCACAATTGGCCTATTAAAGTGCCCATATTATGAAAAAATCACTTTTTCTGGGATTTGGGGTGTTATTTTGTGGCCCTGGTGCTTCCACAGGCATACAAACTTTGAAAAAAATCTATCCATGCTGTTTTGAGTGAGATATGGGTTTCTGAATGTGTCCTGCCTTCAGTCTGCGGGTGAACTGTTCAAAATCTGCTGGCTTTTTACGTCACTAGCCGAAATGACGGGCTAAACACAACTAGCGCTAGCGTTAGCATGCTAGCTCGTTCTTAATGGCAAAGCACTGCAACAACACACACAAGTTCACCATAATCTACAAAAGAAGTACTTACATGTGCGCCCTCGTTTAGAAGAAGTCTCCCGGCTAATCCTGCCTTGTAACTGACCAAAGTTGGAAAAACAACCTTTCTTTTACTGTCTATGGAGCTAACTGACATGATCTATGATCTGAGCTACTGCGCATGTGCGAGTGGAATCAAAGAGTACAGAAGAAAAGATGATTCACTCTGTCAGCTAAAACAGAGACCTGAACACAAGGTGAAAAGAGGAGCTGCAGCAGTGAGAGAGAGCTGTGCAGTACAAAAATAGTATGGTGTTTTTTGAAAATTAAACCATGTAAACCTATTCTAGTACAACCTTAAAATACAATTATGAACCTAAAAATGAGCATAATATGGGATCTTTAACTTACATTGTAGCTTGTTTCGCTGCTGAAAAATAGGGTCCAGGTTGAACAAAAACAGCAGTTACTCTTTAAGTGCTTGTTGAATTGTCTGCTTTGAAAAAAAGTTACAATTACATATCAGGGAGGAGGTGTGGTGGATGGTTGAGCATACAAATTGTGTTACTTTGATTTAGAACATTTGCATCCCTACCGTCTCCTACCGTCTCCTACAGTCAGGAAAAGAAAGTGTTTGCTGCCAAATAAAGAGTGATTCCAGCTGCATTTCATGTTCAGATCTGTTTGTCAATTCCAGGCCTTTTTAAATTGATACCTTACAAGTGCAATAAGAGAGGCTTCTATGAAACCATCTAAACAGTTGTGCATGAGAGAACTGAATAATTGTGGAACAAAATGTGTGAAATGACTAAAATATGTCAAGTAAATGGAAATGTGTCCTAACATAGATCATAAGATTATGCAATCCTAAAGGGGAGTGTGTGTTGGGGGGGGTGATGCATTAATATTCCAGATCATCATCAGGCTCTTTGCCTGTAGCACGAGAAGTAAGATTAGTCATAAGAGACACAGATAGGATTGAGAATTATTTGGTTCACCACCCCATCAGCAGAACGGAACTAAATGTGAAAAGGTATTTTATAAATGAGACTAAGAGCATCTGATTTGATGTCCATAAAAGATTATATCAGGAAAAACTTCAACATCCCCCAGCAGACTGCTAGATTAAATCAATTGCTGATCTGGGTGTATGCTTGTGTGGTTGTGCAGTAACATGTGGGCGAGACCTACACTAAGACCTTGTCTCAAACAAGACAATCCATATGGAAAAAGGTGATAGTAGTAATAAACACAAACAAAGAACATATTTATGTATCACCAAGCAACCATCTCCAGACACTCAAGATGGTAGCAGGTCACATTATTCATGATTGTATACTGCGCTTTAAATATAAAATGACCCAGACAACCCTGATGATATAAAACCACCCTTCTTTTCCATTACTTGTTTAAAAAAAAAAACTTTCTAAAGATGGCGAACAGTTTGAATGAAACTGAACAAAAACCTTATTTAGCAATTTTTATATAGTCATAGCATTTGAATAAAATACAGTAAACACGACAATCTAAAACCTGTTCCTCTTGCTAATAACATCTTTAAAACAAAATAGCATTAAGATGTAGATTTAGCTTTTTGGTGATTGATTCAGCTTAGCTATGGCAAAACAAAATAACTGCCCTTCTGTCATGTCTCTCACACACTCTCTGACTTTAAGGTGTTGACTTTTTTTGTGCTTACTATAGCCTTCGTGCACCGATGTCAAAGTCCTGCACTTGTGATAGGCATGCAGTAGAAAAATGTAGCACTTCATTCAATCGAAAAATCCAGGCAGCAATTACATTTCAGTCAAAATGTATTTGGCATACAAATTAGCAATGTATGTGTGTAAAGTCTAAGGGACAGGTTGGTATTTCTAGACCCATTTTTATGGTGCTTTTCACTAATTACCTAGTAAACAACATTAAAGCTACAAACAACACAAAAAGGCTCTATTCAACGAGAACATCTGATACTGTGAATACATACTAAAATTAATACATCAACTTCAAAAGAAGTCAATTACTCACACTTTTTCTTAAGTATCTAAGAATATCATGGTGCAAACGCAAGCAATGACAGGCCAAGCCTGCCTGACCTGTAAAACAGATGAGACATGGTTCATTTGAGACCTAAAGGATTCCACATCCACTCTAATGTCCCTCTCACCAAGTACCAACGCTACATTCTTGTACTTTTCTCTGCTTCCTCCTGCCACTTATTTCATCTACTCACGCTATTTCTATACTCCATCTCCGCTTCCCCTGTACTAATACTTTTATTCTTACATTCCCTCACTGTTCTCTCTCCTTGTAGTGCTTGCTGACACCTACACTGTCAATGTCAGGAAGTCAATTCAAGACAGTGAAAGGCCTGGGAAGGGAGTACATGAGCTAAGATGTGTGACTAGTGTGCAAATAAGCAAGAAAGGAGAGAGCTTGAAAATATATTAATACAAATAAATGTCATGAGCCCTTTGCTTTCTTTTTCTTATTTTTTTTCTTATCTACTAAGAAAGCATGAATGCATGCATTTTGGGTAAATAGAATGGGTTAAAGACAACATTTGCCCTGCAATCAAGGTTCTGACTTATCAAAGAAGATACTAGCAGCAGACATCTTGGAGAATGTCTTATATAGTAGGTTATTAGTCAAATGTCCTTCCCAGTAAGATGTGAGTGTGGGAGAATTAGGCCAGTTACATGCTTTAGCCGAACATCAAAGCAGCAGATCAAACAGAGAGTACATCATGTACTGTAATGTCTTAACTAGCATTCAAGTATTTCCACCTCCAGCAGATGTATCCAGTGTTTTGTCTCTCAATTTCACTAACCTATTCACACATACTCAGGCAACAATGACAGCGAGATTCCTTGCATGGCACTGGCATAGCAATCAGCAGTGTCTTGGGCAATTCACTGAATGGTGTGTTTCACATGATTTCTGACACAAGTAGTTTTTTTTTATCGTAAGTTTGTATTCCTTACCCAGTCCACATTTCCCCAATCTCTACAATGGAGATAGTGGGTAAGTTCAATATGTTTGAAGCAAAGACAGTTATTAGGATGAGTCAAAAAAGTGTTCAAACCTCTTCCTAATGGCCACATTCAAATATGGGGAGAAACGCCTTGATCGAACTTTCCACCCTGTCCTCCTTTGACTCTTGAGTCATAGCCGCCCCCAATCAAGTGAGGCAAAACCAGCCTGGTCTCACAGAATTCCGTGAAATTATCACAAACTGGTAACAGCTCATTACGTGGTGGTGGCACAGAATGTGTGAAAATTCCATGTGGCCACCATGAAAAACAATGCCAATGTAAAGTCAATGAGAAGATGATGTAGCATTAAGAGCAACAATGGTAGCGAGTAGTATGTAAGGCCGAAATTCCACATACGGAGGTTAGTTGGGGTGGTGGATGGGTCAAACACAGGACTTTCACCCAGGAGACCAGGGTTTGTGTCCTGCATGTCATGTTTCCTAAAGTCGCTTTCTTCTTTTCCTAAACCGAACCGTCCTGTTGTTCTCGCGTGTCACAGAACCGTAAGCCCACCCTCGACCTTTTCCTGAACCCAACCGTCCCGTTGTTGTCGCGTGTCACCGAACTGTAAGCCCACCCATGACCTTTTCCTTAACTTAAGGGGCCGTGTTTATTTAACGGAATTCTTCCATGGGCCCATCACGGAATTTTGTGCGATTCCATGAAACTGCCACAGATTTTGAGTTAAGGGGTCGTGTTCATTTCACGGAATTCTGTGAGATCAGGTTGGGCAAAACATGTACATGATGGTCTTCTTAAAGCAGGAAGTTGTGTCTAATCAGAGCAGTGTTGTCAAGAGCATCTTTGTCAAAAGCTGTGCATAGGTGGGATCGTACACAGAACCTTCTCATTATGACACATTATTCTCAAGTTAGTGTGAGGCTGTGGATGCCTTTTGAATTATTTTATACGCATGCTGGAGAAGCAGTGAAATGGGACAAATAGTTTGTGTCTGTAAGTTTTTGGATTTGTAAAATTTTAAATAAAATAAATAGGTAAACACTGTTATTAGTTATGCAGTTTGCTACAATAGCTACATGGATTTCCATTGGAGAGTTAGGGTAAGTATAGTCTATATCCATTACCTTCCGTTTTCTTTGTGTTGTCATTTTAGGACTATGGTTAACTGCTCCTGAGATCTCTGCAGGGTAAATCTGTCAAACCAGAGTTTTCTGTTGCACGACTAAAACAACCTTCGAACGTACACTTGTTCCACCAAAACAAGGTCCTTCCCGTGTCTCCGTCCGGTGCTTAGCACCGCTCAAGATGATTGTAATTGGTTTTAAAAAATGCCAATAAACCAGAGCATGTCTTTCTCCCATTCCAGCGCTGTGGAGGAAGGTCTGGCAAAGCGAGACTAGGGTTAGTAGAAGAAGTGGAAAAACAATGCAACCAACAAAGAGTTGGGGTTTGTAATAACCACAGTGCTGGCATCATCCATTATGTTGCTGATACTGTCAAGACTCAACTAACTGTCAGACATGGTTGGGGATTGAACCACTGACCAGTCTCTCCGAATATATCTCAGGATGAGTCAGGACTGCATGTCTCACATCTAAAGAGACAAGTAGGTTTTTCTCTTTGTTAACTGACTCATTTTGACCAACACTGTTAGCTAATAGGCCAGTGGCCAGTCCATTTATCAGGGAGTCAAGCTGTTTTTGAACGGAGCCTGCTCTCCTCATGCAGTGAGACTTGTCAGCCCTGCTCTGTGTTCACCCTCTGCTCTGTGAAATATGGTATGACAGGAACTGCAGAGGTTTTAAACCCGAGTTGGTGACCCTACTTATACGAGAAAGGAATATGGATTTTGACTTCAGGCTTTGAGGCAAGACTCAGCAGAAAACATGTTTGTGTAACGCCACATGAGGAATGGTCTTTGGTAGAATGTATGTATTGAATTTATGTAATTTGAAGCTCCAACAACATTCATATTTCAGCTTCTTAATTTTTCCAATGGTGCAGATAAGAAAATGCTTCAATTTATCAACAGATAATATTGTATTATGGGATACTGTATGGTTTGCACTACGAAGGTATGTCGATATCTGAATCTAAAAGTTTTACTGTACTCATGAAGCTGACATTTTAGTGCCTTTACTGGAATCTCAAGGCGGTGAAGTGAAAATCTCAAAGATTATCACACTATCAAAGCAAATCTAAATGCCTTGTAATCCTGGTTCAGTGATAAAATGCCGATGCAGTGCAAAGCGCTCCCTCCCTGGCTTCAGCTGCTGAGCTCCTGACAGCTCTCCTGTCAGCAGAAGAGGCCCTCACACTGGCTAGCAGCATAATGTGATGCTTCCACATGCACCTCTGCTCTATTTTTGTCACATAAAGAGGAAGTCACAGAGACACACTTAATAAATATGTAGTATCCTGACATATTGGTAGGGGGTCTTTTATGTCCAAAGTGTGTTGATAAATATGAGGTTAAAAAAGAAAAATCAAACATAACATTTGTTTCTTTGCAGATTTGTTGCCATCATTGTCATGTTTTACATACATAAATCCAGAAAATCCTTTTTTTCCTCATAATTAGGTTTCATCATTTTATAATTTCCCTATTATATAGCATTTTCAGGTTTTTACTTGTATTTTGTGTTTGTATTAGAACATGTTTACATGCTTTAATGTTAAACAACACTTAATTTTTCTCCTACTGCCCATGGCTGCTGCACCTGTATTCACCCTCTGTATGAGATGCTCTGTAGGAGCGCCTTTCTCTTTAAGCCCCCCTCCCGACAAAGCCCAGCCTCTGATTGGCCAAAGTGTTCCTGGAATCTGAGCTTCGCCGCAGCCTCGCTGTTGTTTCACTAGTTGAAGCTGGAGCTACTGCAATGGAGTATAACGTTATAGCAGGGCTTTGTACTGTGAAAAATCAACAATAACGGCTTCTAAACCAAATATTACACCCAACATAATGTTTGAGTCGTGATTCACTCGAATCCTTCACCCAAGTCTTTAAATTGACTCATGAGTCGCGAGTCTCTAGTATCATTAACTCAGATCAGTTGAGTCCTAATACAATTCAACAACAAATCCAACAAGTCAACTCAAGCAACTGAGTGAGCAGAGAGACAGTCCGAGACAAGTTATAGGAACTTCCCAACCCACAGACTCAGAGCCGGAAACATTGCAAGCTAGCAGTACTGACTCAAGTGACTCAAGTGACTCAAGTGACTCGCACAACCTGGATCAGTTTAGTTTGCCAGGCCTAATTTGACACTGAAACTGGGGAGAAATGACCAGTATTGGCCGCCAAGCAGACAAAGCTTGTTCCATAACGAGAGTGAATCTGGGGTTGGCTTTCACTCACTAGCAAACACTGAAGGAGAGGATGTGGATCTTACCACATTGGAGATATTTGCAGCAAAAGAAGACAAAAAAAAAAATTAAAGTTTAAACGCTTCTTGTTCGATAATACAACAATCAATTACAATCTAATTTCTCAACCGATACCTATGAAATCCAATAGTTCTCTATGTTGGTTGGTAATATGATTAGTCTCCATGTTGTTAATTTTCACTTAAAACTTAAAATATTTTGGCATTCTGTTGGGGTTGAGGGCTGCCTTATCTTTTTCCATTAAGCCCATGCCACTTTAGAATCGCCTCTAGACAGGCCTGGGTCTATTGTATGCCATAAAAGCCTGCTTTCATTTTCTTCAAACCATTATTTTCAAGTTGTATTTCCTTGAATAGACATTATGTAGCGACAGCAGCGATGAGATTAAGTACACACAAACACACACATTGCATGTGCCTTGGCCTGCTGAGCTACCACGACAGCCAGAAGCCACATTTTAGTGAAAATCAGCATCTTCCAAACTGCTTTTCCTCCCGATGTGTGTACATGACGTAAAGGAGATCTTTAAAAGGAAGCCCTGGGCTTTATGGTGACAAAACCAATTAGCGTAAAAGCCACGTACATGCAATTGCATGGGAATGAATCCCAGCTCATTTTATTCTAGCTTTCTCTCTTTCCTTTTCTTGTCCGTCTCTACATTAAAACATCACAGAAAGATAAAGTAAAACATTCAAAGGGGGCAGACCAACCTGCTCTCATTTGAAGTAAGAAGATATGTCTTTAAAGGCGAATACAACACGGTTCAAGAATTCATAAATAAGTTGTAACTTGGTTTAAGGGCCAATGACTCATACTCATATTTTAGACCTACAGTATATTTAATTTCTAACCATTAAATTTGACTATTTGGACACCATAAATACCCACAAAGTAATTTCTCAAAATTATCTCCTATTTCAGCAATAACATAATTTATACATGGTTTAGTTGCCAAAAGAAGATAACATATGGGGGGGAATCTTAAAAAAAGCGTGGCACATTTAGCAAGTATTCAGTCATTATCGTAAACATTTTGCTGATATGTTGATGATTAACATACTCTATTTTGAACTAACTGCTTTTACAACAGTGGCTAAGAAACATTTTGCAGATGTTTACTGTAATATGGACATTTCTTCAATGAGGCAACATTAGGTTTACCCAAATATGTTTTCTAATAAAGCACATAGTCAAATACTAGTTTTTTAGAAGAAGTGGACCGATAAAAACTAACATACTACATCCATTTTCCGCTACATGCACTGATGCATACCATTGCATTCAGTGTGAAGCAGATGCACCAATATGTGTCACATTTTGATTCCATTCAGAGTAACTCTGCCAAAAATAGAAACAGTACTGCCTCTTTCATAAATATTAAATGTCACTAAATGTCACAAATATGGCTGACTTTCAAACATCTTACGGTAGTGTGTGTAAAGTGTGTAGTGTGTGTGTGTGTGTGTGTGTGTGTGTGTGTGTGTGTGTGTGTGTGTGTGTGTGTGTGTGTGTGTGTGTGTGTGTGTGTGTGTGTGATTTAAGAAGCTCTCTAGGGGTCGTATTTGCTTTAGACCTTAGGAGGCCAAAACATGAATGACGACTGTGGTGATGAGGAGCTCCTTAGCCACAAGATACAGTATGGTGGAGAAAGGCATACTGTTGAATTATTTACACAACCAGACCATACAGTGTACTGACCCAAGCCAAGCTGAACCTCATACAATGAAGGGATTTAAAAAAAAAAAAAAACATCAACCAGAGGGCTATTTCACAAAACCAAGATAAGGGATTAAGCCGGGATTTCCCAGTTATCCTGGCTCAATTTAGCCTTGACTCAGTTTCACAAAAGCAGAGGCACCTAAGTTACCATGGAGATTTATTCTGTGCAGCTAGCCTGCTCCTGACCAGGCTAACAGACAGGATTTATTAATCCTGCTGCCTTTTCTGTTCACTCAGCAGTGGTTTTACCTTATTATTATTATCAGCCTGCATTAAAGTACAACAGGTACATATTGCTGTTCATTTAAGTACTGTTATTATTTAAAGTTGTGACCATTATTTTTTTTATAATTATTCATGTGACAGTCATTGTTACTGTTATATTGCTGTATGAAGACTGCTGTTTATTTTGTTGTTAGAAGTTTGATGAATATATTACAGCCGTTGTTGAGATAATTAGAAAAGGCTGATACAGTTTCCAAATGTGTTTTAAATGAAGTCAGATACTAAGGGCAATATATAAAGTGCTGTACATGTGTGTTTCTATAGTGCACCAATGCACCTTCAATTATTTTTTGTTGATTAATTTTGTTGTATTCTTTAACAATAAAGGATAAAAAAAAAATGGCATTCTTAGCACACAGTTTGTGTTGTCCAGTAAACTGGGACTGTAATTTGGGAGAATTGTACAATTATAAAAACCTATCCTAATTGTACAATCCTCCTTAATTAGTCTTAGTTTATTGGACCAGTAACTATCTAGTGGTGTAGGCTACTGTACATTCATGTAACAACAGAGAGCAGACACCCCAATGTTTTTTGACCTCATATTTTGCTGGGGGGGGCAATAACTGATGAATATACTCTGTTACATTCATGTTTACAGTGTGCATTATATTTATCACTTAATTATCTTTATAGTTTCTAGATTTTAGAGTCCAATTTCTGCAGTGTCTTTCTTTTCTATCTCCATATATACAAGGGAGAAAAACATATATGTAAAGAAGGAAACTCAGCCTCTATAAGAAATAAAAAAGTAAACCTAAAAAATAGCGTGTCAGATAATAGTGGACCGACTGAATGATAGTCTAAAAATATACATTTATGAACTAACTGCTCTTAACTGAAACCATTCAATGAGTAACTTGTCATTTGCAAAAACAAACTGTTGTAGACTTTGCATTAAAAGCAAGCAGTGGAAGTTAATATGACTTATGAATTTTATATTTTAGCCCATGAGAGAGAGGGAGAAACAGAGTGAAAGAGATATTTACGCATCATATTCTAGCATTGTAGAAAATGGATCTTCATGGTAAATTTCCTGAGTAACATTATCTTGTGCTTACTTTTAAGACAAAGAGTTAATTTGTGTAAATGATTAGTAGCCTAATCCTTGAATGGTATGATTATGACCGTTTCAGTTCAGAGCAGTGGTCAGTTAATGTCTATATTTAGGCTGCTTACGCATTCAGTCAGTCCGTGATCGTCTGCCACACTTTCTCTCGTTGTTTCTTTACAGCGCCCGCGTTTCTTTTTTTCTTTTTTATAAATAATGTGTTTCACGTTATCATACTTCTACAATAAGCTGCTGCTCACTTTGTATAAAGTATGAACAAAGCATATTCTCCATTGTAGCATCAATAAATCTGTGATCGACCTCGCGGCCTGTTAAGGAAAGCCGTGAACGTGCATCTATCCGATATATTACTTCAGCCTGGCTCGACCTAGTCGCTCCTCCTCAGCCTGGCTTGGCCGTCGTGAAACACACCAAGACAGGCTGCACAGATTAGACTAGGTCAAGTCTCGTTTTATCGATTATCCTGGATTTATAAATTCTACTTTTGTGAAACAGCCCCCAGGTTTGGGGAAGACTGCCTCATTAACCCTCCTGATGTCCTCGGGTCAAATTTGGGTTTCTTTCAATCAAACTGTCATAAGAAATATGTGACAAAACATTGGGAAAAGCTGAAAAAAAGTGTCAAAAAGACCAGTAAAACGTTGATTTTTTTAATTTATTTTTTATTTACAATCTAAATTGCATGGTCGATGGGAGTTAAGTGATCAGAAGAGAGACACCAAAACCATCCATGTTCCCTATGCTAACAGTTAGCTAGCTACTGATTTATAGTCAGCTGCTACTACTTACTTACACTACACAGATGCTATAACAAAAATTACACATACAGTAGTAGCTTTAATCAAGGAAAAAAAGAAAGGTGCAACCATATAACTTACTTATAACAGAGACATCAAAGATTAAAGGAACACGGCGACTTATTGGGACATAGCACAGATCCTGGAGGTAACCGGCTCCAACTAGCCTACTGCTCCAAGTAAGTGACAAAATAATGGCAACATGTTTCTATTTACATGTTGTGATTTGTATAGTCACAGCGTATACAAATAACAAATAATAGCACTGCTTCCCTTTCTGAGAATATAGTTCCCAGTTTGTATACAGTTAGAAGATGTCTGTGTCTCAAGTAACGTTATTTGTACACACTGTGACTATACAAATCACAACATGTAAATAGGAACATGTTGCCATTATTTTGTCACTTACTCAAAGCAGTAGGCTAGTTGGAGCCGGTTACCTCCAGGATCTGTGCTAGGCTAAGCTAACGGTGGAGCTGTCAGACAGAGTTACGACACGCACGGTGATGAGAAGGGTATGTATTGACTTGTCTAACTGTCGGGTTTATGGTGAATAAGCTAATGTCCCAATAAGTCGGCGTGTTCCTTTAATGAAGGGCCCCTTCGCTAAATGTTTTTTTCAAATGATCCAAGGTAATACTGTCAGAATATATATGAACATAAGTGTCTCTCAGCTAGAAATGAGACTTCATTAAGTGACTTTGACTAGATGGTCTTCACCATCTAGTCAAAGTCACTTACCATGGGATTTAAAAAGTACAGTTGAGCTTAACTATGCTACTTATGCATGCTACTATGCAAATTCACAAGATTGTAGAGACTGTATGTGGGTTTTAATGCACTGGATTGTATTTAAAGGAGAGAATGTACACAACGCAATCATCTATCAAAATTG
Organism: Gymnocephalus cernua; assembly: GCA_023631565.1. Lineage (NCBI taxonomy): Eukaryota > Metazoa > Chordata > Actinopteri > Perciformes > Percidae > Gymnocephalus > Gymnocephalus cernua. The sequence goes on from CM042432.1 coordinate 11,480,206, forward strand.
TCCTATGAAGTGTGATGTGTTTATCCAGGGGTCTGTGACGTGCAAACATTTGTAAACCACCTGAACTAATTGTCCTAGCTTCGTCTTCAAGTGAAGTCCCATCTCTAAAATTAGCCTCATGTAGAAAAGGTCAAGTGTGTCTAATTAGCTCTGTGAAGTTGATGTGACTCTAACTGAACAACATGACTCCATGGCACTAATTGCCACTGGCCAGAAACGAGATGCCATATTGACAACTGGAGAGTTAAGGAGACATGCTGCTATTGGCAACACCGTCGCCTATCTTCCTGCAGAGCTCGCTGCCTTTTCCAACTATTGACTGAGAATATTCGTCATCCTTAAATCATCCTGCTTATACATCATTACCAACAGGGATCAATCACTGATTATTAAATGAAATGTCCATTAAGGCTGAGGGTATTTCCATACTGGGCAGCAGGCCAGGGAGTGATGCCGGAGGCTGCAGCAGCAGAACAGAGACTGAAATGAGGCTAAGTCAGGCCACGCTACCGTTTCATACGCAGCCACTGACTGTGAAGTTGAAGCTCTTTTTTCTTTTTTAAAGACAGAAATCGCTTGAAGTTTCCTTGACTTGACAAGCACCAGCATGTGGGCTTGGGGAACACAAAAACACACACACACACACACACACACACACACACACAGACACACACACACACACACACACACACGCTTATACTCACACACACTCATGAAGCAAGCAACATCTCCCAACTATACACATTCACATACTTACATATTCATACATAGGATTGTACTCAGCCACACGGTGAAACTAACACTAACATTTTCTTCTCTCATCTCTCTTACTCGCTGTCATTTTATGTGACTCACTCATTTCTTTTTTCTAATCCAATCTATCCCACTCTCTCTGTCGCTCAGTCTCATTCACTGTCCTCCAATCAAATCTTCCCATGAGAAATTTAACAGAATACATAATTTCCCTTGTTTGGAAGGATTGGTGTCAAAAACATGTTTACACATTTGTTTTTTTGATGTGAAGCAGCCCTGGAATAAGATGCAACAATTTCCACATGCCTGTCCATCACTTAGTATTCCACTACCATGACTGAAAAGCTACTAACACAATCCATCTAAGTGGTTTATGATCTAGTGCCCGTACCAGCAGAACATCATTCATCAAAAAGCATTAACATTCTGGTAGGCTGGCTCGACGGAAGTACATTTCCAGGATAATTGCCTGAGGAAGCGGAGTGTGTTGTCGTTCTCAAAATCCCATCACTTCGGGAAACAACAACAAACTTTGAGCTAGCAAGCTATACACTGAAAATAGCAAGTTTTGAAGTAAATGTGGATCATGCAACAAGACAGACCTGCTTGGTTCTTTCGGGAAATGATTGTAAAGATTTACAAAGAATATGTTTACAGAATTTAATATCTAACTGGAACATTTTGGGACTAATTGGTGGGGATTTGCTGTAGATGAAGTACACACAGTGATACACTGGTAAGAGCAAATTGCATTTAACCATGTTGTATCCAGCTAATTTGTATAGCTCCCATTACTGTATTGTGTGAACAATGACATGTATCTATGTATCACGGGTAATTTACTGTAATAAGCTTCCATTATGGTATTGTGTGAACAGTTAACTTTATTTATTATTGTATGTGGCGTTCTCTTTAGCGGGATGCAAATGTTCCATTAAAACAAGTTCCTACCTGAGACTATTTTGCAGAGCTACCGTCGCTTAGCGCCACCAAAGACGATTGTGATTGGTTTAAAGAAATGCAAACAACCCAGAGCCTTTTATTTCTTTAGTGGTGATGAATATCTGAATACTTCTATCTAAAGCAGATATCTTCAACAGGCGGTCCAGGACCCCTAGGGGGTCCTCAGAGTCAGTGAATGTTTGTTTCAAAAATTGAAATGTCTTAACATGAATCCAACATATTATTAGCAAATATAAATCCCCACTGATGATAAGCTTACTGGCCTATAGGTAAGGTGGTCACTAAGGCCATTCACATGTAAAGTTCATCCTAAGGATTCACTGTGCCACATGTATGTTTAACATTAAAACATGATTTATAAAATCATACCAACAATTACTTTAATAGCTTAATATTTTATGCACTAAAAAAGTATGTACAAAGGCTTTAGGCTGCTATACATGTTATTGTAGGCCCAGTTTAATATGCAACTTCATTTTATACAATGTATGTAGTAGGGGGTCCCTGAACCAACTCACTTTCACTTACAGGGTCCTTGGCTTATAAAACGTTGAAGATCTAAAGCAATGAACTTTCTGAAACATTGTGGAAAAAAATCTAATTGAATGTGAGGACGGAAAGGAAATGAGGAAATGAAGCAACAGTTCAGCTCTTACTATCCTGTAGTTTTTATTATTACCATGGTTCAACAAATAATGTAAAGGTTAAATAATAATTTACTTAAGCAAAAATCCCACTATTCCACAAGGATAGGTTGATAAATTAATAAAAGCAGAAAGAAAGAAAGAAATAAAGCATTTGAAATGTATCCCACTCTTCCACATATTGAACTAATGTTTAGGCTATGCATTCACATAAAAGAGGTGGTGTTTGCTCTATATGACCAATCACATCATCTACCAGAGCTGCATATTTTACATAAGAAGAGCAAACTATAATACTACATAAATATAAAGAACACAGACACAGTTTTACAGGCAAAAAGCAATCCAGTCAGTGCTTCCTAACCCAGGAAGGAAACTGGCAAAAAAAAACAACGCTGTAAATGCGTAATTTAGGCTTATCAATATAACTTCCCCATCAGTCAGGCACAAGATCTGACCATAATTATACTTGTGCTTTCCATAAACTGTTGTTGCTTTGGTCTATTATTTCAGTTGCAACCCTGGCAGTGGTAAGCGATCATGGGAGCAAATAAAAAATATAAAAACATAATTTAAACCGATGTGTGCATTGGCGACACACGGCTCGAGAAGCTGACAAATAGCCTATACGTAATTCCCTCGGCTGAAAATCTATATCTTTCATAAAAAATACCCATCAGGGAATATTAACTGGGTTGTCGATCTCTAAATGTTTTAACTTTTATGGGCACACCTCCCTCTCTCTCTCTCTCTCTCTCTCTCTCTCTCTCTCTCCGCGCACCGAGCTCCACCTGATCTTCTAAGAACGGTGACGCCATTATTAGTATATAGTATTGATTGGTCAGTAGGCGGTGCCTCCAACATAACCTGCTCCCGAGCAGGTTAGGTGTTCAGCATAAGTTACCATGGCGATTTAACCCGGTAACAAGTGATCCACCTTTGTGATAGACAAAACCCTGGGTTGAACCTGAAGTTACCTCGTTAATGCCAAATCTTGCTTCGTAGTACAGGCCTCAGGTGTCAAAATGGGCAGTTGACAACAACCCACAGGCCAAAACAAAAACAGACTTTGATAACTCTCACTCTCTGTACTGTGGCTCTTTGCATTGCCACGGCTGGACAAGTTTTTTGATTCAGAGCTGGAATTGTCATATGAAACTTTTGCAGTAGTATAAGAGAGTAAGACACAGTAAGCCAGGCTGATAGTTTGCTTTATTTCCTGATGATGGAAGGGGGATGAGAGGGCCAGAGGGCCAAGGTTTAGGAGTCCCGGTTCGCTACTGCTTTATTTCAAAACGCTTAACTGAAGACTGATGGTATTTACTCTTCCTCTTATATAACACTGTATCATTCATTAATCATGACTTCAATGCTGAAAGATGCTCTTATGTATTCCTTTTGTGTGTTGAAAGGGAAATGCATCACTCCGCTGCAGTGTGCTTTGTGTAAGAATGCAAAGAGCAGATTCAGGGGGATTATGGCATCTAAAACATTACTTAACTAAAAACTAACCCTAACCCTTACCTGTAACACTTGAGATTTGAATACCCTCTTTTATATCAGCATTTACATCATTACAAAAGGGCTCATTCAGCATTTTTATCTCATAGTAATTTTTTTTAAATTTTAAATCCAATATGTGATGCTGCACATATTACATATATTATTGTATTTCTACAGACTGCACTGTATATCTCTAACTGTGTTTGTGCAGAGGAAGTGTGTGTGTGTGTGTGTGTGTGTGTGTGTGTGTGTGTGTGTGTGTGTGTGTGTGTGTGTGTGTGTGTGTGTGTGTGTGTGTGTGTGTGTGTGTGTGTGTGTGTGTGTGTGTGTGTGTGTGTGTGTGTGTGTTTGCAGCTTACATGCTTTATGCATCTGCGAACATGTGAATTTCAAGCAAATGCGTATGTGTGTTTGTGTGCATATAGAAACCTTTGCATTCCTTTGAATTCCTTTGAATTTGGTGCGAGGACGTTTGTATGTGCAAATGTGTCTATAGGCGTTTTCCCACTGGATAGTACTTGTACTTTTTAGGGGAAAACTACACTTCTAAGCAGTTCTAAGAACTACTCTTCCCCCAAAATCTTTTTTTCCATTTGCATTCCCACCGGCCAAGTGGCCACAGGGACTGGTAGGAGGGGTAAGGGGAGTGACGCAAGCACCGCAACGGTCTTCATAGCATCGTCACTAGACCTTAGCACCACATACAACAACAAAGCAGCATTATGGAGGAGGCCATCAGAATGTTCCTGTTCCCTTGCTGGGATCCTCATAAGGAGTTTGAACGGCAGTGTTTAAAGACTAGGCTGGAGTACGTAACAGAGAAACACAGACAATAAACAAATCTTTTTTTCCATTTGCATTTGCACTGGCCAAGTGACCACAGGGACTGGTAGGAGGGGTAAGGGAGTGATGCAAGCACGGCAACGATCTTAATTAAAATCAGAAGAGAAATACGCCAAACTATATAAATCTAATGTCTAAATCTATGCCATAATTTAAACAAGTCTCCCGAAGAGATAGGTATCTCTCTCTCTCTCTCTCTCTCTCTCTCTCTCTCTCTGCCTGTGGCCGTGTGTGCGTGTGCGTGCGACGGCGGACCAGGTGCTTGTGGAGTTTAACGGCAAAAAGGCAGTTAACCACACATTCCCGTTAATCTTATGATGGACATGTGTTTATGGTATTTAAACAAACTACCCTCAACGGCGAAATAAAAGCATGCAAGAATGCAAATGCAAATCTCTCATAAAATAAAAATATGGTCAGCATTGTGTGTGTGTTCATGCTAGTTATACAAAACATAACTAGTGAGATAGTTCATGCTGATTCTAACATCCCAATAAAGAAGATAGAAAAAGAGGGACCAGTTTAATCCTTTCAGTTATTTATTTTTCTTTAATATGGGTTCTATTAGTTGTTCAGATTCAGATTGTATTTGTTTTGAATGTTGTTTCTATACATTAAAAAGTTGTAATTTAAATGCAAATGTTTAATAGTATTCTTTTTTCATAAGAAATCAATGCATTTTTAAAGAAATTGTGAGACATTGTGAGAATGATTTCATTTAATAATTTAATTAGAATTGTTTTTCATAGTCAAAACATTATTTTTTTTAAAGAACCGTCTGTGAGCCAAAAGAGCCGGCTCTTTTCAGTGAGCTGAGTCAAACAAGCCGGCTCACGAAGAAGAGCCGGAATGCCCATCACTACTGTCTACAAGTACAGACAGCGCACTGCAAGATCTGTGTTGACAGTGGGCGTGACTTATAAGTTTGACCAATCAAGTAGACCTAGGAAAAGGGAAAAGGGAAAAGACCCTGCTCTGAAGTAGGAGCTAAAAAAGGCCGCTAATACGGCCAGAGGAACTAAAAAATCCCCAAATTTGTCTGGTGGGAACACGACGAAAAAAGTGTTCTAGGAACGTTTTAGTTCTAGGAACTGCAAAAGTCCCTCCGGTGGGAAAACGCCTTATGTATATATCCATGTGTGTGTGTGCATATGTGTGAAACAAACTCCATCCCAATCAGCTTCAGCTTGATCTCTGCTCCTCTGGGAGCTCTCCAGCTGAAGTGAAAATGGAGGGGAGCACCAAAGAGACTGCGGCCCAGAACAGGGCCTCTTTGCTGGGGGAGAGGCGCGTTCAAAGGGCTCGTTGCTGGCCCCAACGGGACTGGCAAACACAGCTCATTTACCACTGCAATTCTATTTTCACATCATTTCAATTTCAAAGAGCCTTCTGGTTGCATTAGCATTTGGCTCGAATAAAAGAAGAGTTAGTTAAGGGGAGGAAGGGTAGAAGAAGAAGGGTGGAAGAAAGAGAAGAGCAATGAGTGTTTACTTTGTGCTGATACTGCCTGGATTTTTGGCTGTTCTAAAGTTAGTGACAGAAGCTTATACCCATGCAATGTGCGTCAGTCCTGTACTGTATGTCTTTAACTCAGCCATTTGGTTTCTTTTACTTATATTATCTACTGTCCACTTTGTCAACTATAGCATCACCATCATCTATGATCAGTGTTTACCAATAGTTGTACTCAGGGGCGGACTGGGACAAAAATTCAGCCCTGGCAATTTTGTCCCTTACCGCCCCAATTCCAGATGGGGACATTATTTGCTTTATAATTGCAAAAACCAGGCTCACGTGAGATTATGGCACCAGCAGCATGAGGCCACTTACAGGCTTTCAAAATTAAATAATACACACAATTCATAATACCTTCAAATAAACTACTATGCCACCATCTTGCCAAATGCTTGCATATTTAAAATATATTATTACATACTTAAACCCTCAAAACACCAAAGTACGAAGACATAGCGGACCAGACGCAAGCTTTTCTTTTGAAAAGTAGAAGCCCGATGGCACCAGATGGGAGGCTCCAGGCTGCAGCCGTACAGTCTTGCATATTTTTGGCAAACTAGTGTGAAATGCCAGTGTTGCCGCATTTTTTTCTTTTTTCCAGCGGCCCAAATCGGCCCAAGGGTGCATCAGCCCTTCTGGCTTTTGCCAGAGCTGCCAGATTGCAGTGCCAGTGAGAATAACTCTAAAAATCTAGTTTAAGATTATTCCACTGTGGCTATCCATCCACCAGGTAGATGGTGCTTTTAATACGACTTTAAATAATACTCAAACTGAAAGCCTAGGGAAATAATGAAGAGTGAGAAGAAATTTATCACATCAATAAAACAAGTCCAAGTGATCAACAGACTGCAGAGTACTGGTTCTACACCAACACTTTCTGGAATGCAAAAGCTCCATTTGAACTTTTATCTTTTCAATGATATTAAATAAAGCCCAAAACTATTCACATCTGGTTATGCACTATTTGAAGTGCTAGCACTGGCCTAGCTCTAAATACTTTGAACTTAATCATCACATTGAATTGCACAAGTGTAATTCCAATCAAATTAGATATAGAAAAAATTTTGACAACATGATTGTGTACCACCAACACATTCTCACTCCCCTCGCGTAAAATACGGACACTTGGTCAGGTGCCTTTGGCGTATTATTGATGCTAAAAGTCTCCTTTAGCATCATATCTAAACGTGCTTTATCGGGACTATTGGCATTGGGTTTAAGCAAAGAAGAACGGGACAGTTGAGTTTAGGCAAAGAAGAACGGGACAGTTGGGTTTAAGCAAAGAAGAACGGGACAGTTGGTTTTAGGAAAAGACGAAAAAAGACAGTTTAGGAAACGTGACACGCAAGACACAAACGCCGGTCTCCTGGATGTGTTGTTTGACCCATCTACCACCCCAACCGACCGCCTTACGTGGAATTGTGGACTTTCACACTTTAACACTACTCGCTGTCACTCTTAAAGGTCCAATGACATGGTGCTCTTTGAATGATTTTATATAGACCTTAGTGCTCCCCTAAGACTATATCTGATGTCTCTTTCCCGAAATTCAGCCTTGGTGCAGAATTACAGCCACTAAAGCCAGTCCAACAATGAGCTTTTCTCAGAATGTGCCATTTCTGTGAAGGTGGAGGGTGGGGGTGTGGCCTTGACCAACTGCCACTTTGCTCGTTTGAAAGCCATGATGTCTCTCTCAGTCATGGGTTGGCCAAATTCTCTGGGCGGGCAAAGCAGAGAAAGGAGAGGTAACCTTGCTTGTTATGACCTCATTACAAGCAAGATGCCAGAACGCCTCATCTGAGCTTACTTTTTCTCAAAGTCAGAACAGGATACCCAGGGCTCGGTTTACACCTATCACCATTTCAAGCCAATTGGGGACCATAGGCAGGCTGGGGGAACTCATATTAATGTTAAAAAAAACCTCATAAAGTGAAATTTGCATGCCATGGGACCTTTAATACTACGTCATTTTCAAGCACCGCGGAGCTGCTGCCCTGCCCGGTGCATTCTACACACACACTGAAGGGTGCTTTTTGCGTCATATCTGACCCTGACAGCCACTGCCCAAGCGTCTGTATTTTACGAGTTTGGAGTGAAAACGGGTTGGTATTACAACAACTAAAAAAATATTTTCTCACAGTATAGTCCAATAATCATGATTTTGTGAGATTAGGTGATAATTTTCTCTCTGATATCATTAGAAAACAAATTCTCAAAAAGATGTCCTACCATACTGCAATATGATGTTATCAAACTGTCAGTGACACCGACCTCTTGGTATATGTATGTATCTGCTGTACTGCATGTTTTATCCACGTACATGTGTATGCATCTGTGTATCTTTCCTGTCTCTGTCTTCCTGTCTTCCCTCCTCTCTCCCTCACTGCACCAGTAAAGCAGATGCCTTTGATGCCACGCTACAAATCACACACTTAGCTTTTCATCAATATTTCATCAATTCATCCCAGGCACGGCTCTTTCTAGTTCTCTAAATCACCACTGGGTTGGGGGGTGGGTTCAATGAGGACTTTGTAAGTCATTGCTTTGCAGTAAAAAGAAAGACCAGAGCAGGTTGGGGTCGAACTGTTGGACTGGGAGGGTTTGGGCAGTGGATAGGGTTTGAAATGCATGGTCGCAAAAAGTATATTAAAAAGTTTTTGTTTTCAAATCCTCCATGACACAGTGAGCCAACAACTGCTCAGCCAAATAGCATGATGCTGATTGGTAATATACAGTGAATGTTAAATAAGGTAAACATTCACACATGGCTAAAGAAAATACATAAATAAGATAAGACTGATTTTCCTTAAGGTAAAAGCTAAAGACATTTTTATAAATGTTTTATAAATATTGATTTTGAGCAGTGGAGGTGCAGGGGAGCTGAACATCAGCATAAAAATACTCAAGTGATGTCAAGGGGGTCGAGAGAGCAGATCACCCTCTTCTGAACACCAGGGTTATGCTAACTTTATCAAAGGGAAGTGAAAAACTTCAATGTTGATGATGATATTCTATATTTTTCTTATTGTCAAAAAATACCATAAAAGGACTAACGACAGTAGGCCTACTATTATGTATCCAAAGCCTGTTATATGTTATTCTTTGCCAAAAACTAAACAAATTAGTTGCAATGGGTAACATGTCCTTTCATTACCATGACCACACACACTTATTTTGAGTCAATACTACATACACTTTCCTGCTGCTGGATATACTCACCAGAGTACAAATGTGTATTAATCCGCAGCTAAAAAAAGTCTCCAACAAATGCACTATGTTTTCCTTTTTGAGTCGCGTTTGCTTAACTACAGTGGCCAGCTGCATTAGGAAATTACTGAGCCAAAAAATAAAATATATATCCATGACCGGGTTTTAAAGATTAACATTTTCAGTAGGAACCAGTGAGCTTTAGTCTGAGAGCCACAGACAGGGTAGAGAAGTCTGAAAATACTGCGAGAAGGACTAACACATTGTTGGTTTTGGTTGACAATAACAAATCTATTGAATATTGCCAGCCTTAATCTTTAAAGTGAAAACAAACATGAGCAACTGCAAATGGGATGAAGCCACAGACTGGACAAGTTAATCCAACTAACTCAAGTCAGCCAACAGAACAGAACAGAAAGACATACTAATTCATTTTCAACGCTGCACCAATTTATCAACTTCTATGAGCATGCAGGTTTTTCAGTCGTGTAGACCTTTAGATTTCATTAGATTTGATTGGCAAAAATTTAAATGTATCCCAGTGAACATAACGGCCCATTGCAGCAGGATAATGTTGAAGGGAACAACAAATAGGATGCAAATAAAGCTAATGGGGAATTCAAAGACATACTTACTTACAATTACAGTAATTGGACATATAAGATGTAAAACTGAGCACAAATGTGCAATCCGCAAATTCCAGCATTAAAAGGTGAATTACAGTAGTAGTTGTGTACTGCCTCCATACCACCAATGACATAATATTTCAATGCAAGCACACTGCTGTTATTATTTTTTCTTCCTGCAATTAATGAATTCCATTTATATTCTATTTCTCTTATACAAAAATATATAAAAAAGTGCCTATTGGCGCATCCCATGTTGAAGGCTTAAATCTAAACTTAGGAGCAGGAGCCATTACCAAAGCAAAGCAGGAAACACCCTGCAGGAACATTTCACATCCTTTTCTTCCTCACTTGTTCTCTGTATTTTTAAAACAGGAAGGGTTAGGAGAGAGGAGGGAATGGGGGATAATGAGGCAGACGGAAATGGAGAAGAGATAGCTTTAAATGTGATAAAGTCAAAGAGAGGAAGATATTTTCTTGTTATGACAAATAGACAAGAAGCATAAAGGACCAACACAAAACTAGTACTGCTGCTTTTATTATCTGCACTGCCAGATTTAGGGGGTTGAATGTAGATTTACCATTTACCAGTTTGTTGTTTAGTCTAGCAGCTGCTCATCATTCCTTTGTTACGTGTGTTATAGCAGAAGACTGGCAGGTTGAATAGGATACATTCCCCTACAAGTCTGTGAAGAAGCTTAAAAAATGTGCATGTACATTGTGTGTGTACTGAGTTTTTACCAACAAATTCTGCACTTTCTGTGACTATCATAGCTCCATTAAAATGGAGCATTTAAGGGATTCCACAGGTGTAGCTAATAAACTGGCAACTGAGTGCACTTGTGATATGAAAGTGATATGATGATAAGATACTGTATATTTGACAACTGTCTGTAAGCTAGCCAAGTATATCGATACAGTAGTTCCAGTCAACAGTTAAAGAAACCACCGACCTAAATCACACATTCAATATAAAATGCAGGTAACCATAGCAGTATTGACTTGCAACCCCTTATCATAAGGTGCATGTTGTGAGTTTAGTTCTAGAGTGGGTTTCCTTCTTAGACTGTTTTGAATCATTTTAGAGGCCTACAAGTAAAGTAAAACTATACAGTATTTCACAAGAAGTAAGGATTAGACAAAAGTCTGAAAAAAAACTAAATTGTGGAGTTGAATTAGAAGAATGAAAATGAGTAGAGATAATATAATAAAAAAATAATGGAGAGAGTAGATAGTAGATAGTTCTGTATGCACTTGATGCCATTATACACAGTCACTCCCCCATGAGAGGCAAATGTGTAACAGTCAGCATTGGCCACTGATGCATTCACATGGAAAAACATGGGAAATACTGCTAAAAAGGGAAATTGACTGCACAAACACATTTTTTTTAAATCCAGGCAGAAGTTTGTATATACTAATGAAGGGTGAAGAGATGAGAAACAATGTGAAGCAGTATTTTCCAACACAGTTTCCCAAAAACATGAAGGTTTTTATAAATATGTAAATACATAACTTTTTCTCTGTGCCTGTGATTTTGATCAAAAAGACAAATCCTGCTTTAGGACTTCCCTGGTGTGAAGCTGCATACAGTATATAATACTGATATGTAACAAAGCTAACAGGAGAGAGAATAAGATGTCAATATCCATACAGTGTACACCTACTGCGTCCTGAGAAACGGTTAAAACTAAATAAGTGAAAACACTCATGTGGGTGGACCACAGCTGTAGGTGCCTTTAATCATTAATTATTTTTATTCCAGCTATAAGGGATAATGGAAATAGTGTTGTTCCGCCCTTTCAGCTCTAACCTATGGACTCTTTTGAAATACATTTTATCTCAAGTGATGTGTTCAAAGACAATGCTTTGCTTTGTTCAGAAAACTGAACAAACTGTGTCCCACACCCAATTAGCTGTTGGTCAAGTGTGAAGCACCTGTGAAATGAATCCAAGTGTTTGCAATTCTGCTTATTATTCAGTCAGTAATGTTAGTGTGCGGCCATTATTCCTCTGTGTAATTATAGGTGCACTGGCTGAATGACAAATATGGCTCATCTATCTTCAGACACACACCAAGGCCTTGGCAGCACAGCACTGTCTCCTTAACAATCTACAGATCAGATGCATTGTAGTTAAAGAAGCTGCTGGACAGAGATTTCCAGCTGACTCTTAGTATCTTTTCATTTATCCACTTCCATGGCAAGTACTTTTTTCCACACAAGAAATGAATGCTCATCTTGAATTTCCCTAGCAGCTCCCTGAAGGCAGAGTAAGGCAGGTCTTACACAATCTCCTCCCAAACCACACGTCAGATCTGCTGTGAAACAATAAGAAAATATCAACAAGCTGTGGTCAAGGATGACCCTACTTGTTATCATATACAGAGGTGGACCGCACTAACTGGATCTGATGGTTAATCCAAGACAAATATCAGCAACAATAAAGCAGTCTAATTCATCCTCCTCATTCCTGACTGCCACTGGCTCACTTCTCTGTGAGTAATGGTTGGTGCTGTTAATCTTAGTGGTTTGGGTAGAAAATGCTACAGTGCAGCCCGAAGCCCAATCAATGCCCCCCAATTGCATAGCAGTCAATAGCATCAGCAGTAAAGCCTGGCTAATTGATCTCCTCCTCCTTTTAAACTGATCCCTGGCTTAATGAGTACCGCCCCTTCAAGCAATAATCCCAAATCAATCAAATAATACTTTCAAAAGATTGTCTGTTTTTAGATTACTAGGTATTTGCTAGGAATTGCAACTATTTGGTAGAATCCACTGGGTTATACTCTTACTGTACAGTGTAACCTGGCTTCTGTAGTTATCTTACTTAGTCCATTTTTATTTTCCATTGCACTCAGCCTGCTTGCGATGAAGTGCTTTGAAATGTCCCACATCAATAGGACGGTCCCAGCCATCCTGGACCCCTTACAATTTCGAAGAAGCTGTCCACCAACGATGCTGTCAAAGTCACCATCCACACAACCCTCACACATCTTTAGAGCAAGGACACATATGTTAGAATTCTTTTTATTGACTACAGTTCGGCAATACAGCCATACAAGCTCTCTGAAAACCTCCTCAACCTGGGACTGACACCCTCCCTCTGTAACTGGGTGCTGAACTTCCTACAAAACAGACCCCAGTCAGTCAGAGTTGGACAACAGACATGTGACATCAGGACTGTAAGAACAGGGACCCCACAGGGTTGTGTGCTGAGTCTGCTGCTGAGCTCCCAGACTGACACCAGCATTTTAAAGTTTGCGGATGACACTACAGTCGTTGGGCTGATCACCAGTGGTGAGGAGACTGCATAGCGAAGGCGGGTGGCAGAACTGAAATAATCTCTCCTTAAATGTGGACAAGACCAAGGAGATGATTATTGATCCTAGGAGGAGGAGGAGGAAGGTGTAGCTATCACCAGTATACATCGGTGGGACAGAGGTAGAGAGGGTGAAAACCTTTAACCACTGTGTTATCCTTCCGGGTCAAAATTAACACTTTTATAGACACTGTTTTTACATTTTTCTCACTTTTTTCCACGTTTTTCTTGCTTTTTTGACGTTTTTGGTGCTTATTTCAATGTTTTTTGGCACCTTTTTCCATTACCACGAGTATATTCACAACTAGAACCAAGTTATTTACACTAGTTTTACACTTATTTGTGGAATTCCTTGTCAATAAACCTCATCTATCTATAAATTGCAGGAGTGTGTGTGTGTGTGTGTGTGTGTGTGTGTGTGTGTGTGTGTGTGTGTGTGTGTGTGTGTGTGTGTGTGTGTGTGTGTGTGTGTGTGTGTGTGTGTGTGTGTGTGTGTTATGTACACAGCTCTCAAACCTTTGGACTGTCTTTGACTCTGAATAGACAAACAACAATTCCCGGAGGTAAAGACATTTCAGAATTCCACACATGCAAAGCACAACCAGCTGCAGACAACAAGTGGCAGACAGAGCATGATGTCACGTATAGGAAGGCTACCAGACATTGTTTTTGAGTCGCATTGTTGTCCGTGTTTGGGGGAACAGCTTTTCCTGCTTCCAACGTTAGCTACATGATTGCTGTATATACCAAACTTACTTTTCTTCACTTTCCTGGAGCACGGGCAGATAGCTGAAATGAACATGGCGACTGCTGTGTGGAATAAGGTTGGCAAAAAAAAGGTGGTACGCTTTTCCGTGTCTATTTTTTCGCTAAGAGGAAACTCAACAAAAAGCCATTTGCCAACACTAAATATCAAACAAAAGCCAGACACTATATATTATTAAGTTGCTGTGAGCTGTAGCCTAAATTCACCACTTCTAACCAGAGGCAGAATATGAAGTAATCTCTGAGATTATTCCTTCACAGCGCTGTGCAATGCAAGAAAATCTCAGAGCTGAACCGGGCAGACACACCACTTTTCATCAGACTATGCCGGGTTAATTAAGTATACTGCTAACTAATAACATTATCGTAGCCAAAATACCCCTGTGAATCAAATCCCCTACTTCACAGTTAACTAAACTAAACTAAACCTGTATGGAAATTTACACCTCTGCCTAAATGTTAAATTCGTTAACGATCCGACACAAGACAACACAGTGTCTCTCTTATTTTGTGATTACATTCTGAATCTGCAACGTTCTCTGTCAGGTAAATCAGTAAGTTAGTACTAGGGTTTACAGGGGAGTTGCAAATGAAGTGGTTTGGGGTCCTTCTGTAAGTCATTTTGGGGTACAATTTGGTTTTGATGAATTCTACAAGCAGCAATACCATAGGCCAAGCAATCGACCGGGTCCAAACAGGTACATTTCCAACGGGCACTGCACTAGTTTAAATACTGTAAAATTATCACATTTTTGTGTTAGAAAAAAGCAGAAATTATGAATTATTTTGACTAAAAGTTAAGATCAGATGATTGAAGGTAATGGATAATCACAGATATGTCAAAGTTTAGTCAGGATGATGCTATGAAATTTAATAAAACACCCAGAAATCAATGAAAGTAATCCTTTTTAAAATGGGTCAAATTGGACCTGAGGACAACAAGAGGGTTAAATCCCATCAGCGAGGATCTCACCTGGTCTCACAACAGCCACCTGCTCCCAATGAAAGCCCAGCAGAGACTGTACTTCCTAAGGAGGCTGAGGAAATTTGGCATGTAAACCAAATTACCCAGCAACTTTTACAGATGTACAGTGGATAGTCCAGCTCCATCACAGAAAGGTATGGAGACTGCACTGCTCGGTACACAAAGGCTCTCCAGCGTGTTATATAAAGTACACAACTCATATGTGGAGCAGCCTTCACTTCAGGACATCTACACCATCAGCATCATCAGGAGGGCCCACAAAATCATTAAAGACAACACACAACCACAACACAGTCTCTTCAAAAACAGCTTCTAACCCCCCCTGGACTCCTGGACTCACACCCCATTCCTAATACAGAGCTGTCACCTAGTGCACGTTACACGTTTTTAATCTTGCACCTTCAAAACTATTTATTATAACTTTTTTATTGTTTATTTTTAGCTCTATTGTATTATTCTCCTTTATTTATTTTTCATTGCATGGTGTAAGATGTCTTTACTGTGCATATGACAATACACCTCTTGGGGATTATTAATCCTTTCCTTGAGTTAGAAAAAGCCGCAATACTCTCTCTGAAATATCTTTAAATCATATATTATATGGCAAATGTATCAAAATGGGGAAAACACAGACAGTTATTTTTCAAAACATTATTTTCCCTGCCACTTAATAAGTAAACTTAGGATGAGAGAAAAAAATTGAAAAGCAAAAAAGACATAACCCTCCCCATAACAGTCCCTTACTAAATTTCTTCCAGAGCTGTCAGCCACATCTTGTGACATTTATCAGCATATAGAGTTTGAGAAAAAGTCTAGCAAAAAAAAGAAAGTTGGGAAAGAGAAGGGGAGAGAGACAACATAACCAGCTCTGTGTTCTAAATAAATCTGATTGTGATGCTGCTGATGTAAAACACATCACTAGATCAGCTGAATGAAAATACTGCCACAAATCTGGCAATTTACTTTTTTTATTGTCTAACTGCATCAAACATCCCAGGTGGTTCATTCATACATATAGCTACAAAGTAAAACAATGTAATTAGTATGTATTCCATGTATTTATTATGTATTACTGTAAGCCCCACAGTGACTGCTGCTGCAACGCTGGAAACACATTGGCTGCGAAATGCTGCAAATCATAAATTTGTACCTGATATGTCTCGCTCTAGACACGGCTAAGAAGTCAAGACAACCAAAATCACCATAAACCTGGGTGTTTTATTTTTAAATATATTTTATTTTGTAAAATATCCGGCCTTCCTGTATTTGATTACATACCTGGCTTGACATCTTGGCTCACGACTTGCCAAAGAATTACCGTGGATTTCCACCGCCTGCGTAACTGCTGCGGAACGGCTCCGCTGCGGAACGGCTCCGTGGTCCGCTGTCCGTCAATACCCACAGGATCCGGAGTTGTTGCAGAAAGGCTGCGGCCAGGACTGACAGCTGTAGTCACGAGGACCCACTAGATCTCGCGAATTCACGCAGAATAGAACCACAAAACCACCAACAGTTTGTTTCTATTCCGAGGAGTAGAGAGGAAACAACTCCGTGCTGTGTTTTCAAGGTGTAGTGAAGGGATATATGATCCGGCGTGAGCACGGTGTATTTTATTTTCGAAAATTAACCGGATGTTTTATTTCGTTTCTGTGCTCCACTTCCTTTCCCGCACTATCTGCCGTGTGCTGATTTGCTGCGGAGCTCTCCGGCGTCCGGCAAAAATAGAAGCTCTGCGTATCTGATCCGGAGGGCTGTGCCGGAGTCGGAGCGCAGACGTTACGCAACCGGTGGAAATACACACATTGACTAGAATGGAAACCGATTGACTCCGCCGACGTTCCGGAGCTGTTCCGCAGCAGTTACGCAGCCGGTGGAAATCCACGGTTAGAGGAGACACTGAAACGATAGCTGCAGCATGCGGGGCGCCGAAATGAAAATATCTCTGCTTCCGAGCGCTTCCGCGTTTAGTGTGTTTTTTGCATGAGGCAAAACCGCTAATGGGCGTTCTACTTATGACAGGAGCACCAAGAATAAGACCATATAAATTAAAATACAGGACTTTCAAGCAGGGGAGCTGAGTTTGTGTCTTGGAAGAAATTAAGAGGAAAACACAAAACTTCCACACAGGACAGATGTCTGTGTGCCGTGTTAAGGGGACAGGTGTTTCAAACCAAACCACAAACTTTTTCCTAATCTTTACTAGTTGTTCTGGTGCCTAAAATTAAATGTCACGCCGCTGTTTCACAACTACCTTTTTGTGGCTAAACTTAACTCTCACGTGACTAGTCACTTTAACGGTCACGTGACCAGCTGTAATTTCGTTACCTATCATGCAAATTGTTTCAAGCTACATGAAATGCATAACATATGTTTGTGGAATCTGCGTTATTTTTTGAGTATTGATGCTGGTTATAACACAATCAAGACCTTACAAACAACCTTTACCCTATCATTTGAATTCATTCATAATCTGAGCACTGTAGGTGATAACTACATTCACCTACAAACACTAAAACAATGCTCCTTCAGCTTCCTCTGATGTAAAATCATGTATATGTATATTTGTGTGAGGCAAAGATAAAAAGAAAAACTGTAAAAATGAGACCATGAGGAGTACAACGACACAAAACAGTAAAATAACTATAACACTTTCTCCCCTGCCAGCTCCATTTGCAGGCAGTTTGGTGTTTGTCTTGCCTTTGTCTTGTCTTTATCAATATGTACCGGTCCCTGAACAGACAAACTCTGTTGAGGCAGATAAAAAGACATTGGGAGGAACAGGAATGCAAGAATGAAAGGTGTGTGAGAGTGAGAATGTGGCGGAGAGGAAGCAAGACAGAATGAGGAAAGTGGGGTGGGGGAAAAAATATAGAGAGGAAGGTAGCAAGACAATGAAGGTGAGGGACTGAAAAACGACAAGGACATGGTAGAGTAAAGTGAAGGGGAGTATTGGGAGAAGTAGAGAGACAAAGTGGCACTACAGCAGACAATGGCAATACTTCACCTAATGAAAAGCTTCGCTGGATGTGCCTGTCTTTGTCTTTGTTTGAGTAGATGGAAAAAGACTCACTGCTGAGGGTTTTCAAAATGCAAAGCTTGCGTCCACCTACCAAAAGGTGGCTTAATAGGCAAAGCAAATTACCCTGAGCCACCCTAATTAGTGACAAAAGATAAAGCACAATAATGTACAGCCAATCAGTCATTCTCATCTGCTTCACGTTTTCTTTTCTCTTTCATACCTTCACCAAAGCATTGGGCTGTAATTGTGAAGTAATTTATAAAGCTAATGATGAAAGCTTTACTAACCAGTTCAGTTACATGTGTGTAGTTGATGCCACATTATTAGAGAGAGCGTAACAATTTTGAGTCATTACTGATTAATCATGTTGACAGTCATGGCTCATCCTTTTGAACAGCCACCTGGACACACTCCTGCTTATTCCTGGGGAAATTAATAACATCATTCAGTTTTGAGTTATGATTAGTCACGATGGATAGATGGTGTACGTATGTTGGACACACAGTCCATGTCAAAATCCTGTATGTAAAGCCGTGGACAGTGTAGTTTCGAAGCCTTCACCATAACTGCCCCATAGACGTGCATGACTTGACTGCACTGTAATAGATCGGTCCGGGGGGTTTTAATAACTTTCAACTTAGGAAGTTGAGTCAAGTAGGTGCTGTATCTTCATCATGGCTGTTGTATTGCTGCCATTGTTCTGTTCAGTTCAATTCAATTCAATTTTATTTATAGTATCAAATCATAACAGGAGTTATCTCAAGACACTTTACAGATAGAATAGGTCTAGACCACACTCTATAATTTACAAAAAACCTAACAAATACCCCAAGAGCAAGCACTCAGTGCAACAGTGGCGAGGAAAAACTCCCTTTTAGGAAGAAACCTCGGACAGTAGTAGATAGTTAGTAATTAGTTACTTAGTAGTATTCATTTCATGAACACAAATTGTGGCAAAATAAATTTGTTGATGGCCTTTTATTTCCATATGATGGATGAGACAATGACAAGACAAAATTTAAATCATCAAACAACAACTGTGACTAAATGTGCAAACAATATCGTTTACAATAGGCGATTGTAAGAATCACTCACCCGGGGAATTAATTTGCGGAATCGTGTTGGTTCAAAATAAATCTGCAAATCAGAACATGTTTCATATTTGGATGTACGTGACCTGACACCCTCTGTAAACTTGCATTCTTAATCATACAACTGGTAATTTTGTTAGTTCTGTTAACCAAGAATCAATTGGATGAAATCTTATTTGAAAGCAGTTTTCTGAAGTTTGATTAAAATATCATTCTTGGTTTTTACTTTTCTTTGACTAAGACAAGAGTTTTGGTCGACAAAAAATTTACTGAAAACAAAAAAGACAAGGTGTAGACTTGGACTCGTGCCCAATCAGGCGCCTGGCTGTTTACACCAGACGGGCATTTCACTGGGCTGGTCACAAAGCAGTTCTGCGTCTCGCCACTCTACATAACGTGTTTTTTTTTTAAAACAACAATAAAAATCATGAGGAACACATTAAATTATGTGCTGTTGTATTATCTGCAATGAAATACAAGTCAAAGTACATTTAGAAATCATTATTTTCTTTTTTTTATTTGTGTTTTCCATACTGTCCCAACTTTTTCTGATTTGGGGTTGTATTTAACCAAACCTGTTTGTTTACCGACAACGTTATCATCACTTCACTAAACTGACTTTAGCAGTTTAGATAACAGACACTCGACTATCCTGCTGTTATTACAGACTAACTGCTGACAATGGACTCGCGGCTGTGCATTGCTGCAGTTCAACGCTGCAGAATGAAACACTTATGTATGAAACTGCAAGTCAGATTAATTTACTTATTACTCGAAGGTGCCGGAACATAGTTCCGGATTGCTCTTGCCCATTTTAACCCCTGTCTATAATGTACAATATTGAAAAAGAAATGCACCATAAAACTAAAGGTGCTCAAGGTTTAGTCAAAGGTGGTGGAGAACATGAACGTTTTTAACCTGCATTTAAAGGAAGTCAAAAAGGGGAAGTCATATATATTCTACATATCTCAGTGTTAGAAAATGAAATGGCTGTAACTGTCATAGTTTAAAGAGTTACAGCCCTGTGTGACTTTTTTGTAAATTGTGATCAACATATAATTCTCTTGTTTCATGTCTCATTTGTTCTCTAGCCTCTGTGAAGATATACTTTCTCATCCACCATCCTTGTTCCCTCCTTCTCTTCCCCCCTCACTTCTCTGTCTAATTTTGATGACCTGAATGGTAGTGGCCAATGAGAGACAAAAGGTAAAATGGATATGGATTTTTCTCACTCAGCCGGCCATCCCCGAGATGATTAAGTAGTTCATCAGGCAGAAATATAGAATTCTTCCCAGCGTGCTCATCGACCTGTCCTATAGATACATTAAAACAGCGGCAGGAAATCGTTGTGGATTGCACCGCACTACACATTGACTGCAAGCCTCTCCAGCTCGATTGATCTCCGCTGTATGGTGGTTCTAAGGGTGTTCCAAGTGGCCGGAGCCTTGCTTAACACAAATGAACTGTTACACACGTATAAACACATGACTGATGGTGAAGAGTTGTGTGTCTATATATTTTTAGAGTGGAGGTTTCACTACAGTCTAAAGTTGCTTGGTGGCAATTAAACAAAATTCTAATTTAGGAAAACAATTTTAGTTTCTTGAAGTTAACATTTTAATTGTAGATGTTCCATTTTACAGAGAACTTTAAGCTACTTGAAGCCCCTGCGTGTATGAATTAAAATGTTGTGTTTGTTGCGACTCCTATAGCATGTATCAGTTCCCTCCTCACACAATAAAGATATGCAGACCCAGAACATTAATAGGCTGAAAACACATAGGCCACAGCAATTTTAGCTGGGATCGTTACAAACAAAAACGTGCAATCACATGCAAATTCTTGCAATTTTGGGGCTTGTCTTTATCATAATTTTGAGTTAATCTTTACATATTTTGATATGGATGATTTGGCTTTGTTTGAGAACACAAGGTTTGATACTCAAATTATTTGAGGTGAATTTTAAAGTTGCATTAATTCATATTTGGCAAACTTGAGTCAACAGACTTTAAACAAAATATGAACATCATGTCAGCACCTTATTTACACATCCAGCTGACACAGAGCAATATTATGATTCATTTGAAGTTGTGATTCTGGCCACCTTTTAGCTCTGTCTTTGTTCTCCACCAACTCCTGAGAGAAATATCAGGCTACCTTTTACATTACACATAGTCGTTTGATCTATTGTCAATATAAATATACTAGCTGCAGCGTTAAAGCAACACTATAACTTTTCCCACTTTGGTCCCTCTACAGGTTGTCTCATTGGAACTACAGCCCGCGCAACTGTAGTTCCAATGAGACAACCTGTAGGGGGACCGTAGAGGGAAATGTTACATAGTGTTGCTCTGTTATTAAAATAATTACTACTTTGGAATTTCACCATCTAAACTGTCTGTCCCACTCCCCCCACCTATCTAATGACATGTTCCATGCCTATCAGAATGATCATGTTGACAGTCACGTCAACATCCAAGTTGTAAAAATAATCCATCCATGCTGTTTTGAGTGATATATGGGTTTCTGAATGTGTCCTGCCTTCAGTCTCCGGGTGAGCTGTTCAAAATCTGCACAGCTTTTTACGTCACTAGCCAAAACGAGCTGGCTAACCACAACCGTTAGCACTAGCATGCTACCTCGTTCTCAATGGCAAAGCACTGCTACAACACACACAAGTTCACCATCATCTACAAAAGAACTACTTATATGTGCGCCCTCGTTTAAAAGAAGTCTCCTGGCTAATCCTGCCTTGTAATTGACTAAAGTTGGAGAAACAACCTTTCTTGTACTGTCTATGGAACTAACTGACATGATCTACGATCTGAGCTACTGCGCATGTGCGAGTGCAATCAAAGATAGTACAGAATAAAAGATGTTTCACTCACTAAAACAGAGACCTGAACACAAGGTGAAAAGAGGAGCTGCAGCAGTGAGAGAGAGCTGTGCGGTGCAACAAAAATATGTTGTTTTTTGAAAATTAAACCATGTAAACCTATTCTGGTACAACCTTAAAATACAATTATGAACCTGAAAATGAGCATAATATGGGAGCTTTAAAGCTGTGTCCTTACCGCAGCACCCCTGGTTTGAGTGCATGTCTTCCCCTCTCTCTCCCCTGCCTTTCCTGTCTGTCTCTCTCACTATCTCATACAGAATAAATGCCAAAAATATAATAATCTTAAAAGTAAGATAATTTAAAACCTTGTCACCTTTTCTAAATTATTCAGTATGTGCCAATAACAACACCATGGGGTTGCAATTGATGTCAGACATCCCTGTAGGCTTCTTTTCTGTTCTGAATTCCATAAACATAATTTAAAGCAACTAATCAGATTGCTATGTGAAATTGATTAACTAATATTTTTTTTTTAGATATGACTGCCAATGTTTAATGTGTTGTCATCCACTTTGACAATACTGTTAATCATTTTGCACAAGTGGTGATTAAGTTGTTCATAGCATTGCATATGAATTATATGGATAAGCATTCAGGTGGTATGAACAGGGTGAATAGAGGGATTAGGAAATGGTGAAGAAGCTTTTATTTGGTCTCAGAGTGTGTTGGCTAAGATGGTGTACATTATGAGTCCCTGACAGATCTGAACAGCCCATTACTCTCTCTCACTCCCTCACACACACACACACACACACACACACACTGTCCTACAGGTAATATTGCTGTTGCCATGGAAGCCATTTCACTGAGCCCACGCTCTGACTATCTGAAGATCATACATTAGCATGAGAACTATGTGGATAACCAGCATCAGTAGCCTACCTCTCGTGCTGTCTTTCTCTGTTTCCCTAAACTACAGTGGCATATTAAGAAAGTGCTGATTTATTGAATTAAAATGGTGCTGTAATAAAGTGACAGCAGAAACAGGAGTTGAAATCTGATCATAAGCTAATCTTCAGTATTATTATTACAACGGTCTGTGCCACCATTCACAACACATTTATGATTTCACTAAATTGACTGCAACAGGTTACAACCACAGGCTATAGTTTATGTTGCAGGTTATGGAAGGCAGTGCACATGCTGTTGTGTAAGCACAAATAGGTGTAGCTTTTTTGTACCATAACCCTTTCAAGGAAACAAAAGATACCCATACCAAATACAATGTGGAACAATTTCTCCAAACTACATAATTTGTCATCAGCTCCCAAAACAACTCATAACAGGTGTCTGCTTATCTGATGCTCTTATCGGCAGGATGTTTGTCAGCGCCATCCAAAATCGTTACAAATCATTGTTATCACATAATTCATATGACTTTCTTCTGACCTGACAGTGCCAAGGTTAAGGTTTGATTAGGTTTGAGCACTGTAACCCAACACCTTGGGTAGGGTTACAACACCTTACTAAAATTTCACATTTACGCTAACAACTGACCAAATTCGTATCTGCTGATGAAGACTGTGAGATTTGTTTGATGGCTTTCAAGAAAGCTGCTAAGTGCACCTTGATTTGAGATTAATTTGACAAACTACTGTTTTCCAAGGTTAAAATTAATATCCATACTCAAGTTTTTTAAGAGCTTGTGAGTGGTGGCAGGGGCTGTCTCACAAGGCCTAAGCAGTGATGTGATTGGCTCATAAATGGTAGCTTTCATTCATTTAAAAAATAAAATTAAAAAATGAACTAAACTTTGAACTTACCTTTGATGTAAATTTACAGCTAAAATCTTACAGTATTCTATTGTTTTAATGTTATACATGATCATACTGTAAATGGCAATGCATTCTGGGAGAAAATAATAATATTACAGCACTATTTGTGAATGTTACAGATTACAGGTGTTTACTGTTAAATTAAGGAAAAAGCGGGACTTATACTGCAGCCATTATATTACTGTAAATTCTAATAATACGGTAAGAAACTGTATGTCTATTAACAGTAAAATACCGTAAAATGTAAAAACAGGATGCTTACTGTAAATTACTGGCGAAGCCACTGCCAGTATATTACTGTCAATTTATGGTGAAAAGTTTTACAATGTATGAGATCTTGTAATTATTGTACATGCAGCGTTTTTTTATTGATCATACATTACATAAAGGGTTAGATTAAGCAATCTTCCCATATAAATTTAGAATCACAGTAGGAAAATGTGTATGTTGATGATGGCAACCTAGGACAGTGAGTGAGTGGACAATGAGCAGCTGGGGTAAAGTTGCCACTGAAGTAACCAAAAAATATGTGATTAAGAAATACAGCTACCAAGGAAGAGAGAAATGCATACTTAAAAGTAAGTATTTGTTTAAAATAATACTTAATAGTACAGTATACATTATGTAGCCTCAGCTATTAACAGTATGAGAGAGTGTATTTGTATAACATGTAATATGTCTACCTGTTACTCCTATTTTCTCTTTTTACCAACTTTCACTCCCTCTCCCACCCAATTTGAATTGGTCCCTCTTTTATAGCTCAACAGGCATGCAGAGGATTGCTCTGGTAAATAAGCATTGCCTAACACTCCTTGACCTCTCCTCCGACAGAAAGGCTGAATCTCAGGCAACTTAATTTAAGGCTTCCTCCCAATGGAACTGAAGGGCAATGTCAAACTTAGTGAATGTCTGCACACTCTTCCATCTCATCTCCGTTCCATCTACAGTGGCATAATAATCAGTGGAATGAACAGAGGAAGAAAAGGCAGATTGGCTCATGTAATAGCCCTATTAAGACAACCTTTAACTGTGTTGCCTTTATTCACTCACTTTGCGAGACTTATAATTCTATCAGTCTAAGTATAGACAAAATGCCCTATCATCTCTTTAGACTGAGTGACCAAATCTTATCAACGTGTCAATTCCACTGTCAGGTAATGTGCATATTTGATGATTAACTCTCTGGGTCAGGTGGCACCATTGTTCAATATTCAAAAGTTCATACTACTGATGATAGTGTTGTGGGTTTACTGATGTGAATAATGTTATGTAGTGGGGTGTTAGTGCTGCAATGTCATAGATGTGCTCTGCTGCTACATGCTCAGTATGCATGTGTTATTTCTGTTCTTACTAGTGCATGTCCTACAATTTAATATGTAAAGGGAAATGTGTGCAACTACTGCACATTGCTTATTAAATATCATGTGTCATTGTTACATTGTAGACCATATTATGTTATATCTTCCTAACTCAATTATTGTGTAACAATTAAAACTGATGCCCCAGTGATAGAGTTAGGAAGAAAAGTGATAGGAATTCAGGGGATTGCCAAAAGTTCATAAAGGCCCTAAATGTCTATGGTAAATCATCCAACAGTTGTGTACACATTTAAATTTGAACCACAAATGTCATGCTGGTGCTAGAGATAATGTCAACGGATCACCATATTTATTACAGCACTCATGTCATTAAGATCTATCTTATAAATGTCGAGTCATTTCAGGTTAAAGTGAAAACTTTGCTTACTATTCTGTGTGACATTGAGACTTCCACAGGCCTGAAGCTTCCCCTGAGGCCAAAGAGCAGCCTGTAGGGAAGTCACCAGCCTGGAACCCCATACTCCTAACAAAAGAATTCCCCGAAATGGAGAATGTACCTTCAAACACAAGGAGAAATGACAGACTGGTGGAAGGCCTAAGAACTGCAACACCGGTGTTTCACACCTTTGGCCAGGCTAATATTTCTCATTGGCCGCGGCTCCTTGAAGGATCCGAGTGAAATACTAAACCCAGTATTTCACCAAATCTGCAGAGTGGGTAAATCAGCCGTTTCAAGGAAAAGGAGGACAACGTGCCCTGTTTTTTCCTGCAAGACGACTGGACCACGTCACCCTTCTATTGTCCCCTTTTTAATTAATTAATGAAAAATGTAATTTAGTTCATATTTTGGGCGAACGTGTTGGGCGAACGATACTGTATTTCTGCCTGATGAACGTTACTGTGAACTCGTTCATTCTGGTGTCTGTGAACGGCACGCTCTCTCAGTTTAACTTCGTTCAATAGGGTGCCAGATTTCTACAGACACTTCCAGGCGAAAACCTGGCTAAAACACAACGTAAACAGGCCTTAATATGTAGCGGAAAAAACACCCAATCTGGCAACACCAGCCACCAGTGTCACACCACTGCATGCATCATCAAAACAAAAAGCAGCATGGAGGCGACAAAGCAGCAAGGAGGCGTCGTATGCTCATTTAAACGAGTTTTATGACAAGGTCGGTGAGGATGGGAAAAATCTTACATTTCTCTGCAAACTTTGCCCGCCAGCTTTCAAAAAGAAAATCCGCACTTCAGTCACATCCACAGCAAACCTGAAACGGCACATTGAACTGAAGCACCCTGCTAGCTTTTCAAGGTATGTGCAAGCAAATCAAAAATCAAAAGACAGTCAAGACAGATCCTCGACCCAAATCCCATTAACTGCGTACAGTATCATCAAATCACCGTTGTCATCAAATAATTGCTGTCTGTGGTTCTATATGGGCTGTGGCAATCATTTTGAAAAATAATAGCTTGCAGCAACATATGGAAAAAAAGAACTATGAACTAGTTCGTTTTTGGAACTGTGAACTTAGTTAAAAAAAATTAAGTATGAACTATGAACTGAACTAGTTCATGTAGAAAGTGAACTTTCCCAACACTGGCTACAAGGATAAATTCATCAAATTAATTGAGATTTGTATTTAAAGTAGACTACCTTTGAGACTGTTTCCACAGTTCGGTTATTGGCCCCTGGGTGGTGCCCCATTTCGATGTCAATTTGGCAAAGATACACATATTCATAACTTTATTAATACTGATAAAACATCTTTTGATAAATTGCTAATAATTGAATCTGTAACCCCCCATTTCCCAACAGCATATAAATGCCTGTTAATACAAGACCACTAACTGCACAAAATGTAGTCAAATAATGCCTTGTTTCTATTATGGACCTTGTATATCACTAGCACACACCAACTGCAGTGATACATTGTATTAAACTAGTGTTCCAGTGCTGATAGATAGTAGCCTTTGAATAAAGGAGTAAATTAAATTTGAAAATAATAAATATAATGGACTTAAAGTATAGTTATTTACTTTTATGATGAAGTAATGGCAGAACATTTACTACTGTATAATACTACTGTAAAAGGGTGCATTTTGATGAGAGCATGTTACTGGTCAGCACCAAGTCCTTATAAGGCAATTATATCAGACCACACACACACACAGAGAGAGAGAGAGAGAGAGAGAGAGAGAGAGAGAGAGAGAGAGAGAGAGAGAGAGAGAGAGAGTCCCAGGCTAAATACAAGAGACAGACAATTAAAAGGAAGCTCAGATTCCTATTAAATACTAATCTTCACCAAGTCTATCTCTAAATATCTATCTCGTCTCTGTCCATCCTATTTTTGGCATTTTATCTTACTCTCACTCTCAACTCACACGCACATAGACTGGCACGCTTTTCATACCTCTCCCATCACACCGTAAGCTCCAGGATTTAGAGCACAACTCTCGTTTCTCTCCTAATCTAAACCTTTAATAAAGCAGTAAGCAGTGTATTATGCTTCATCCTTGCTATGAAGCATTCTCTCTGAGGGTCTTAATGTTATTCAGCCTCGCACTTGTCAGACACAGCCAATATGCAGTGGCAGACTGATAAAGCAAAAGGTTCAAGGAGACAATAATGATATTTTCTTATAATAAATTATATTGTTATATATAAATATTATGTTTATAATCTATGAGCACAAACCTGAAACAGACAATACTGCTGATAGATTGGGGGTAAGTGTAGGGCCACAGATAGTGGTAACTGGTACTCTAAGTGTTAACTACTGTGAAGGTAAGGGCAGGACAAACTGTAACAGCTTTGAGTTTAAGAAAAAATGGAAAATGATAAAGGAAGGAGTGCATGATGGAGCAATGAGAAAAAAAGATGCAGAGAAAAGGAGAGTGGGTGAAAGAGGAGACATAGGAAAAAGAAAGAGAGATCGAGGGACTATCATCTTGAAGTAACAAGGGTCCTTGTCTGCACCCCCCCCCCCCCCCCCCCCCCAACCCCCCTTCTAACACACACCGTCCTCCTTAGTGACTCAGTCACCACGGCAACAGAGCAGAGGGTAAATCGCCGTGGCGATTGCCCTAGGACGTGTCGTGCATGGGAATGCTGAGTTCCTGCTGCCACCATGATGTGTACACACACGCACACACACACACACACACACACACACACACGGGCACACATCAGTATTAGCGGCCATGAACAACTCTCCTGCATCTCCCAAAGCCACACACCAAAACCCAGTAACCTCATTCGCTGATCACAAACAATGTAACATGGACATACATGACATACTGTATTTACCTCAATCTATAAAGAACATCATTTATAACATTTCCTAGACAGAATGGTGTTTGTTTCATATGCATGCCGCCCTCGGCCTGTCTTCTGTCAGACTTAGAGTGTAGTGTTTTTTTTTTTTTTTCTTGACATAACTCCATATTTGCTGATTACATTAGCTGGAAAGTAACCTATTGTATTTAAACACTAATTTGTCTTAAAAGCTGTACCAGACAGCTTGACACACTGGAGGAGGAGTTTGAAGAGTTTATAACCCACAAATCCTTTAGGGTGACACTGGTAAATTAAATGTCTTCTTCTTAGCGTGTTGGGAGGTTGTGAACCAATAAGTATGGAGGCTTAAGTGGGCCAGTGGAATAATTATAAACTGATACATGTGAGTGTGCCCTGTGGGATTCCACGAAGCATGTCCAATTAAATCAAGACATAATAATCAATCATGTCAAGGACTGAACAAACATGCAACTTTAGCAATAATTGATAAGGGTGAAATCTCAGAAATGTACAAAGAATGAGGAAACATCAGTCTACCTTTAATGATTATGACTAGACTATGGTTTGTGATTTCCTTAAAAATGAAAGATAAAAAGCCTGTTGAGGGGCAGTGGCAAAACTGCTTTCTGTAGTGAATTTCTTATAATAACCCTTTATTGTTGCAATTTTATCACACAGCTGTTGAAAACCAATTACATTATATTGTTGAAAAACAAAGGAGTAAGAGCGGAGCACCTATGAGGGCTCAGTAACAAGAGAAGAGCGGTGAAGGAAGGGTTAAGTGTAAAGGGTGAGACAGCAGGATAATGAGAGCATTGAGAGAGAGGGAGAAAAAAGAGATATAGCTAGGCCAAGAGAAAGCCCAGGAAAAAGAAGGGAGGAGGGCACTTGTTGAAGGACTTTAGATGGGCTGACTGCCGGGGGCCTGGCCAGCTGATTAGCCCAGAGTGTCAAGCCAATGTTAAAAATGCAAAACTAAATGGGTAAATCAAAGGGAAAACAACATGGGGCATATACAGTCATTCAGTCTGCTTTTAACCTGATGGCAGTGTGGAGATAAAATGGACAGAGCAGGAGCAAGAGAAAAGGTGCATCTGACAAGGAGCACATTAAAAGGGGAAAAAAGCCCTGGACGAAAGTGCAGGTAAATGCTTTCAAATTACAGATATGTTCATGAGCAAGGATTATAGGCAGTGTTAGAAAAACAAAACAAACAAAAAACGTAGCAGCAGGGCTGCCTGGAGCATGTCATATAGTCACCACTATCCTGCCCGAATGGATTCTCTGTTTCAAAACTAATAAATGGCATCAACACTTGATTGTGCGATGTAAAAGGTATAGTGCCTATATTTGCTTTGTTTTTATATTTGCTTTGTTTTTAAAACACAAGCAAATTAAGAAACCTTCATTCATTTGACAACACGTGCAGCATTCAGCAAACGCGCTGCAAATACACACAACACAACCAAATACATAAACGCGCTGCAAATGCTGCGCATGTGTCTTCTTGCATCGCTACTTTTTTCGTGTTTGTGTGCTTTTATTCTTGCATTGTTCGTGTTTTTGCAGCGCGTTTATGTATTTGGTTGTGTTGTGTGTATTTGCAGCGCGTTTGCTGAATGCTGCACATGTGTTGTCAAATGAATGAAGTTTTCTTAATTTGCTTGTGTTTTGTCTATTTGCATGTGTTTTCTTAAGTTGCACGGCATTTGCCCCTGTCATATATATATATGGCCAACATATATATATATATATATATATATATATATATATATATATATATATATATATATATATATATTAAAAATAATAAAAAATGAATTTAAAACTCAAACTTCAGTAATTAAAGATGCAATAAAAGATATCTAGCTAGAATGAAACTGATCTCTGAGAAGAGCTGCCTAAAACCACAGCAGAAAGGACAAAAATATCTTGCAGACTACCACTTAAAAGTCAAATATGTAAATGAAGGAAAAAGTAACCTATATATTGTTTCTTGAATGCTGCTGTATGAAATAAACCCTCAAACAATCCATGCAACCAAATGCTTGGGGCAATGTTATAAATACAAAGACAGAGCACAGCTCTTCCTCTACATGGACCAGGCTTATCATAAACAGCCAATGATAATTCCCTGTAGCCTAGAGACAGCATTAACATAATGTATTCGTCCTGGTAGAGCATCATTGTAAAGTTCTGCATTACCGACATGTGACCTCACTTTAACAAAGTTAACAGCAAGCAACTACATAAGAGCCTCACAAGCTCTTACAGCTCAATAAACCAGCATGCCTGCAGTGTTTCTGGACTCCCATCAACCTGTTGGAGCAACCTCCAGAATCACATAGAGTATGTACTCAATATTTCTGGCCTGGGTGCATTAATGCAGTTTCAGTCCTGGACACCACACAATTCAAGCGTATTTTTATTTATTTTTTCATAAATGAATGCTATTGGTAACCCTTTATATCTGTCTGTGGGTTTTACAAATATTTAAACAGGGACAAGGTGATTTTGTCTAACTTCATCTGAGGTAAACAGCTCAATAAAAGAAATTTCAAATTAGCTTTCTTTCATTTCGTGAAAAACAAAGGTTTTGGACATACAAGGGTGGTGATGGCGCAGTGGATATGCATGACACATGCCTTTGGTGTGGGAAACCCGGGTTCGCTTCCCACTGAGATACATCAACCAATGTGTCCCTGAGCAAGACACTCAACCCCGAGTTGCTCCAGAGGCGTGTTACCTCTGACATATATAGCAATTGTAAGTCGCTTTGGATAAAAGCGTCAGCTAAATGACATGTAATGTAATAATGTAACAAGGTTTTCAGCGACGATATCTGACTTTCATACTGAATTTTTGACAATAGAGGAATCCCCTCTGTCATTGAAGGAATCAGTAGTTTTTGGCAGGGCAGCTTCTGACTGGTGACTGAGAGGACTTGCTCAGCCATGATGCACAGTGTGTTGCATCCTCTTTAAAATCTCATTGAAAGACTGACGATGTGTAAACTTTGTCGAAAGTGGTTTGCTGTTGAGCAATAAATCTAATACAACAGTGGTGTATAGGCCTACTTTTGTTTGAACTAAATGTTAACAGTTTAAACCAGGATCAGACTATACCTACTACATAACTGATGGGACAAATAGTTTAACTTGCTGATGTATGGACTGAAATGCATTTGAATGGCAATGTGATTGCTTTGCTTTGAAAAAGGTCAAAAAGTACATAGTGATTAAACATCTTTGAGCTGAATAAAAAGATTTGAATAGGCAAAGTAATTCATAATTTCTCTCGAATCAAGGGTTCTGCTGCTGAGGACGTTTTATTGAGTCTTGAGTCCGCTATGATCGCTGCTTTCACACCTGCCCAAACAAACTGCACCAAGGGAAGAAACTAACTCTAGTGTGATTCAACCAAACATAAGCAAACTTTAGAAATATTAAACTAAATAAAACATAGTGTTTAGCAATACAACATGAAAAACAAACAAAAAAGAGAAATCAGTTTCCAAGTGAACAGCTCTATGGGCCTTCAGGGAATCGCCTCAGCAAACAGCATATCAGACATTGTACTGACGTCTACAAAGGTGCCTTCTTTCCCGAGCTGTCTTTACAGCAGCATGTTCCTGATACTCTATGTTGTCAAGCTTTAGCTTTTTAAGAAACCGTTACATAAAAAATGTGTAATACAGAGCTTTCAATATGAGATTTATCACATCTTCACACTCAACAATACATGGAGCAGTTTCATTGACTGTCCATCAAGGGTTTCTGTGTGCATGTGTGGTACATATTTATTTGAAACTGCTGAAGGAAATGTTAGCACTCCTTTTCAGACCCCAAGGAACAGATGTAATATATCTCAAAGTAAAGCCTCTGAGCAGGAGAAAGAGCAATCAATTGCACCTCAACCAGCTGGAATATATGTATTAGAGTGAAAAATATTACTCCATCGCACTTGGGAACAGCGCTAAAGAGGTTTACACTAACCTATCAGCAGCTACACTACTGTATAATGTAACTACTGCTACTCTCCTATCAGCAGCATTATCAGCTGAACACATTCCTGAAATGTTGAGATTTGATATGAGACAATTGAGACACTTAATTCAAGAAGCCAATTCATCAAATTGAAAGACATTGATTCATATGATTTATGTATGTCACTTACACATCCTTTTTTGAACAAGAAAATTGTTTTTTTTTTCTCCCAGAGTGTCGTTATCATTCTTGAGACTCTTCAGCATAACAAACAACAAATCAAATTGCCTCAAAGCTTTACTTTGCAAGAAATGGTGTACATATCTTACAGATTATGACTTAGAGGCAGGATCTCAAGAGGACACTTTATTTTGCATTGCAGGGATTTCCTCACATGGTGAAGAGATGGTTACATTGGGACTTGTTCTCCTTGTCACTTCTCATTAAAACTCTGCTTATTCAGGTGGCCGAGAATCAATTAATTATCGGTTAGAAGTCATTAGTTTCACAAAAACACTCCACCAAGTAGGAAAACAAATCATCGTCGTTACTGCTTCATTAGCTGACTAAAAATGTTGATACTTTTTTTTCTCTCAGACGCTATTTCAGTTAAACATTATCTGTCAAGGGCATGAAGAGTCTGTCAATAGGTAAATTAATTATGTCAATTTGATGAGGCAAGTTGAGAAATTATGACAAAGACAGACATTCCTTTATCCTAAATGGCTGGAGATGCTTAATCAGTCAATGGCAACCAGATAGATGTAACTACACAGGAAGACAATGCTTATGTGTTTATCTTCATAATTAAATACTTATCAAGAACACAAACCTTCTCTAACCTCGATGGCTACCAGAATACATATGTGCATGTGTGTATGTATGTAAGTGCGACCTCTGGACAAGTGTTTGTTGTCGCTGCTGCTGTGAGGGGATGTTGGCAATGGTCATTAGCTTGTAATAGCGTCTTCAACACAACATCCCCGTGATTAAATAAAGTGATGTTCCCTCCCTCCCTTTTCTTCCCAGTTGACAAAATGACAGGAGGAGAGATGTGCGGTTGCTACAGATGGATGCATATCGAGGAAGATATCTGAAGAAGACAGGCATTTAGGTGGGTTAGATGTTGTATTGTGAAGGATTGAACTTGAGCTCCCACTGACAACACAGCATGCTGTTATCCTTTAAAGTTTAAGAATAAAGCATCAGATGAAATATACTGTTCTCTATAGGGTGAAATGAGCATTATGGGCCCTATTAAAATGATCTGAAACGCAAGTATCAAGCGCGAAACACTTAGTAGCTTTGTGGGTGGATCTCGGACACTATTTTACCGGTGGGATAAATGACGCCCGACGCAAATCTAAAATGGGTTGGTCTGAAGTAGCTAGGTGTGGTTTGGGTGTAACATGCAGTAAACCAAAAAGCCACAAAGAATGCTGCAACTTTTTGGGGACTGTACTGTAATGTGGCTCCTGACCTATCCAAACACCTGAAGCACATTTTCAGTAATATTTTTCCTTGTAATTATGTATGGTTTGCAAAAATGGGAACTGCTGCATCCGTGTAGATGAGAGAAGCAAAGTGTATGAGCGTTGTGCATACGCTATATTATGGCCAAGCATGCGCCCCTAAAATAACATCTGAATAATGCGCCACTGACTTTAGACCAGTTTTTTTTCTGGTCAGTGGTGGAATTGTTTTCTGAAACTGCAAAATAGCACCAGGGAACGTTTGCGCTGGAACACGCCTCCTCTTTTCACTGAACCGCCCCCAAGTTCATTCCCTAATTTACCGACGTGCGTCTATGGAGGGAAAAGTCCGCTGTGCGTCAGGTGCAAAATAGGAATGATACATGCGTCGGTGTACAAAGTCAATTGCGCTGGGTGCAAGATAGGGCCTTATACGTTTTCCAAGAGTTGAATGATTTGTTAACGAGCAACTCAGTGATTACAGCAGCACATTATGAGGATTGTCGCTTTCTTGACTATATTGTTGAAGTTGTGTATTGATTGTTGTGGTGGAATTTCCATAAACAACATGCTGTGGTATGAAGAGACAAAGGGAAAGCTAAGACAACATCAGGTCATTCATAGGTCACAGGTCAGGGGATTAGAATATTCGGCCAGTCTCTAATAACCAAACCAGTTCATGTTTAATTATGTTTGTCTCTCTATAGATTCAGGGAATCTAGGCAGCTTCATGATAAGGGAATGTATTGTTTCCTCCTTTTGGAGGTCGGTGGGCCACACTTTTGCATACTTCCCAGAGAGAGATGCTTTAGCATCTGTGTTTAGGCCCCTGCAATATCGTTGTTTACCTTCAAAGGTTCAGCTCAATGTAACGCCCTAGCATGAGTTTAAATACACCTTCAGAAAGATAGGAACATTCGAGAGTTGGGACGGCACTGCACAATAACACATCGTGGTACTGCCTGCTTAATTGTCTCCTCAATTGAGTGTTCATTAAATGCTCCTGTGTAAGTCATCAAAATCTCCAGTCTTCTTCACGTATTTAAAATAAGTTGTACTGCTAACAATTGTAATGAAGCGCAATCAGAAAGACTATCTTCATGCTCAAACTGTTTTTTTTAGATCTTTTCTTTCCCGCTTCCAACTCAATGAGTTCACATTTTTTAGTAACACCAATTTCGATTTTGACACAGCTGGCTTTGTGTAAGCCACTTTACCATAGTCAGGGCTCAGCATGGTCCCTATGCCAAATCATATGCCATCTCTTTTGCAGCTGCACTATCTGCAATTGTTGCATTATTTGCACCGATGAATGTGTGCATACTCGCGTGAGTCACACTTTCATCATGCGCTAGTCATTTGCTCTCCAACACTGCAAGTGATGATGGCTACTTGCCGACATTGACAGAATGTATGTTGTTATTTTCTATATATGGATCACCACAATCCCATTTACCTGATAAAGATGTGATGTGAAAGAGATGGTTCAAATCATTGTAGCTGTCGGTTGTCCCTTAAAGTCACTCTGGCTTGTATCCTTCCTGTATTTACTGTTCATTCTTCATGCAGCAGCTGCAGACTTGTTGACATCAGTAAGTCTTACTATTTCAGTTTTAAGCCATGTAGCTGTTTATTTTCTAGAAAACCTTAAGAACACAACTAAAGCAAACAGATAAACAAGCAGCAATTCTCCCTTATTTCAGTGCCCACCATCAGTGAAAAGAAAAGAGACAAAATTGGGAAAAACGAGCAAAATAAGGATTCCCTCAGCAAGGGGGCCGGCAAATTTGAGTTTAGTGTCAAACTGGGAAAATGAAAGGCAGCTTTGATGGGTAGTGGATTTAACAGCAGTGCTGCTGAAGACAAAGACAAAAGAAGACATTTCTTTGGTCTTGGACATTTTCTCTGGTTCTAGTTTTTATTTAGAGTTGTAGGTGTTCATGAAAGGTGATGCAATGAATGTGAGTCTACTGTCCTTAACTGAAATACCATTGATTGCTACTGTTTGCCCAAATGTAATGTTGGTGTTAGGAATGGACATTGGAAGGAATTCTTTACACACAGACAAATGACAAATCAGGTGATGAAGAAGTATGTGTAACTGCAGCAATCAAGTGCTTTGTCTCAAGAAAGCTTAAGTTTCTCATCACATTCACTTTAGTTTGTTTCATGTGAAGACACCAAAGTGCCAGTTCAAGTTCTAATGAAGGAGCATTGCTCTCTAAGCCACCTACTTATATTGACAAGAGGACTAAACAAGTAACTATCCCTGCGTCTCCAACATTGTTTTCTATTTTTCTAGTCTAGACAGCAGTATCACTGGATTGCAGGCCTTGAGAGAGAGAGGGAGGAGTGATTGAGTTATATGAACAGTCGAAAACTTTCCTAACCTCTGTAGCTGGCAGGTGATCACAATGAAGGATGAAAAAAGCAGGTAATTTGTCTTCTTTTGAGTCGGGGCAATCCTTTGGTTTTTTCTAAGCGCTTTAGATTGGCGCAAGGAGGAGAAAGGATAAGAAGGGAAAAGGGTCTGCTCAGACTAATTGTCTAAGCGGCAGATCAATATCTGAGCTAAGAAGGAAAGAACACAGCTCACTGACGAGACCGCCAATAGGTCCCAGGAGTTCAAATGTCCCCCTGGGTTGGGATTTGTCATTCTTACTGGAGCAGTGAATTCCAAATGGTTGTCGAGAAAAATGTGCAGGATGTTACCGGATCTGTTATTGTCAATCTAAGAGATTGAACATCTCAGTGTAATGTCTCAGAGACTATAGAATACATTTAATTTGAAATAATATTGGTATTCTACAATCCAAACATTTTATTAAAATTACTTGCAAAATGCTGGTTATTATTACAAAGGTGCATAAAATTGGCAAACTATGTGCAATCTTGACCCTAAATAACTTTTACAAGCTGCCTTGACACACGTTTTTTGGTAACTGCCTGTAATTTTGAACATGTGATGATAAATGGTTTTCACTATAGTCTTTTTACCCTCTGGCATTGTTTTTGCAGGTTACTGTATAACCACGTAGTTAGGGTTAGGTCCCATACAGACGCTCAAGGGTGCCTTGTATCTGACGCTGAGGGCCACTGACTAAGTGTCAGTAATTGAGTTGGGAGTGAAAATGAGTTTCACGAGCAGCTAACAAAGTTAATGTCACATGGACACTATGCCTATTAAGGTGTTCTAGCCTGCCTGTACCTGACTGACTTCCCCTGTCTATAACTGTATGCTGGATTTACAACTAAAGCTCTATCCAAGTGTTTTTGCTCTGCATGAGTCTGCTTTTTCAGTACTATTTTACCTACT
The DNA here is from genome assembly GCA_023631565.1 of Gymnocephalus cernua. Lineage (NCBI taxonomy): Eukaryota > Metazoa > Chordata > Actinopteri > Perciformes > Percidae > Gymnocephalus > Gymnocephalus cernua. Next base: position 11,517,508 of record CM042432.1, read on the forward strand.
CCTACAAATTAAATGTGCACATTTCACACCTGTCACAGTTTTGTTTACGGAATAACAGAGTGCAGTAAAACTACACATAATTCTCATGGGGGGCAGATATCAAAGTGTTGTTGAAATAAACTGTGCGTGCAAGCAGCCTTGCTTTTATTTTTAGGTATTAACAATCATTTGATTAGGAGTTTTCCGGAAGGACCTCATTTCCATAACTGAGGTCTCTGCATGGGGTCCCCAGCGATCATTAAAAAAGTCACAAATGACTGCATATTAATTTACAGTGTCCACTTTCAGTCAATAATAGCAAAAATATTAGCTCTAAGGCCAGAAAATCCTCATCCCCAGTATATTCCTTTATATATCTAAATGAGGGATAACATTTAGAAAAACCGTGTGGTGTGTGGGCAGATGAGTCTTCATGAGTACACAAATTATGCTCCAAGGCAAGCTTAGTGAGGTGGATTCTGCACACAACAGCTATAATTTGGAGGAGTGCGGAATCAACACAAAGGAGGGAAATCAAATAGCAATTGTCTGCCGATGCAATGTACAGCGAACATCATTAATTTCTGTTTTTGTGTGTTGACAAGTATCCCATTCAGAGCCTGGTTTTCTGCAAAATAACATGCTGCATCCGCCATTTAAAACACTATTAGAAATTTCCAGTCTGTATAGAGAAGGTCAGACCCAGCGCCACTGCCAAACAAAAAGGAGGTATTTGTGAAACCAGCTGATTTTTATTCCTGCTGTAAAAGAGTGGGAAGGAGGTGAAAGTCTCTCTCTACTTGGGCTTGTAAGGATATGGCTGGACGATGGCGGTGGGTGGGGTGGGAGGTGGGCTTGCAAACTAATTGCCCAGAGCATGGCAGGGTGATAAAGCGACAGGCCGAGCAGAGTGGCGGCCACATCAGTGAATAGACCCCGCTCATAGCAACACCATAAAAGCTAATTACTGCCATACAAAGAGCCGCCCCTGCCATTGTGCCATTTGGAAAAGAGCAGAGAGAAAAACAGTGAGAGAGACAGAGGGGGAGACGAACAAGTGAAAGGACCTGCAGCAATAAAGACTAAACCAGTAACAATTAGTCTGCAGTGCCACTAATGAGAAAGCCAAGATAAAATGGGGGGCTAAATTAAGGGGGTTCCATTGCTTCTCTCCAGGGCTCAATACTCTTCCTTGCCAATAATGGGTAAGTCCTCCTAGTTTCAAAGAGGCACAAAATATCTGTGTGGATAATAAAGGCAAGCCTTGGTGGCCTGTGGCACTACTATAACACGTACCGCAGGGTGGAGTGATACTCCCCAGGGGAGATAGGTGCAGAACAGATAAAACGTCTTTATCCACGACGTTCCACTTCCATGATTGCTCTGGTGTCTGTTACCTTCTGATTTCTTTGTGTTGGAATTTTAAACTGGTTGATTTATGAGGGCTATGGTTAACTGCTCCTCAGATCTCTGCAGGGTAAATCCAGACAGCTAGCTAGACTATTTGTCGAATTTGAGTTTTCTGTTGCACGACTAAAACAACTTTGTCACACATGCCCAAATAATGTAATCATATCTATACTGACTTTCAACAAATATATCTAAATAGGGCACTGAGGGGCGTACGGGGGAACCTGTTTCGGATGCATTTTCAGGGCAAAATAAACCAATGTCTGGCGGCTGTACTTTGGATTTGGCAATTTATTTATTTACAATTCTGTTTAGTTCTCACTGTAACGTTCCCCCCTTCACCAATGTGTATGTACCATGCATTCCTGTGATTGGCAGTGAGATGGGGGATGATAGACTGGCTTTGCTTTTCTAACTGAAAAAAAAATGGTACGTACAGGATTACGGCTGCTGGCGCTACTGTAATGTACCATGGGGAAAAACATAGGAAATGCATTAATCAATACCTGGATCGGCCCTGGGTGTGAGAAATCACACAAATACACAGATTTTGCAAAAAGACAGATTGATATACTGTACATTTACCAGAAAATTTGCATGGATTTGTTATGTCCTCGTTTTAAAGTACTGTACATTTGAACATGCATCTTATGAATTTAAGCCTTTTAGTGTTATTGCTGCTAAAACAATTAGCACATTTGTGGAATTTCCACCTAGACCGATTCACAATTACATGTTTATAGTTGTGGACTGAAGCAGCCCTTGATGTCAGGACAACATTAAAGCTATAGTGCGTAGTTTCTTTTGCCCCATGAGGAATTCTAAGTAATGACAACAAAACTGTTGGCGCGTCCACATGATACAAGCACTCCTCCATGCAGTTGCTAGTAGCCAAGGAGGACACAGAGGACTAAAAAAGCATTATGGACTCTTCAGAAGAGGTAATTATCTTCACTCGAGTTTCTGCATGGGAAAGTCACCAGATTACACAATCTTCTGAACATAGCCATACTGATAAATACAGAGAGTATGTGTGTGTGGAGCTGATAGTCTTAATTAGCTTTGTATCAACTCATTTGGCAATGGCTTGAATGTAACGGACGTTTATTAATATCAAAACGTTACGCACTAAATCTTTAACATGACTGGGACAGGAGAGGCATGGTAAAATATAGAGAGAAATGATGCCTTGATATCATTAAATCAGCAGCAGGCCAAGAGTGGTAAACATCTCTCTCCATCTCTCATTGTTCAGAAAACCATGGGCCATGAGTTGTGTAAAGATCATCCAATAAAGGAGTAAGCCCTTATGCAGTCGGAATTGATTTAGAGTGTAAGGTTGGGTGGGAGTGTTGCGGTCATATCTGCTAGGTTTGACCACACAGGTCGTTTCTACAATAACCTGCTGCTCCTGCTGCTTATAATTTTTATATAATAGTTTTATAATAGTTTTTTACCTTGGATGTTTTGAGAAAACATTTCTCAATTTACTTGCTGCCTGTTTTCACCTAGTCTCACATTGCCAGACCTATCTCCACAGCTTGGAGTAATACATTCTAGGATAAGAGAAATAAACTCTCTCATTTCTTTGAACTAATTGCAATCGTCAAAAGTCTGCACTAAGTTCCGGACGCTGCGATGGTGGCTTTGCAAAATAGTCACAGGAAGGAACTTGTTTTGGTGGAACATTTGCACCTCACAAAAGAAAACGCCACCTAAAATATGAAATGAAGTTAAGTGTTCAACAACACAGTAACGTGAGCTATTTAAAAGTAACCAATGTACCAACGTATCTCTGTGTGTACTTCGTCCATAGCAATCCCCAACCAACCGGTTCCGAAAATGTCCCACTTAGATAGTAAATGCCGTAAATATATTATTTGTGAATCTTTCCAATGAGTCCCTGAAAGACCCAAGCAGGCTTGCCATTTTTGGCTTGTAGCTTGCTGGCTTGAAGGTTGTTGTTGTTTCCCTAAGCGAAGGGATTTTGAGGCAGATTTTGACAGATATCAAGCTTTATCCTGCAAATGTAGTTCTGTTGATCCAGACTAGTTTTTACATAAATAAATAGGTTTTAAATTAGTGGGGGCTTTGTTATTATGCTTTAGTTTGGTAAAACATCAATAGCAACAGGTTTATTTCATTTTGTTATTATATACTATTATAGTATACCTATATAAACGGAAATATGAGTCGTAATTGCTGCTTGAACAAACGACTTATGTGGGTGTTTTTCAGGCAATCTCTAAAATAAATACAGTGGAACACCGGAAAGAATGGCTGTATGTAACACACACATACAGTACATACTGCCTTTTTTTTTCCTATACACCAGACCATACACACACACGCTCACTCACTCTCACACACACACACACACACACACACACACACACACACACACACATCACAGAGGCCCTCAGAAGTCTACCTGTGTCCAGCAGTGAGCGAGCTGACTCTTTGATAGTGACATCCTGGAGAGAAGGAAAGAAGCAGAAATCCCTGCTGGCCCTGACTGTAATGAGGGGGCAATGAGGTTTGAAGCTGCTCATTATCAACACCTAGAGCTGCAAGGAAGCTGGGCTGACAGCCGCCAAGGCAGGAAGGGACCCTGGGAGGACCGCCGCATGTGGTAGAAATACTGGAAGGAACAAATGGGGGCCAGGAATCAGCTTCAGGATTTCAACAGATAGTAGGGTTTTCTTCAACATGGATTCCTGTTATATTGCCGAAGCTGCTCATTGGATAGGGTAACAAACACAGAAGCAGCATTTAGACCGCTAATAATATCTTCAAAAATAATTAGACCATAATGAGATTCTAAAAGTATGTGCTATCACAGTGTCTTTAAATGTGACCACTTTCCTGAGAATGTTTTGTGCCCCCCCTCAGGTTTAGTCTACTGATGGTGGAAAAACCCTTAAAAAGATCAGCTGAACTCTCGTGGGATACTAATGCTCTGCTTTTAAATTCAGACTAATGAAAGTTTAGCAGTCGCTAAGTGACCCGCACTGTATATTTGATATTAGGGAAAACTCTACACTACTGCAGGATTCAATTACTAAAACATTACTGTACAGCTGATTGGATGACTAAAACAACACAGAATTTAACTGCAAGGTTTACATACCATTGATGAGTGTGAACACAGATAACACTGGCTGTCTCTGATATCTGGCTTTTATAGGTTTCCAGTCATGATTAGTTTTGTCAACCACTGTGGGGACTGGTGGCAAACAAAAGTGTGTTTTAATAAAATTTGTTATGTTTTCAGTGATATGTTCAGTATATGTTGCTAGGGGCAAATGCAACAGAAGAACAACTGGTGTATCTGCTTATAGTACAGCCATACAAACCCAGTACCAAGATGGTCTTTCTGACATTGCAGCACCTTTGTTTATTTATTTTTTGCTGGTTATGGTACATACTGCTTCCAGGATATAGCCACGGTCGGTATATACAGAAGTAATATAATACTCAAATCGGTGTCTTTTGCATTACCTAAAATGCATGAATACACCATCTTTGTCTTGCACATCATCATGTGCAGCACATGCATTTGGAACCCTTGTGCACTGGAATTTAGTTTAAATCCCACACTGGATAGGCGGACTCCACCGGTTACAATGAAAAAGACTAAATGATAATTAGAGATTGCTGATATAGTTATGCCTGTTGGAAAAATGCCTGCCATTAAAAGCATGAAAAAGGGGAAATGTTAACAATCATAACTTTACATTTGAATATATACAAAAGAAGAACAAACAATTTAATAACCTGTCACCACATTTTGTCAGGTTCTTTTCTCTCTCTGCCCTGGGTTTCTGACAAGCCCTGAGGTAATTAATACTTGTCAAACACCTCAACACGCAAACCACCCTTTCGCATTACACAAACGCATTAACAAATACTTCCCCGTACCGCAGGACTGACGTTGCTACATCCGCAAACCCACCAGGCTAATTGACTCTTGACAGAGAGATCACCGAGTGAGATCTCGCTAATTACCTGAGTCTGCAGTCATATTAAAGACAACACACACATACGCTCACACACACACACACACACACACACACACACACACACTGATATTTGTATTCAGAGTAATAAAAAAGAGAGGTTGGCATAGCGACAGGGAGAGCTTGTCTGCTGTTTCACATTAACCACTGATGCACTGGTACATCTGGCTGACTGAGAGACAGGCGCAACATGTAGTCAACTGGTTCTCTGCGACCTGACTGAAAGAAAGACGAGCACAGAGAGAAAGAAAGGGATTCGTTAAAGTATAGCACCTTGACTTGTAGGCCTACTTCCTGTTGCCACTAGGGGGCGCTATAACTTTGAGTCAATATTGGCCTGCAGATGTCATTAAGGGTTGGACTCTTATGAATCCTGAAAAGTTTCGAGCTAATTGGACAATGAACACTCAAGTTACACCCACTTCCTGTTTCGACAGCCCTCTACAGGAAGTTGGTCCACTATAACTTGCACATTTTTTGCATTATTGAAAATCTTTTAATGGCTATTCATCTTTCAGGTCTTGGGATGGCACAGACCAAATTTGAATTCGATCAGGTGAAATCTCTAGGAGGAGTGTTAAAGTACGACGTGGAAATGGGCAAAAACGCACAAATTGTGAACTTTCAATTCAAAATGGTGGACTTCCTGTTGGGTTAAGGGTATGACTCCCATGACGTTTTTTATATGTCTTGACATGCTACATATGTGTACCAGATTTCGTAAGTCTACGTCATACTACAAGTACACTATCTTTGTAACAGGTTATGTGGCATGTCTCTAGTGGGAGTTGTAGTTTTAAAATATATTAGTATATTTCTCATAAGTAGAAGTTGGCAGTGTATAATTTTGGATACACAAGTTTTATGGGATGGGGAACACACTGGTGTCATCAGATTTAAAAATCAAATCGTTAAATAGGTGAAAATAGCTTATTACCATATTTGACAGTGCTTACAGTGGGTAAACTTTGGTGACCATATCTACATGACAACTGAGGTCCAGTGCTTTCTATAACAGCTGGTCCTATGTGTGTAGCACCTTCTGTTGCTAAATGACAAGCCTTCACACATATACTGGGTTCAAGCATGGCTGGACTGGCCATCGGGCATACCGGGCATTTTCCCGGTGGGCCGACGCACTTTTGGGCCGAATCGCCGATATAATTTATAGGCCTTTGTTTTAATTTTTAATTTTTTTGGGCCGCGCGGCCCATAGATAACTGACAGCGGCCCATTCGGTAATTGTACAAAAGTCCGTCTGTCAGGACTGATTGTGGCTGCATGCCGGGGGGTAGCGCGGACACGCGCCTTACCGCGAGCGGGCGCACGCGCCACACGGAGAGAAAAGTGGGAGAAAGAGAAAAGAGACTGTGTGCGTCCAGAGGATAATCTTTGAGCTCGCGTGTGTGCGTCTTTGAGAACTGTAAGTCCCATAGCTTACGTTGTCAGTTCATTTGGGCCTGTTGTTGTATTGGTCTGTAGTTCTTTTACATTGAAGTAAGTTAGCTGGTAATGATGTTTGTGTTAATCATATGTTAGCTACTTTGCACGTGGCTGTTGATTTATAATGCAGATTGTTGGAAGCTCTTGCTCACGTTTGTATTTAGCTACATTATTGTATTATTATTGTATTGTATTATGCTGCAGTAGTTACATTACATTGATATAGTGTAATTAATAGTGGGTTTGTTGTTGTTTGCTAGCCTATATGTATACTTCATATGCATTGTGTATGGTAGCCTTCACAATGTTATTTGTTTCTTTGCAGAACCACACACAAATACACAGCCATAGCAGAGCTACCCACGCCCATTTTGTACTGTTGCCTTATGTAATAAAGCGCCAAGAGCGATAATTGTCTCCGTCCGTGTTTTAACTCACATCCCTGGGGCGAAGTTGGAAACCGGAATCAGCTCAACTACAGTCCTAAACTAGACCTAACCCAATCAAATCCAGGATCACCCTTCCCCACTCCCGGCCCTGAGACACGAGCTGTAAACGTTATAATATGCTGGAAGTTTAGCATCCACGTTAAAATGGACAAACGACCACGGAACCCCATACGCAAGCGATGTGTACAGAAATTACGGGAGAAAAAGATTAAGTATCTACAGGCGAATGCCTCAAAATGTGCCAACATGTCTGACATGTTTGGGGCTGTAGCTGCTTCAACATCAGCATTAGGCTACCTGAAGTAGAGAAAGGAGGAGAGGTGGCTGGCTATACAGAGAAGCAGAAACAACATCATGATGACAGGGAAGAAGCCGAGGAGGAGAGCGACCATGACAGGGCCACGGGAGAGAGAGGGAGGAACAGATGGAAGAGAGTAGTTGACGACGGTAAGAAGTACGTGAATTAACAGGTTGTGTGTGTGTTTGTGTGTGTGTGTGTGTGTGTGTGTGTGTGTGTGTGTGTGTGTGTGTGTGTGTGCCTCACGTCATAATGACAACAAGCAGTTTGGCAGTAACATTAAAGTTAGAGCCTGTTCTACTAGGCTCATGTATACTATGTATACAGCCTGTTCTACTAGGCTCATGTATACTATGTGTACAGCTGTCTCTCTACATTGCCCAGAGATTTAAGCTAAATGAATTATACTTTAACTTAGCTGACATTTCTCTCTGTTTCTCACTCTTTTAAAGGTTACCTTGTTAGAGTAAATCTTTCTTGTTCATTGGTGTGGGCCAAGGCAACATTTTGATTGACTTTACTGACAATACACTTGTATACTTAAATGTTGTTAAATAATTTGAAATTATACTTTAAACTTTATCTTTGGCAATTAATTGCACTTGAGTATGGACATTGTGTAGGCTTCCCTATGGCCTCCAGGTCGCCAATCTAAAGTGATTGACATGCCAGGGCATGTACTACTCCCAGCTTTATTGTAGCTTTTGGGAAGGGTTATGGTTATGGTTATTGTAGTTAGCAGACACTTTTGTCCAAAGCGACAAAATATGAATCTTACAATGGTTAAAATTAACAGTAAACAGTTTTTAAAAGTTGCTAAGCCAATATTAAGCAAAATAGTAATAATAACAATAATGGCAATACAATATCAATAATAATAATAAAAAATACCATAAATATACAAATCATAACTCTAAGAATGAATTAATTATTTAAGTGTAAGATCAACAGATAAGTCTTGAGACCTCTTGAAGGATCCAAAACCATCACATGAACGCAGAACAATAGGCAACTCATATCATAGAATGGACGCATATTTTAAGAGGACTGTCTGCAGGGAATGTCTCTGACCAATCACGGTGGGTGTGGGCCGCTTGGGCCAAAAATGCCCGGGCCGATTTTTTGTCCCAGTCCAGCCCTGGGTTCAAGGTTCAGAGGTCAATATTTCAAAGCAGGAGTAATGTATCCTCTTCAGACTGACATATGTTACTGTGGAGGTTGAGACCTTTCCAATGATGTGTTTGCTATAGTCCTACGACAAAGTTTTAATCTTTACACACCACGGAGACCACTTTGCAGGCGATAGCCTCCTTTATTGTCCCCAGAGGAATATTTGCCTTTGAGTTCAAATGCTTCACACTTAACACTTGACATATTGTTTTATCATACAGCTGACATATACTTACAATAAAAAACAACATAAACAAAGTGATATGCAGCCAGACTGAAGCACATCACACACCCACAATCTATTGCTCATCTTTCACAAACAGTGACTAGAGCAACCTACACACAATCATATATGTATTATATCATGAAGCTATTGCACAACCACTGCAGCCTCAAGCAACATGATTTAAAGTTTTGATTGAGGTAGGTCCAAATTAGGCTTATATTTTAGAAATGTTAAGTTTGCATTGGGGTACCCTATATCTTCTGCCAGACAATAAGAGCTCATACTTGGCATGGAGAGTAAAGATAGATCAGACCATATTTTCTGTGCTTGCCTGGAGAGGCTGGTTTCTATTCCTCTCCACAACCTTCATGACAGTCACCTGACAAGCAAGTTTTAAATGAGATGTTTTTAGATATTGCCATGCTTTCTGACATATTAATATGCTCTATAATGCAGCCTTGTATAACATAAACCCTCTGATTCACCGTGATTATCTGCTCTAAATGATAACACACACTTTCAACACGGGCCTTCCAGCCAAAGGTATTGTCCTTATAAACACCAAGGTGCCTATAGGAGCAGAGCCAATGGATTGGTTCATCATTTATGACCTCTGATACCCTCTGACCTATGTCATGACCCTTTCCTCAGTTTGTGAAATGGTTGAATGAGATTGTTGGTATTGCACCACTGCACACAGGTCTCTATTTCAGCAGAATATGCAAAAGTACTTGTGTCTGTGTGCAGTAGGCTGAGCTAGAAGTGTGCCAAAAATGCCAAAACACATGTTGTATGTACACATACCCATATAAAGCTATATACATCTTACTCTGTGAACAAAAACTTCGGTAACAATCTGCATATCCTTTAAATGTACTGAAAATGCTTCCTAAAACTAGTCCCTTCTTAATTTTGAAAAGGTAGTCTCAGTAAAGGCTATAAAGTTTAGGATGGCTACAAGCTGCAACCACGGTGATTGAAATGAGGATCATCTTCTGAATATAATAATTATTTGTTAGGCCTATCATAAATTGATATTTCCAAAAAGTAATTTATTTAGAACAACTAATAATGCAGTGTGATGTTAAATCAAACAAAGTCCCACGCATAAATATGCTCATGTTTATTTCCCTTTAGTCTTTGCTAGTAACATTCGTCAACCGCAAAATTAGAAAATTGCATTTTTAAATAACGATGCATGAAAAACTAAAATAAAAAAATGCTTCTCTTTGTACATAGTTTAATTTTTGTTTTTCACAATAGTACAAGTCAAAACAAATGCAAATTAGTCAAACAAGCCATTAGACTGTATTTCTAAACACTCAATTGTAGGTTTTTTATATAGTATTTTTCTGCGACAAGGCAAATAAAAGTGCTTTCATTATTGGTATTTTTATTGCATAAATTCTCACGTACAACGTGCAGCATTCTTTCACAGACGAGGAGCGGTAATTACTACGTCACTTCCGGAGTATTCCGCTGATTTTTACATTATTACGGTGCATAACTTACTGGAACAAAACTGAGCAACGTGTTGTTGCTGGTGCTGGTGACAAAACCACTGATTAAATATGTACATTGAAGCGATACTGTCATTAAAGATCGCTGTCTGATTCTCTGATATGAATGCCCACATTGCATTGTGGGATATGGGCTTCGCATGCGCCCCGCTCAGATCATATCGTTTGTTCTGTCTTACAGCGTACTGTAATATTTCACCGGTAATAAGACCAAAATAGTATTATTAGAGGGGTGATGGAATGCAAAACTGGTTTTACCTTGTCATAGTTGAATAACAACAGTTTGGTGGGTAAATAGAACATACATAGAACTTCAATATCCCATTGACACCTTTTTCCTCTGCAAATCTCACTATTTGAAACTGCCTCTGAAAACGGGCAAATCCCAACGAGCCACTGAGTTGACGTCAACTCGGTGGCACCTCCTAGTACTTGCCTTATTTGGCTCAAGGCTCTAGTCTTTGTCACACCCCAATATTTACATATGCTACACAACTGACCTGAGGTCAGCTTAGTCTTCTGAATAGGTCACACAGATCTCAGACATTTTATACATTTTTCGTGTGCTATTTAATTACTAAATTCATTTCTGAGACTTTTTTTATGTGTGAAATCAACTATGTACAGGTCAACTATGTGCTGTTTTAGCAAAGTTGATGGCTAATTGCAAATTTTGTCCGACTGTGTGTCGGAGTTCAGGAGCTCATGATCAGCAGGCTAACGTGACAGCGGCTGGGTTGCTGCCTCAACGCCCTGCATGTGAGATGTGAACTAGATGGATCTCCGTCACGGCCGGCAGCCCACGGCGCTCCATATCCGCGCAAAGTAAACGTTCCTAGGTTAGTGGACTACCAAATTCCGAGGCTTTGACGGAGCTTCAGGGCCTGGAGCTCACTGCTCTCCCTCCGCTCTCTTGCTAGCTAGCTAAATGGCCGTGTGGGTGAGTGAGAGCGCAATCAGTGAGCTTGTTACACCCGCAATCGCTTACCACAGATTCCAGTAAATCTTATAATGGATATGTGTGTTGAGTTATTTAAACAAACAATCGGGGAGATAAACTTGTCCGCGATTCTCATTGATTGAGCCCGCGGTGAGCTAGATATAGCTCAGTCAATGAGAGCTAGCTAGCTAGCCTCCCCCGAACAAGAGCTCTGAAATTCACAAAAATGCATTAAATTAAAATCGGACACAAGTGTTAGCTTTGTAAGACCAAAGTGGATTGAATGGGACACATAGCTAGCCTGCTAGCAGCTCCTCCTAAATAGACCCTTCATATTCATATAAATGCCTTAAAGTGAAATCAGACACAAGTGTTAGCTTTGTAAGACCTTAGGGTAGCTGTAATATAAGTGGCGTGACGAAATTCAAAGTGTAAATATACTATAATTATGCCGAAAGTGGAGCTACCTAGCCGCGATATTTACCCATATGATGCATGGGAGCAGCTGCTAACGGGACACTAGCAGATCAAGGAAAGCTATCAAATTCACAAAAATGCATTCAATTGAAATCAGACACAAGTGTTAGCTTTGTAAGACCTTTGGGTAGCTGTAATATAAGTGGCGTGATGAAATTCAAACTGTGAATATACTAAAGTTGTGCCAGCAGCCGGCAGACGCCAGCTCCACGGAGCTTTGCTGAGCCCCGGTAGTCCACTAGCTAACCCAGAAACTTTCACTTTGCCCTGGGTATGGAGCGCAGCGGGCTGCCGCTGTCTCGTCAGACTGTGTGGACCTTCTGAAGTCCGACACGTCTTACCAAATTTCTAATTAGCCATACATTTTTGTAAAACTGCCCATATTTGAGTTTTATATAGTTGATTTCTCGCATAAAAAAAGTCTCAGAAGTGAATTTAGTAAGAAATAGTCTGTGTCTGAAATATGAGACAGTGCCTGTCTCGTCTTCAGTGTATTTGTATGTAGTTGTTCAACCATGTATGTGTATTGGGGTGCTCAACCAATCAGCATGCAGCTCATCTAAATATTCATGAGCATACCATATTTGGAAGAAAAGCTCTCGTTCCAAATAGAGCCATTCCACAGGGATGCAAAGGGCTTACAGAAAATCACCCGTGGCATTTTCAGCCCAACCAATGTTACATACCCTATTAGGAGACCTTAAGGAACAGTGTGAAATACCCCATATAAGCATTCTATCACCCCTTTAAAATAAAGAAATGCATAACATCTAAATAAATGTTGATAGATGTAGCGTTATAGTTTTTTTTAAATATCAATAAACAACAAAGCAATACAGCTTCCCTGGTAATAAGACCAAAATAATAACATTAAAAGAAATACATATAAACCATGATAAGGTCTTGTGAATAAATGCTGATTAAACTCAAAGTATACCAAGTGAACAAAGTGCTGACCATAACAGTCCATGTGATATTTACAGCCTGGTTGCACAGATTTCCGTGAAATGATCACAAACTGTTAACACCGCATTACGTGGTGGTGGCACAGAATGTGTGAAAATGGTCACCATGAAAAACAATGGCAATGTAAAGTCAATGAGAAGATAACGTTGACATTAGGGACATGGATGATTTGAATGCAGTGTGAATGGTAAAATATCATTGAGCTATCACTGTCTAAAGTCAACTATCAACTATCTTGCCCACAGATTTGAGGGGTAGGTTTGTAAGGAACATCAGTAGGCAATACGCTGTAGCTAGGTGATTTCAACATGTTGACCCAGGGAAACATATATTTAACATTTGACCTGAAAACATTGCTGAGAACATAAAAGGCTTTGAAAGGTCTCCTTAATGGATCATATAAAGAGGTTATTTAGCTGGGGAACATACACTCCTGTTAGCTAGCTATCTTGCTAATTCCACCTTCATGCTACACTGGTTACAGAAAATGGGCCGAACACTTATCTGGTGATAGCAATGTGCTTTCCCAGAGTAAGACTAAAGTTTCCAAGAGTGTGTTGATCAAGCATTAAAGGGAAACTTTGCTGATTTTCAATCTGCTCTGTGTCACTGCAGCGCAGACAATACATGCAGATGAGCGGCGCCAGGTCTACCTTCATACCGCCTGTCTGAAATAACTTGCCATGAAAATAGACTGCATGACTCACTGTCTGTGAGTGCACACTGCAGAGCATTAGCATAAGATTATTATTTTATAATGAGATTAAAATTCTTTCCTCACAGCAACCAAAGATGAGAAAGTAACAAACTTCCAATTTCAAATTAGCATCTGAGTAAGGTTATTTTTCAGTTTTCTTGTGGGAGAACCTAAGAAGCTATTTTTAAAATGTATCACAGTCACTTACACAGTCAAACCCACAGTACTAGTCAGGGGTTTGTAATATGAGTTCATACAGATTCAATTATGTGTCTTTCATCAGCCAATTACAGCTTAAAAATTCACAGCTGTAACCACGGCGGCAGGAGCCCAGGCAACCCCTACGCTATCAAATGCCACAAGATTGACAAACACTTCAAAACAAGCACAATCATATAACCATGAATGTGGATGACACAATCATACATATAATGTCCAATCCATCCAAACAGATATCAAGTTTAAATTCTGACATACTGAATTACTTGGTGGCTTAAGAGAAATTTCAGTTTTGTTCAACCCAGGTCTAATGTTTGCACTCATAAAGTTAATTGATGAAATAAGCTCACATCTCAAAAATCCTCCAGTTTGCCAAACTTATTTAAAACAGAAAACAAATTGAAATGTAAATGTATTACCGAAACTGTTGTAAACATCCATCACAGTTTACAGACCGATATCCTTATTCAAAATTGACCTACTGCAGTTTTACCTCCAAATAAAGTGATTTAGACCATCTGTTTTGGACAACAAATGCTGTCTGAATTTACCCTGCAGAGGTAGGAGGAGCAATTAAAGGTGCTCTAAGCGATGTTGGGTGATGTCACTTCTTGTTGACGTTCAAAGTATTGTCAAACAAAACGAGGCTAGCTCGTCCCTCCCTCCTCCTCATCCCATCCCCTCCCCCTCCCTTCCATGTTCTAACCCTCCAACCCCCAACCCCAAATCCTTGTCGGTTATTGGCTGGAACACTGTTATGTTTTGTGGTGCAGGTTGGCGCAGTTTGTTTTTGTTTGTTTTGTTTTTTACAGTGCGTTCAGGGAACAGGCAGCTAGCGGATAGTGAGGAGATGTTTGCTGTATCCTCATAAATCGACTGGAGTTCCAAATGCCAACACAAAGAAAGCAGAAGGTGACGGATATGCAGGCAGCACCTGAACAATCCCGGAAATGAAACGTTGTTGATATAGACTACAGAGAAATAAACAATAACAGGCTTTGGATTTGATTAATAATAATAAAAAAATTGTATCTGAATATTGTAGTCCTTATTCTTTAACATCTGTTAGGTGCTTCTTCTGCAAAACAGGAAGTCTAGTTGTGCTAAAACAACAACCACATTTTGACAGAAACAAAGTGTATTAGAGAGGGTAAAAGATAAAAGGGTCAGGAGTTAAGCATCTTTGACTGAAAACATGTATCCTTCCCCGTGTCAGGCAAACTACCAAATATGGTCAAGCTGCTCCAACTCACTTCCTTCTCTCACTCCCACACAAGTTCAAGTGAGCTAACACAAATCTAGACTTATGCAGACACACAACACATTTGTGTACATATTCATACTGGAGACGTGCATATGTACATCCACACACAAGCCCTCCCTGAGGCTAATTTGCCCCCGACCAAGAGCTTTCACACTAGGGTGGTTTCCCAAGTCTGGCTACCAGAGACAGTGTGTGCATCCGTGTGTGTGTGTGTGTGTGTGTGTGTGTGTGTGTGTGTGTGTGTGTGTGTGTATCCGTGTGTGTGTGTGTGTGTGTGTGTGTGTGTGTGTGTGTGTGTGTGTGTGTGTGTGTGTGTGTGTGTGTGTGTGTGTGTGTGTGTGTGTGTGTGTGTGTGTGTGTGTGTGTCAGAATGCAGCAGCCTCTCGGAGTGCCTGTGCTTTAGCTATGGTGTTGTCCCTGAGGATGGGAGTGAAGAGGAATCTTTTCTTTGCTGCTGCTGACTTGATTCCTCATATAAGTGCCTGGAACAAATGGATTAGAGAATAGTACAATCTGTGGCAGTGGCATACCACCTCAATCCAGCCCCACACCAGACTCATTTTATGGCAATTCATATGAATCACTGCTGTGAGAAAGCAGCAGTGCACTATGGTTATGCCAGGTCTTTATAGGGGGTAAAAATGTCTTCCTGCATATATTGATGGCATACTACTATATATGAATGTTTAAATGTACATGGTTGTTATATTTGCATGGGGATAGGAAACAGCATGTGACCATATAAATCAGGGCTTACCATGTAATACAAGCAGTTCTTAAAGTCGAGATTAAACGGCATTTTCACTTCTGTATTGTGACGTGTTTCCGAGTGACAGGATCGCAAGATATAGATTGGGAGGAATATTACTGGATTGAAAAGTGCTAACCTAGCTCTGCCCCACTTAAAGTTTAAGATTGATTGATGGGTGGATGTCATATTATTGGTTTAAATTGGTTGGTACGAGTATATGTAAGTCTGCGTCATATTTTGTTATACAGGAAGAAAGCTTGATTGGCTTTTGATATAAAAATATGAATATATTGATTTTTTGTAAATACATAGTAGATCAATATTTCAGGCATTTATTTCATGCTTTGAACTCATTTTAACAGTTCAACAGTAAAATAACCTTTAATTCAAAAGGCTGATTTTGAATTGCAGTATAGTAAATGTAAAATTGGAAACATGTAGCCTATATTAAATTCACTTTCAGATAAACTGAACAAAGAGTTGGGAGGATTTAATTTCACAGGTTAACTTGGCCATGGTATTTAATTGTGGTGTTCCTGAGTCAAAACATGGCCAGGCCTAAATACAAAAAAAGGACATTCAAATATGGCAGCGATTTGGCTGTATTAGCCATCATTTCAATGGACTAACTTGGCACACGTAACGTGGCCAAGACCAGAGAAATTGTGTTATTGTTTAGTTGTAGAGAAGTGAAACACCCCCCCTCCCCACTGCCTTCTGGTTAAACTATCAACGGCTGTGGCATTAAGACATTACGTATCATCAATCAATGCACTGTAGGGAAATAAATGATACGGTAAGCAAATGACTGCTATTGTATGTGTCAGCATTTAACAGCCATTTGCCAGAATGAGAGGATCTGTAGCCCTGTCCACCTCTCCACCCTGTCCCTCCTCCTCCTTCCATCCCTCCATCTCCTGTCATCTGTCCCACTGGCAGCCTGTCCTTCTCAAGGTCTGCTCCGTCGTTAATCATCATTCCCTCCTCAAGTTCTCTCTCAAACACATACACACCACGTTAATCACTCACTCCTAACACCATACCCTGAGTATAATTATTCAAAGCTGTCTGATCTTTTATCATTGCTCTTGTTGTGCTTGGAGCAGATTGTCCTTCAAACATTAAAAGCCCTGTCATTGTCCATCATAAGGTCTTAAAGATAAAAAAGAACAATCATAAAGGGACACCTAATGTATTGGTTTATTTGTGACTCACATGTTTTACAATGTGGAGGGGTTTTAACATCTGCCTGGTAGTACAACAAAAAGACCAAACACTAAATGAAAGCTGGTCACAAAGGAAGTGGGAAAACTTCAAGACTGTATGGCTGCAGCCTGGAACCTCCCGTGTCATGCCCCTCCGCCTCATGTTCCTACCCTTTAAAATGACCCATACCTAAACGTAACCTGGGGATTCCACCAGACGCCGATGCAACGCGTTCCGGCTGTGCCATGGTTTTGTTCTGTCCTCCACTTTCCGTCCTTGCTTTGATATGGTAATTTTTTCTGGATGTTTTTGCTTCTACCATAAAAGTTAAACCTAAACCTAGTGCAAATTGTTTGCGGAGCAGAGCAGCTGGGATGCGCTGCGTCGCAGCTGGTGGAATCACAAGCATTGTCTTGAGTAGTTGCGATTGCTTCATAATTACTACAGCCACTAGAGGGCGCCAGCTCTCGGTGGCTTTGCCATTTTTCCTGCTCCACCCCATTTACCTCCAGTCTCCATCACATCTGTGATGCAAGTTTGAGGCCAATAGAAGAAAAAAAAACTGAATATTAGTGGGAAAAAAGTTGTTAGCATGTTATCCATTCATATCCGAACAATTGAATAATTTGGTTACCTCCTTACTTTGAAGGTTTAAATTTCAACATGTTTGTGACAAATTATCAGTTTAAAGCCAGAGAAAATAATCTTTTTGCCAAGAATTCAAGGCAGAAAAGAAGACTGGGTGACTTACGGATACAGAGCAAGACTGGTTTGTGACATCTTTGCTTTTTCCGGTATCATGACCATGCATCACTGATAAAGATATTGTCATCCTACCTCCATGGCTGCTGTTGTATTTCCATGGTTACTTACTGCATCTGTGAGCTGAAGTTTATTTATATATACTTCTAAAAGTTAAGTGCATGATTGGATCTTCATGTTTAAGACTTTAATCCAATGATGGTGTCTGATAACATGTATTCCTATTACATTGGATACACATCTAAATGTCAGGATTAATGTGCTTCAGTAAATAAAGAGAGAAATAAAAACAGGGATATTTGAATCATCTGTTATGTTGCAATGTAATGAGCCTGGCAATAGTTTGCATTTTGCCATACAGAGGGTCCTGCAACTATAAGGGCTTTTATATTGCACCAGAGTTTCGGACATGGAAAGAGTACAACAGAGCACACAGACTCATACACACCGGTTCTGATCAATGACCAGCAGTATAGAAATGACAGCAGTGAATGTGTTTTAGTTTGAATGCATGGTCATGGCAGCATTTCATCACTTCAAGGCAACTTATCAACTCTCATGACTTCAGAAGTCTCTACCCTCTAAAATGACAACTTAAAAGGAAATGGCATTTGTGCTCAGCTCTTCCTTAACTCTTCAAATACTCTCTCTTTCATTTCTGACATTCCTTTTGGAAAGCTGAGACAAGACTTCAGCCAGGTGATGGGCTTTGATATGCTGATATCAGCTTATATGAATATCAGGTAAAGACAAACTTGACTTTTACTCCATGTGACTGAGTCTCTCTCTCTCTCTCTCTCTCTCTCTCTCTCTCTCTCTCTCTCTCTCTCTCTCTCTCTCTCTCTCTCTCTCTCTCTCTCTCTCTCTCTCTCTCTCTCTCTCTCTCTCTCTCTCTCTCTCTCTCTCTCTCTCTCTCTCTCTCTCTCGCTGTCATTCTTCGTCTCAGTTAATTTTTCAGATGAGAGCTCCTCTGAGGTCAGAGTATTGAGACCATAGACAGTAAAATTAATGGACAGAGCGACGCCGTAGACTTCCACGGACACTAGTGAAGTCTATTAGAAGCACTGTTCCCACTTTTCCGGTGATGGCTGCGCAGCCTCAAACTGAGCTTGACGACATAGATGTGACGTGAGCAACGTGTCTGAAAGTTGTAAGTCTTCTGTTAGCTGTGCCAAGAGAAATCTCAATCATTCCCAATCTTGCAGAGACGGAGCTCGTAGGTATATATAACGAGATAACATAGGCACAGGCTAATTATTGCTAACTAAAATGGTAGTTAACATTAGTATTTAAACTTAAACAGCGAATGTAAGTTGTAACTGCCTATGAACTTCTCCTGACTATACGGTAATTCCTCTACTATGCGACAGAACGTTGCGTGGTTTGCGGCGGCCTCTAGCTCACCCAGTAAGAGCGTTAAAAAAAAAATCTTTACAAAAAAAAGAATTGCGTGGTTATGACACAATCGTTATCCTATTTTTACAAAAACGGCTGCTATGGAGCCATAACTTGAGATACAAGGTAATGGAGCCTTTAATACATTGTTGTGTTTCTTTAGAAATAAATAATAGAGTCTTTAAACGCTTCAGATGTAAAGTTATTCGCTGTCAAAGTGATGCCAAAATGAATGGCAGTCAATGGAATGCTAACGGCAGGTGATGGCTTGTTAGCATCAATATGTCTCCATAGGAGGTACGCTTTGCCCCCTTGATTGAGACATATGGCAAGGCAAGATTCAAGACTTTTAACCACATGTTAGTTTTCCAGTCAGGGCTACGTTGTATTTCAATATTTTCAGCATACTGCAATGCATGCAGGTACCAGTGTACTGTACTGTACTGTATTAAGTACTCTTCACAGTACATCAGTGTATCAAATAATTTGATTAATGTATATGAATTAACCCTTTAATGGTACCACCCAGGAAAACCCAGTGAGGAAAATAGTATTATTGTTATTATGACTATCATTATTATAAACAAAAGTGGGCTTTTACTTTTCATAGATTTGTCCTCATTGAAGTGAATATAAAGTTTTTCTCTATTTATCCGTCTCCTTCAAGGTTCGGGTTTCATTTATTGCCATTGTACAATACACGGTTGCACAATAAACAGCAACTGAAGTCCCTTTATGCTGCACAAGTAAAGAAGAAGAACAACAAAAACAGTAGTGCTTTCATGTAGTGCATTTTTTAATTCCATTGTTATGGTCTAATAGTCCACAGTAACACATTTACAATAACACTAAGTTATCATATTGACAACAGCTTATAATAAGAAAACGCTGGGCTTTGGTAAACTGAAAAGACCATTAAAGGATTAAACAAACTGCATCATATCCATAATCCATACTAACAACTACATCTTAATACACGAACAGTGTAACCGGTTATTTTCACTTTCAATCCCTATAGGCTGAATAAATCTCTTTGTCATGTCCTATAATGTGTATTTGTGTTCTACTGTGAAATAGTGCCATACAGTGGTTGTGTTGAACAGGATGTGGCCTATTTTTTGTGTTTGGAGGAGACAGAGAGAACTAGTAATTCTAGCCAGATCCCATGTGACAGGCCGACATAGAGAACTAGTATTTCTAGCCAGATCCCATGTGACAGGCCGACATGACAGAGAGCACAGCTGTGCTGAGGGGGATGCATTTCCTCTCACGTCTCTTGTCTGGGTTTTTTTACCCACTCTACTCCCTGTCTCTCAATCTCACCTACTTTGAGTCTTCTTCAACCTGTCTCCATCATGGGCATCAGATGGTGTAACACACCTTCTATTGGCCATACAGTATTCTAGATAATAGAAAATAAGGGTACGGAGACTTTCTAGTTGTTTAAACATGTATATGTGTTTTCAAACAGCCTAGCCTAGCTCCAGATAGAATTATAATTAGACTATGTTGATTTAAAAAAAAAAGTGAAAATGATATGAGGACATGAGGAGAACAAGCAGTAAATAGCAATAATACAATACTAGAATAAGAGGATTGGAATACTTCAAAGGTTTTGGTGGTAAATAGTGTCAGACTTAATGGATTGATGCTTCCTTCCTCTACTGTCCTCCTCCATCACCTTCACCTTCTCCCACTCCCTTTGCTTCCTGTATTCCCCCATATATAACATTAACTGGTGGAAGCACCTAATCTATGAACACATTGGAGAAAACTAGAAAGAGGTGGCACATGGGAGAGGCAATGAGAGCACACGCACTAACATAAAAGACACATGGATAATAAATCACCCTGCTTTCCCTATAGAGCTCAGTTCAAACTAGGGTGTGACTATTATCCAAAATCATGAGTTGATTTGAATCTCGATTTTATGATCACAATTTGGTTCAATTTGAGGTGCACCTGAATGCACTATGAAGTCCTGGACGACCACACAACTTTGTTCGTAAAATGTTCAGGAAGAATTGGCCAGTTTTGTTGTTGGTGTCTCAAAAGGAGCAGCTGCAGGCTTCTAGTAAGCTAACATTATGCTTAGTCTTAGTCTTAGGCTGCATGCTACGCTATGTTGTCTATGTGTGGTGTTTTTTTCTTTGGACACAAAAGAAAACTGGGAGAATCGCGATCCTCCTTTGGATGTCAATCAATTTTAGAATCAAAATCGCGACACCCCTAGTTCAAATGGCTGTCTGTCTGTCTTTGTTTTAATACTTCCTATCTGAGTGAACTGTGTGGGGGGAAAAAACACTTGCTAACTGCCGTCCGTGTGCATAAGTGGTGAGCTTGGAGGATTTGGGGGGATTTGTATGTGCCTTTATGTATAATAGCAGGGACTGTTGGTTTGAATTAAAGTATGGTTTGAATTAAAGTATGCCACTCAACACCTCTTTAGGCAAAATGTCCTTAGCACATTTGCTAAATAAAGGTATCAGCCATCAAATTGGATATATTGCACTGCTGCAAGTACGTTAAGTTAGCATGCCTCTCACCCTTTTGGGACTTTTTCTTTAATCAACACCATCTAGCCCCTTTTTTCTATTTTTGCTACCTAGATGATAGTCCCTGAGTTGCTGACAGATGCTGCAGCGCCTGTCCATCTGCAGTATTTCCCTTGTGGCATCAACATATCGCTAGCATCAGAGAAAACCCTTGAGGCTCTGATAAAGTATCAGAGTTTCAGCGATAGAGAGAAACTCGCCTTGTGTTTGGACTGCGAAGTTTAGACCTTGTACAATGGCCAGAGCAGCTGAGTTTGGGCCCTGGGGGATATTACAGTTGCAGCATGCAACATGCCTTGTCAGTACTCAGGGAGGATAAAAAAATGATTTTTATGCCCAGTGGGGTTTAATATTAAAGATCTAATGGCAATATTTTGTGCAGAGCTTGTCTGGGCTCTATTTTAAGGCTGGACTCACACCAAATCAGGCGTTGCGGCGAGAACACCAGTCCTCCTATTCATTTGAATATGGGTAGTACGTTTAGGCTGCGGCAGTGGGGGCTAAAGGGGAAAACGCAGCGAACCCGCAGCAAAAAAGTTAAAACATTTTCAACGTTAGACGTCTATTTCAGTCTAACACAGATGTATAATAAGACCTGGATACAGCATTCAAGGTGGAGCCCCGTTCAGACAAAAATATTAAACTTCCTTGTATGAAATTACACGGATGATCAGCGCTGCTTCCGCATTGTGTGGCCCATAGAGCAAGGCGCACTAGAGAGCTCTGCTGGCCAAGCTGGAATTTTAATGGGTATTTAATTATTTAATTGTGCGGCTCTTCTAGACTGTGCAAATGTTATTGGACCAAATGGATCAAATTCTGATAGTGAAACGAGTCATTTTGCGGGGGTTGTGACGCACAAAAACTGTATCCACTGATTTACAGACGTCTCTTTCCATGTTATCAAAGATGGACACAGAAGTTGTAATTCCACTGTTTGGCCGCTTTGTTAAATTGGCTTTAAAGCCCGGCACACTTCCTGGGGGCCTGGTCTAACACCCAAATGTTCTCTTTCCGCTGCCTCATTTGAATGACTCTCCCACCTGTGCACCATGCGCTGGTCCCCAAAATACACAGATGCGCACAGCCAATTTCAAGCTCAGGAAATTACTGTCGGAGTGCTGGTTGCAATGGTCATAGGGCCACCACAGAAATAGAGCCCTCTATGTACATTTTAAACACAAAAAGAGGCTTTCTTCGGATACCATACACAAGAGCTTGTTCATTTATTTGCTGCTACCTCACAGTTCATCTCTTGTTCATGGTTCTTAGCTTATGTTCAGTCTCCTCCCCCACACTTCTTCTCTCTCAGCGGAGTCAACGTGTTTACCGATGGTCTCTTAATACACCATCTCCGCCTACGTCAATCTCCTCTCTGCACACACACAATCCATCACCTTTGCTTTTACCTGTCACCACAGACATGCACACACTGCATCCTGAGACTCATTCCTAGGTGTTACATTTCAATCTGCGTGGCCCTTTACAAAACGCAAACACTCACATGCACACACACACACACACACACACACACACACACACAGATACAGACAGATACATACACACACACACACACACACACACACACACACACACACACACACACACACACACACACTAGCTTACTGGTTAAATATACCTTGAATTAACAAAACACAGTGAAGTCAGTGAACAAGCAGGAACATAAGAGGATTCAAACACACACACACACACACACACACACACAGCATATTTGACCAGTTCCCAATACGCTTAATGAAAGAAGTGATGAGTTATTGACAGCTGCTGGGTATCTGAAGCTGCTGAGGTGTCTATTGCTGCCAATTTGCTGACACACACGCACACACACACACACACACACACACACACACACACACACACACACACACACACACACACACACACACACAGGTGGCCCTGGAATTTAGATCTAATGTCTGATACAGCATTTCAAGCAAAATGGTTGTCTCATTTGTGTGTGTGTGTGTGTGTGTGTGTGTGTGTGTGTGTGTGTGTGTGTGTGTGTGTGTGTGTGTGTGTGTGTGTGTGTGTGTAATAGGCAATTTGTTATTATAGTTTTTTTCAATTGCTTACACACTAAAATTAAAACTTTCCCACAATTTGCAAAACCTTACACTCAAGGAGCAGAACACTGCAATTTCAAAGCAAAGGCTTTCAAATGAACACACCCATGGACCAATTGGTTAAACACAGCCACCAGGTGTGTACACTCACTGGTGCTTAAATGTAGACACACCAATCAGGTTTTAGCACTTTAAAAAGGCACCAGGTAAGTTCACCTGTCTTCAACAAAAATGGACGGCTGGACTGAGAGTACAGTCGCGATGTTCCTTTCAGCTATTCGCTTGTGCTCCAGGAAAGTGAAGAAAAGTTTTGGTATATCCAGCAATCATGTAGCTAATGTTGGAAGCAGGAAAAGAGTCAAAGGCGGTAACACCCAAATTCAGGAATATGTGGGATATTACTGCAGACATTCCTGTAATCCTACATTGAAATGTCTGCTGCTGTAATATATTATGTATAATCAGCTGGAGTGTGCAGCACATGCTTGGCACTGGTGTTTACACGACGTTGTCAATAATTTGGGGTGGCAGTAGGTCAGTATGTAGGGACGTGGCTTGGGAACTGGAGGGTTCAAGTTCCTATGCGGACCAAGAATGGAGTGTGGACTGGTAGCTAGAGGGGTGCAAATTAACCCTCTGAGGTCTAAGGGCATTTTTTTTAAATTCACCTTTTAAGGGTATTTGTATATAACATGATCCCCATGTGTTTTATATCAAAATTTTCAAAACAATCTCAGCTTTCTGTCAAGTGTGGCCCAAATTTGTTCCAGAGCAATGTGTAAAGAGATAATTTGGCCCTAAAGCTGAAAAGCTGATGTTGGCTTTTTGAAATTTCTCAAATCTCTTGTGAAAACAAACCTACACTCAATTATTGTGGTGCTTGAAATTCATTTTCAAAAGTCTTGCGTTCACAAAAGTAGCATAATATATGAATATAATAGTAAATAAAATTAAATTTTGTAATATCACTTTTTGAATACAGCTTGGACTCACCGGTCCATTTTTTGTCTTCAGAGGGTTAACCTCCTGGGAAACTCCAAAGTGCCCTTCAGCAAGGCACCGAACATCTCTCCATTACTGCATATATAGGTCCTGGGCTTGTGTGTGTATTTTGGGCACACTCTCCATTGGTGCATGTATAAGCCTGGGCTTGTGTGTGTATTTCGGGACGTGAGTAATGTGTGTAATAACTTAACAACAGAGTGAAAAAATGTAATATCCCCTTGCGGGATCAATAAAGTATCTTAATCAGTGTGGATGCTCACATTGTTGTCATTATAGTTATTTTCATAGTTACTGTTCTTGGTGTGGACGGCCCTTTAGGCTACTGATATTTCAGAGCCATGGTTGGTATGAAGGTAAATATAGTGCAAAACGTGAGAGCTTGTAAAATACAATGTGAGAACAAAAAATCTGAACTTGTATGTTAAAATTTAGAATTTGAAGTTACATAAAGAAAAAAAACACATGAGAGCTTATAAAAAAAAATGTGAGAGCTTGTAAAAAAATGTGAGAGCTTGTAAAAAAAATCTGAACTTGTAAATTGAAATTTGTAGAAAATGTTCACACACCTGTATTCTGAATGTGAAGTCACAACCACAACTCAGTGATTACAACCTCTTGAATCTGTCACTGCAACTTCACACATGAGCTCTCTCGCATCACAAAGTGGCGAATATCCGCCTCGACTTTTGCAACACTTTTGGCGATACATTTGGTGCAAAACTAATTTGTACCTGTGGATTTAGGCTGTGGAGCTCTGAGCCAACAGAACGGGGTAAGCAGGGTTTCTATCGCTAGATGAGGGACAACTCTGTGCGGCTTATTTATGTAGCATGGAAGCTTGGTGGAATAGCATGCTAACGTTAGCTAACTCACCAGCCAGTCCGCTTCTAAATAAATACCTTTTAATACCTTATAACACGTTTTAACAGTCAAACTGAAACACTGGCGGTGAGCAACAGGGCCTGCAGCCGCAGACCGACCGTGGGCATCGGCCAGCGTAGCAAAGCACATTGCTATCGCCAGAAAGCAGGTCGAGGTCGGCAGCCAAGCTTTCTGGCGATAGCAATGTGCTTTGCTACGATGGCCGATGCCCACGGTCGGTCTGCGGCTGCAGGCCCTGTTGCTCACCGCCAGTGTTATAAGGTATTAAAAGGTATTTATTTAGAAGCGGACTGGCTGGTTAGTTAGCTAACGCTAGCATGCTATTCCACCAAGCTTCCGTGCTACATAAATAAGCCGGACAGAGTTGTGCCTCATCTAGCGATAGAAACCCTGCTTTCCCCGTTCTGTTGGCTCAGAGCTCCACAGCCTAATTCCACAGGTACAAATTCGTTTTGCACCAAATGTATCGCCAAAAGTGTTGCAAAAGTCGAGGCGCAGATTCGCCACTTTGTGATGCGAGAGAGCTCATATGTGAAGTTGCAGTGACAGATTCAAGAGGTTGTAATCACTGAGTTGTGGTTGTGACTTCACATTCAGAATACAGGTGTTTGAACATTTTCTACAAATTTCAATTTACAAGTTCTGATTTTTTTTACAAGCTCTCACATTTTTTTACAAGCTTTCATTTTTTTACAAGCTCTCACATTTTTTTTTTACAAGCTCTCACATTTTTTTACAAGCTCTCATTTTTTACAAGCTCTCAGTGTTTTTTTTTCTTTGTGTAACTTCAAATTCTTTTCACGTGTGTGAATATTTTTTACAAGTGCGAATTTTAACATACAAGTTCAGATTGTTTTGTTCTCACATTATATTCTACAAGCTCTCACGTTTTGCACCATATTTACCTTCATAGGTTGGGGCCATAGATTCTAACTTGCACAAAACTCAGTCAGATAAAGGATTATTGCGTCAGGCAGACGAGGCTAACATAGTCTAGTCTGTGTGCGTACATGCTTTGAGTGGCAGTAGGTTTAAGGGTCCAATTAGAGCCACTGATTTAATGCACCGGTGAGGCTAATTACTGGATTTACAATAATGAGCATGTACACAATTGCAAACACACACACACAAACACACACAAATCTGACTGGTGTTGCTGTCTGAGAGAACAGGTCATGAAGGATGTATGATTTAGTTTGTGATGACTCCATGCACACCCACACCCACATCAAATTAATAAACATATCCACCCCTGTGATCCTCTACCCTCTTTCCTCTCTTCCTTCCATATTTACCTCCTCCTCCCTGTCCTCCTCCCCTCGTTTGGTGTGAAATTAAACATTAAAGCACAGCAGCACGAGTCAAGTTGCTTAATGATGTCGACCTCCTAATAATTTTATCTTGAGAGACAGATAAAGACAGAGAGACAGGTCGAGAGAGGAAGTAAAGTTGGAGTGTTTTTTAATACACAGAGGCTGGGCAAAATGATTGAAACTGAACAGAGGATCCACAGTGACTAAACTTGACTAATGTCTGGAGGATCTAGTGGTGATCATCTCAGGGCAATGCTTCACATGCTTCTGTTCAGTTCTGTATAAATCCTACATTCACAACCCTGGTCTCAGCCATAATTAACCATGTATAACCTATGGCATGTTAAATAAGACTGCATCCTTTTAGACAAAATTGATGCAACAGAGATTGAGACTTTGAGTCAAGCTCCAAAATCCCTGGATTCTACCCCAGTTTGTAATGCAGATATACTGTAAAGAGTCTACAGCCGTGCTAGCAGCTCTGTGACTCCCTGACTTGAATGGCAGCGATTGCTCGCGGGGGTTGTGGCGCCTCCGGAACACAGTGCCCAGTGGAAAATAGGGATGAGGCAGTACTTACCTGGTGTCTCGACCACAAGCATTCCCAATGCGTTTTCACTTGCACATCTCATGCAACACATACATTTATACCAACGCATTCTCATCAATGGGTTCACATAATATTGTAAGAAAAGTTAAGCACAACAATTTGTATCATATCTTACGACAAAAGGTGACTGTGATATTTATATTATATTTTTTGGTGCTTCCCTTTAGTAGATAGTGACAGTGGATAGACAGGGAAATGGGGAGAGAGAGAGAGAGAGGCATGCAGCAAAGGCCCGCAGGTCGGATTCGAACCCAGGCCGCTGCAAAGGACTCAGCCTACACGGAGCACACACTCTACTGGATGAGCTAGAAGTCGCCCCAAAGAACACAACTTTTAATGACATTTTGCATGCTATGTTGACCTATTTCAAGCTTTCTGTGTGTCATTTTACGCCCCATTTTTAGCGGCCATTACAGTTTAGCCAACAAAAAGTCACTGTGAGACAGGTACCGGTCACCATGAGGGGCTGGTCATTATGTTCATCAGGGTAGTGACGGCAGCCACGACAGTTAGGTTTAGCCGACAAAAGGTCACTGTGAGACTGGTACTGGGGCCTCATGTATAAAAGATTGCGCAGCTTTCATACCAGAAGATGGCGTATGACCAATAACTTGAAAAGTACCTACGCACAGAAATATTCACATGTATAAAACCGGGCGTACGCCAGGTCCTGCGCACCTTTCCTTTATACATCACAATCAACGTGAAATTGAGCGCACATGAACGAGCCACCGACCCCGCCTTGCCTCCTCCCATAAATGAATATGGAAATTACTATAAATGTGCCCCCGACGTCATTCTTCGTCCAATCACAAGGGGTTATCCCGCTGCAGACGGAAAAAAACTTCACTGAGGTTTAGGTGCTGATCGCGGAAGTGGAGGCGAGAAATGTTTTTCTGTCTGGAGGTTTGTCATCTCGGATAAGCAATAAAAGAAAATGCCCAGAGTGGCAAATGTTGACCAGGCTGTGAATGGCAGAAATTAAAAAAACAATGTCTAATGTCGAAGTGGAAATCAAGAGAATAGAGGCAGCGCCACACCAGTTACAGAACAACATGCATTTCAGTGTCAGTCCAAGTGACGCACAATAAGCAGTTTGAACCCACCGATGTAATGCCATTTATTTTAAGTGTTAGTATAGAGCGCGAGAGAGATCCGAATCAGGAGAGGTTAGCGAGGCCAGCGTCTCCACGGCAGGTGACAGTGCGCACGGATCCGCTGCGCCACGCATGGATGAAATAAATGAAATAGTAAATAGGACTACAGTAACAGAAATATGTGCAGTATTAAGACAGTCAAGACGGGCCAGTGTTTGGTGCACCGGGTACACCTTGTTCACTTAATAGCCTACAAATCATCCACGGGATCAATTAGCGTTTGTTCCTGGGGAGATGGAGCCGTGCGTCCCGCATCCCGTGCGCCATGGATGTCTGAGCCTCAGTAACTACAGACTCACAGACACTAACAAAAAGATCGCCACGGAAAAATGTAATATAGGCTATTACATTTTTCAATGCCGATATTTTTGTTGCACAGTGAGTATGTATTTCATCTATGGGAAATACAGCGGATGACTGAAAATATTTTCTAAGTGGATTTATCATTCATTTCCCGTCCTCATGTTTAACAAGTAGCCTGCACATTAAACAGTTAATAGTGTGAAAGATGTGAAACATTAGCCACATAAATGATCAAACTTTTATGGAGTGTCAGCGGATATAAATATGTTTTTTCATAGACAACGTCATAGACATATGCCAGTAAGTGAAGTGGAAACTGTGATTTTCAGCACTTTTAACTTAGAATTCGCCACGTTACAGAGCCAGACAAGACTTTGCATATCCACCCTTTCTCACGACTGCTCAACAGTTTGCGTGACGGCCCGCACATTCTCACGTCAAGTTTTTTTTTATACATCACAAAATGTCCGTGACAACCAGCGTACGCAAGCTTTTCGTGCGTACGCAACGTTTATACATGAGGCCCCTGGTCACCACGAAGTGACAGTCGTGACAGGAGCCGTGACCGTTATGTTTAGCTGACAAAAGTTACTGTGAAAGGTGACATCACAGTTAAGTTTAGGCACTAAAACTAAAACGAACTCCGCTCCCCGGTTAAAAGTCCTGTGTTTTGACACACGCACCACCCAAACGTCCACCATACACTGATGATTGCGGTCTTAAACTAGGTGCTCCAGTTATAATTACTACGGACATTAGAGTGTGCTGCCTTACAACAAACGTCAATGCGGGCTGATAATAATAAATATGTGGAATATATATGAATTACAGTGTATTACTTATTTACTTTATGTAGGAATAATTCATGAGAACAGCCCGTCTATATAGCTGTCTGCACCGGCTCCGCCAGGCTCACGTCTCAGGCCTGTCTCGGGCGTGAAAGCATCCTGAAGTCTATTTCTTTTCCCAATATGCACCTAAATGTGAGGTTAATGCCCAATATAAAGGCCTGAATACATATATGTATCTACATTTTGCAACATAGGTGAAGCAGACTGCTGTGCCTCTGTACAGAGCCAGAGAGCAGCACATTCAGCTTTATTATATATTTTTACTGCCCATCATAAAGGGCCAGTGGGCATGGTTTTTTATTTATACAATCGTGATCTCAGTGAGTCCATTTTCTATTTACAAAGTAGCCTCATGTTGCACAGTGATGCAATATGAGTGCAACAGGCTACACTGAACCAATCATATTGGGAATTCAATCACAGAAACTTCAGCATTATGAACAGCGCTTCACCACATTCCCTATATACCTGTCACAATACAAGACTAATGTTAAGGTTATTTTAATTTTAAAGCCATACATGGGCTGGTCTCCCTGTACATTTCATAACATTAGCCTAGTGGGTAAAGGAGATCGGGTGTTTGCAGTGGCAGCTCCAAAGCTTTGGAACCAGAGCTGTGGTATCCTTTCGCCGAGACTCCTGGAGTTCCAGTACCATTCAACCGGGTGACTCTTTTTCTGCCGATCTGACAGCCACATTCTGCTTCATGGTGAATCATGCAGATGTAAGGAGCTGAAGGGATAACATTTCACTGGATTTGTTATTTTTCTTGCTAAAAAGGAGAATTCCGGTTGATTTTCAACTCTGTTGTTTGTAAATTTGGAGTGCTGTCAGTAGCAAGAAAAATGAAAACAATTGGTGTTGCCTACACCTTGTTATCCTCCTGCTAGAGTTAGCCCCCTAACAGGCTTAAACAGGGCAGGTTTTAAATGTGTTTTTAGCCTCTAAACATGTTTGAAATGTCATTACAAGTGCCTACCCATGTGCAGTGATTCCTTCCAAGGGAACACAGTGAATCTGACTGCAGTAGATGTGACAGAATGGCATAAAAGTTGTGTTAATCCATACCTCACCGAAAAACAGGAAATAAACAGAGGTAACATAACATTTCAGACTGCCAATTCCATACAAAGACCAGGCAAAGCCCATGTTACAGGGCTGACTTTAACAAGCAAAGTTAGCAGTTCAAGCTGTACAAGAATGTGAATTTTTTCTTTTTTTTCTTGTTTTCTTGTATTATGTATATATATATTTCTGTTTTGTTTTTTCTTCTTTAGCTCGAAATAAAATATTCAATGTTAGCATGCTCCAAAAAATAGCAAACTGTCACTGCCACCATAACAACACAAAGCAAATTGTAAATGCACTGCAACGTGATGCTGAAAACATAAATGTAATTTATTTGACGACAAAGTCCTAATAATATCAACTTACCCGGAGGAACGTCAAGTAGATTCTGCCAACCATCTCTGAAACATTTGACAAGGCTTCTTCATAGTCTTCATGTAGTTTAACCATAGACAGTTAAAGAAATGGACAAAGTGATGCCGTTGATTTCGACGGAGATGAGTGAAGTCTATTAGAAGCACTTATCCGGTGAGGGCTGAGCGTTACTGTGCAAGAGAAATCTCAATCATTCCGAATCTTGCAGACGGAGAGCATAGGTGTATGTAAGGAGATAACATAGGCACAAGCTAATTATTGCTAACAGCTAATGTAAATCGAAACTGCCTGTGAGCTTCTCCTGTACTGTACGGTAATGTGTCTACTATGCGACAGCAAGTCGCATGGTTATGACACAATCGTTAGCCTATTTTTATTTTTTTTCATTTGTGAATTGTGTTTGTGGATGCAAATCGATCTGCATTCATTTCTGCAAGTTTTTCCTCGCCACTGTTGCACTAGTGCTTGCTCTTGGGGGATTTGTTGGGTTTTTTGTAAATTATAGAGTGTGGTCTAGACCTACTCTATCTGTAAAGTGTCTTGAGATAACTCCTGTTATGATTTGATACTATAAATAAAATTGAATTGAATTGTTTCACAAGTCACAAATTAGAGGCACAGATACAACACAGATTTACGGATACGAATCACTCTGCATTCATTTGTGCATTGTGTTTTACAAGTTGCAAATACTTATGAGACAAACTTACACAATTTGAGTTGCCACGGTGCTCCTGTAGGATATACGCTTGTGCTCATTGCCTCCAGGGAAATGAAGAGTTTGGTTGTAACATTAGGGAAATTAAGAAGAGTGCAGCTGACTTCAGTGGCTGTACAACTGTGTGCTGGGTGCGACGTCTTGTGGGTCACCACATTTAAAGACAGACAACGGGATGGACTCTCGCAGAGATTTCTGCCTTTATAGTATAATTTTACTTTAGGCAGTTGTAGCATGCCCCTGCAATACAGACAGAGATTAATATTTCCTTTCGGTAACGAACCAAATAATATTCAAATGTGTACTGTTACCAGAGCCAGCCCGACGCAAGTGTCTTCTTAGGGCCCTGTGGCTAAAGAGGGCCCCAAGAGTGCTTAAAATTCCCACATGAATGCTTGAAACAGAGAAGGTCGGCCACTGCGCAAATTGCGCAAGCCCACACAAATTACGCAAGGGCTTTGCATCCCCCTCGTGTGTCAATGTTTACAACTTAGATGAGAGTGAAGCGGAATTATCAAAAAAAAAAAATGGAGTGAAATGCAGGAACAGCAATCCGGTAAACTTATGTCAACAAATAACAGTAAGGTTGCGCTAGTTTGCAGTGCATCTCTCTCTGCCTGTTGATCTGTGTCTTGCTTGCTTTCAGCCACTTCCAGTGTTCTGTGACTCCGCCTGACAAAACTGCAAATATAAATACAACCAATGGTATTTATTACGTTTTTAAAAGGTGATTGATTTTATTTTTGATTGTTGCATTCAGCCAAGCCATAGTGTAGTATAAACAGTATTTTATATTTGAAAACATATAAAAAAAGTAAATCTGGGGAGTTTGAATTGGCCTGATGCAGTGGAGGTTAGTGCCAAATGTTGAGAGATTCCCTCAAGGTGTTCCTGAGATATCACATTCACGAGAATGGGACAGATGTGAGGTCACTGTGATCTTGACCTTTAACCCTCCAAAGTTTATCTTGGAGTCCAAGTGGACGTTTGTGCCAAATTTCAAGAAACTTCCATCCAGGGGGGCCTGAGATATCATGTTCATAAGAATGGGACTGACAGACACCCTAAAAACATAATGACTCTGGCCACAGCTGTCGCTGGAGCGGTGGCACAAAAATAAAAAAGGTTACTAAATCACAAACCTGAATTAAAAATGATGTTATAAGTGAGTTTGAATATACAGAGTATAGAGACAGAGAGCAACAGAGAGACAGAAATAAAGAGATTGATTAATGCCAAGGCTGGTCCATTGCAGAGCACCTTTGGAGTAAATATGACTGCAGGGCCTTAAGTGATTTATGTAGTTGTGCAACAGCAAATTACATATCTCATTACTTCTCATTGTAGCAATAAGCTGTTATGTCATTCTTTTGTAGTTGTTAGTGCAGCACATAAATATTACAGATGAGACACTAGGTAGCAATTTGGGTTAAAGCTAATGACTTTTCAGCACTCATGTGTAAACAGCAAACAGAGAGTGGAGGTAGGATACTGAAGATGGACATGGAAGAGATTCATACATTTCAAAAGAATATGCTTACATATTAAGTCTTCAAATGAAAAATCAAGATAACCAGACAGTAAGATGTGACATGCTGTGTGATTCTGCAGAGTGGATGCTGCTGAGCCTCCTCCAGCAAAACTAATCTGTTTTCAAAAGAGCTTATTTGTATGGCAATGACACTAATGAAGGACATTTTGACAGCATTATAACTCATTCATGTTCACGCAAACTGAAGGTTTATCCTATATGAGACAGCTTTACTATTTAAACATCAGCATAGCATGTACATAACTTTACTCATGCTAAGGCATATACATTAATAGATTCATTTATTATTTTTATATACCCAAATACTAGTCAATGTACTCTTTTGATTACAAGATCTCGTGGGTCCTCATGACTACAGCTGTCAGTCATGAAAATCCGGACCTGGTGGGTATTGACGGACGGCGGAGCATGGAGCCGACACGTAGCGGAGCCGTTCCACAGACGTTCTGCAGTTGGTGGAAATTAGCAGGCAGAAGCAGATATATCCAGACTTTTAGTCTCTAATATGAACTCCAAAAACTGGGCGACCTCTAGCTTCCCAGGTACAGTGTGCATCCCATGTAGGCTGAGTCCTTGGCAGCGGCCCAGCTTTGCCGTTGTATGCCTCCTCCAACCAGTCAAGTTGCAGTTTCCATGTCTGTCCAGACTCATATAATATACAGTGGTATGAAAAAGTTTGGGCACCCCTGTAAATTGTCATGATTTTCCTTTATAAATCATTGGTTGTCTGGATAAGAAATTTCAATTAAATATATCATATAGGAGACAAACAGTGATATTTGAGAAGTGCAATAAAGTTTATATGATTTATGGAAAATGTGCAAGAATGATTTAAACTAAATTAGGCATGTGCATAAATTTAGGCACCACAAAAGAATAATTAACTCAATATTTTGTGCATCCTCCTTTTGCATAAATAACAGCCTCTAAACGCTTTCTATAGCTTCCAATTAGAGTCTGGATTCTGGCGGAAGGTATTTTGGACCATTCTTCTTTACAAAACATCTCCAGTTCAGTCAGGTTTGATGCTTTACGAGCATGGACTATGCTTAAATCACACCACACATTTTCAATAATATTCAGGTCTGGGGACTGAGATGGCCATTCCAGAACGTTGTACTTGTTCCTCTGCAGGAATGCCTTAGTAGAATTTGAGCAGTGTTTTTGTTTGTCACTGATTCCTGGACATTGTTCTCCAGAATCTGCTGATATTGAGTGGAATCCATGCGACCCTCAACTTTAACAAGATTCCCAGTCCCTGCACTGGCCACACAGCCCCACAGCATGATGGAACCGCCACCAAATTTGACTGTAGGTAGCAAGTGTTTTTCTTGGAATGCTGTGTTCTTTTTCCGCCATGCATAACGCCCCTTGTTTTGCCCAAATAACTCTATTTTAGTTTCATCAGTCCACAGCACCTTATTCCAAAATGAAGCTGGCTTGTCCAAATGTGCTTTAGCATACCTCAAGCGACACCATTTGTGGCGTGTGCAGAGAAAAGGCTTTTTCCGCATTACTCGTCCATACAGCATCTCCTTGTGTAAAGTGCGCTGAATAGTTGAACGATGCACAGTGACACCATCTGGAGCAAGATGATGTTGTAGGTCTTTGGAGCTGGTCTGTGGGTTGACTGTGACTGTTCTCACCATCCTGCGCCTCTGCTTATCTGAGATTTTTCTTGGTCTGCCACTTCGGGCCTTAACGAGAACTGTGCCTCTGGTCTTCCAATTCCTCACAATGTTCCTCACAGTTGAAACTGAGAGCTTAAATCTCTGAGACAGCTTTCTGTATCCTTCCCCTAAACCATGATGTTGAACAATCTTTTTTTTCAGGTCATTTGAGAGTTGTTTTGAGGCTCCCATGTTGCCACTCTTCAGAGAAGATGCACAGAGAAGACATACTTACAATTGGCCTCCTTAAATACCCTTTCTCATGATTGGATTCACCTGTGTTATGGAGGTCAAGGGTCACTGAGGTTACCAAACCAATTTTGAGTTCTAATAATTAGCGCTAAAGGTATTGAAATCAATAAAATGACAAGGGTGCCTAAATTTATGCACATGCCTAATTTAGTTTAAATAATTATTGCACATTTTCCATAAATCATATAAACTTTATTTCACTTCTCAAATATCACTGTGTTTGTCTCCTATATGATATATTTAATTGAAATTTCTTATCCAGACAACAAATGATTTATAAAGGAAAATCATGAAAATTTACAGGGGTGCCCAAACTTTTTCACACCACTGTATGTAGTAAAGAAATTTTACTACAAAAATTTAGGTATTAAGTGTATTTTTTGGCAAAACATGGATGCTTCATTCACATCTTCTGCCCAGCAGCACAGAAGATCTAAACAATCACCATAGATTCAAGATTAATGTCACCAATTCAGAATCCGACTAAATGTCTCCCCTCTGTTCCTATATTAAGGCGCTGAATAATGGTAACAAAAGTGTTTTTGCAGAACATTATGATGTAACAGTGAAGTTCACCTTTGATCTTTTGGATATAAAATGTCATCACTTCATAATTTTATCCTATTATACATTGTGTAAAATGTCAAAATTAGCGTAGGCATTCTTGAGTTATGGCCAAAAATGCATTTTGTGATATTTATAGAGCCCATATATAGAGGTTCGACTCTGACTTGTGGCCCTTTGCTGCATGTCATTTCCCCTCTCTCTCCCCTTTCATGTCTTCAGCTGTCCTATAAAATAAAGGCCTAAAATGCCCAAAAATAATCTTTAAAAAAAGAAGCATTTTGTGAGGTCACAGCTACCTTGACCTTTGACATTCAAAATCAAATCAGTTCATCCTTGAGTCCAAGTGGAGGTTAGTGCCAAATGTTGAGAGATTCCCCTCAATGTGTTTCTTGAGATATCACATTTACGAGAATGGGACAGATGTGAGGTCACTGCGATCTTGACCTTTAACCTCCAAAATCTAATCAGTTTATCTTGGAGTCCAAGTGGACATTTGTGCCACATTTCAAGAAACTTCCATCCAGGAAGTCCTGAGATATCGCGTTCACAAGAATGGGACTGACGGACAACCCGAAAACATAATGCCTCCGGCCACAGCTGGCGCGGTGGCATAAAAATTAAAAAGGTTACTGTAGACCATTTTCAGTTTCAATATCATTTAGTCAAAAATATTTCAAGACTGCTCACGAGTCCACCAGAATGTCATTTTTGTTTCCAGCTGTCATGATGTCATGTTATATGACCACATCAGTACCATGCATTATTACATTGATTTATACAGTTTTGATTCTGATTGGTCAGACGGCATTATGCGGTGTGAAATTTCTGAATAACAGACCGTTGCCATGGACAGAGTTTTGATCATATACACTGGCGGACCATTTTTAAATCAATACAATTGTTTTTCAATTATTTTTAAATCAATATTTGTGCCCATACGGAGCTCATATCGTTGTTCTGCGGATCACGAAGGGAGAGAGAGAAGGCGGAGAAAACATGGATCGCTAACAGCGCTAATGGCAACAGTGCATTAGTTAGCGCCATTGTTACTCACCGGGGCTACTTGGCTTCTGCCGGAGAACTGTGCTCATCAGCGGTAAAGTTAAGCATCCCGACTGGGACGCAGGCATCATCAGCGGATAACCTCTGTATGAGTAGCTGTGTAATATGCCGGATAAAGTAGCAGTATTGTATTGTGAATTGAACCCCTTTCAGGCTGATTCAAGACCCCTCCACATCCTGCATCACCCTGTTGGGGTTCTAATTCGCAATAATGACCGGCTTGCTCTACATTATCCCTTACTCACCAGCATGCTATTCAAAAATTATACAATGTCTTACACAACCACACACACACACACACACACACACACACACACACACACACACACCCCACCCCACCCCCTAAAACAACAAACAAACTGTAAAACCCGTAAGAATGTGGAAGAAAAAGAACTTGACACTCCAGCAATGTAAGTAAACGAAAGTGTGCATTCACAACTCATTAGGTCTTTTGTATGTCTATATGCTCCAACCACACCACTCTGTGTCTCATTACCAAGCCAGGGTGACACCTTGGCTCCTGTGTTGAGCATCCAACATACACACCATCTGGCTGAGCATCACCTTGTCCATTTACTTTAGCACGCACACACACAAACACACGACACTTCTACATATGTATGAATACACACATCTGCCAGTCCAGTAGCAAACAGGCAAATGGTGAAGCCAGATCCTCATTACTATGGATTTATTTTTGCTAACCTGTAATAATGCCAGCTTTGCTACATATATGTCAGTTGTGACATTTTGCTGGCACCACACTGTATAATACTAAGTTCAGATGACTTCACCATGCCAACAAGCCCTGTGAAGAACTGGGTATCAGTGGTAGTCTATATGTATCTATGGGTACATGGACCTGGGCATGAGGCCAGCATTACAGCGTGCAGCCTGCTCTATTCCTCCATACACAATTTAACATCACAGCATAATTAAGGGATCTTGGCAGCCCCCTAACATCTTTTTTCATAGTCCCCTGCACTAGACTAGGGCTTGTTGAAGGGGACTGCTGGAGCACAAAATATCACAGAATATCACACCAACATGTAAGGATGGCTTTCCGTTACCATAAATAAATGAACTATTGGATGTTTTTTTAAGATCTCACTAGAAGTTCACCTGCCATACATATGCAATGACAACAGTCACATGTCCTGAGCAAAAACAGCTCTCGGTGAAAATAGGTACTGAAGAGAATTATATTTTAGACGTAGCAAGTGGATTGCACCACTGGTTTGATGCAGCATGCTCAAGCCTTTAAGACTTTCTTGGAGTTAATCTTGAGGAAATATGCAGATTGTCTAACCAGTTAGCTCTTTGGTCTAGTTACCGTGTCATGGACAGAACATCGCTAGCTATTTCAGCTGTGTTTATTCTATATTAAGAACACAGTGATTCTAAGATGATGCAATGCTTGCTTCTACATGAACTCAACAAACCCAAAATGTTAAATCATTAGCAATTAACAGCTACAGAAGAGAATGTTCAACAAAATGTCCTCTTGCCTCCCAAAATAGCTCAATCAAAAGACGCTGAATCCCTTTAGGGGTGGAAATCATAATGTGTGTGGCATTATTGTCACTTGAGGGGGATTCCTTTTTTAATGCATTTTGTTGCTATGTGGTCACTGCTGTCAAATCAACATCCTTCCAGTACAGTGACATTTCTTTTGGTGGTAGTGCTTCATATGTGTGTGTGTGTGTGTGTGTGTGTGTGTGTGTGTGTGTGTGTGTGTGTGTGTGTGTGTGTGTGTGTGTGTGTGTGTGTGTGTACTGTATATATACACACACAATTTATGTTGTGTGAGAGTTTGTAAATGGATGTGTTGATATAGTTTTGCTGTTGTTAAACATGGACCCCTATTTCGTCAGTGATTCAAGTTTTTTGATTCTTCATTCACTGTGGAGGTATGTGACAAAAACAAAGTTTTCTTCATGAATTCAAGGCAACATTTGATGAGTAATACAAATGTAAATGGTCCATTTGAGGGTGAAGTATTCCTTCAAGGATTCTGGAGATGTTATATAAATAGCCTACTGTTGGGTATTATTATTAGAACAGTAATGCGCATTTTTACACAACAATCTCTTATTTACTTTCTTAATTGTCTTCCCCCTGTCTCTTTTTCAATTCAAGGTGTACCTGGTTTGTCACTACAGTGCATTGCTGACTGATTGGCTGACTGCAACAAACAGATACCTTACAACTATAATGATCTAAATAAGGATGTGGTACAAGAAAAACAATATTATAATTCATTCAATAACTCTCATTTCCTTTCGCCTGCTGTTGCACAGGCTAACATTATTGTTTACAGATAGTTTACAGCTGGCTTTCCATCATCATTGAAACAAATAGCTTTATGCATTACATAGTTGTACGGCCGTTTTGGAAAGGGTCCCCATAAATAATGACTAAGAGTGAAAATGAAACTATGGGAAACGCTGTTACTTTCCACCGCGCCGTGTCTATCTGCGCTGTTCACAATGTGCTGCTTCTGAAATATACATGAGGCAAAAATGTGTCCCCACTATGGCTGCAGCGACAGAACACCAAACAATACAGTAGCAGGAGCGGAGAATAAAAGATTGATTTTTTTGTGAGATGAATCTTAGAAATGGGGCAACGTTATGACATTTGTATAGCTGCCTCTTTGTGCAGTTGCTGTTGCTGTAATTCGGGGAACTATAATGGCTAGTATTTACGGTGTGCCGAAGGTTCAAATGTCCTTCATTTAATATTCAGGAAAGAAAAAAATAAGCTGCTTATTTATTTATTGTAATGCCAGTGTCATGAATATGTATGAACAGCTATCAATGCTGTCACCTTGAGCAGAGTTACACGCGCGCGCGCGCGTGTGTGTGTGTGTGTGTGCGTGCGTGCATGCGTGTGTGTATACTGATGCATGTGTAACTATTTGGAAAAACTGTTTATACAACCAGCCAAGGTCATACTCTCCTCTTTCTTTTGACACTTTCCTGACCAGGCAACAAGACTATTCAAACTAGCCGTGGACAGACAGACACCACATTTAATGAATGTTTTTAACCAGAGTGACTTGTTTTTAACCAGAGTGACTTGTTTAATTCACTTCACTTCCACTACATCAGTGGTGGAGATTTTTAAGACGGAAACTCAAAGTATTTAGCCTCAAGTGCATTCTCTACCAATTGGCATCCAGGTCTCTGAGGCTATACTGTAGTAAGACAACAAAACCTACTTTTCCCTATGAACACAGACTCGCCACCAGTCTTGATTACCAAAAAAACAACAACATTTCAGCTACCCCAGAATGTCTTCCCAAGGGTGTAACCTCACTGTGGGTCTTATCTTTGTCGGGCACAACCTGAAGTCGCCCCTCGTTTGTGCTGTGGGACCTAACAAACACACCACAGTCTTATTACCTCAAATCTAAATGCCAACCACTGACAGTAACATTTAAATTAAAACACTTAAATTATACGTAATCTGTTAAGCACTTTTTATAGAATACATCGAATAAATAAAATCTAAAATCAGGGCTGTGAAAAATTAACGCAATAATAATGAGTTAACGCAAATGCCTTTTAACGCCACTAATTATTTTGCAGTGTGATTAACATGCGCATTCTGCGATTTCAGCCGAGAGCAATGCAACAGTAACCAAGGGTTAAAATGGGCCGCAACTGGACAGCGTTCTAACACTTTCAATTAATAATTAAATTAATCTAGTTGGTAGTTTCATACATCAGTTCCCCGTTCATCTAAAATAACGCAAAATATCCATTCCATTGTTTCCCCTATTCACTATATGGACCGTGAGTCAATGCACAACGCAAGTTTCTGTAGGAAACTTTATTTATTTAATTAGTACATTTAGAACTGATAAAAAATGTGTGATTAATTTGCTAAACTGAACTTTAAAAAAATAACTGTTTGGAAGTAGTAGGCTGACTAAATGAAAGCCCACACTTCAACTTTCAGATAAAGTAAATAAAAAATGTTGGCACATTAAAGTGCCCATATTATGAAAAAAACACTTTTTCTGGGATTTGGGGTGTTCTTTTGTGTCTCTGGTGCTTCCACACGCATACAAACTTTGAAAAAATCTATCCATGCTGTTTTCAGTGAGATACGGGTTTCTGAATGT
Source organism: Gymnocephalus cernua (assembly GCA_023631565.1). Lineage (NCBI taxonomy): Eukaryota > Metazoa > Chordata > Actinopteri > Perciformes > Percidae > Gymnocephalus > Gymnocephalus cernua. The sequence goes on from CM042432.1 coordinate 11,558,855, forward strand.
GTCCTGCCTTCAGTCTCTGGGTGAGCTGTTCAAAATCTGCAGGGCTTGTTACGTAACTAGCCGAAACGACGGGCTAAACACAACCGTTATCATGCTAGTGCTAGCGTTAGCATGCTAGCTCGTTCTCAATGGCAAAGCACTGCTACAACACACACAAGTTCACCATAATCTACAAAAGAAGTACTTACATGTGCGCCCTCCTTTAGAAGAAGTCTCCCGGCTAATCCTGCCTTGTAGCTAACTGACCAAAGTTGGAGAAACAACCTTTCTTTTACTGTCTATGGAGCTAACTGACATAACTGACACATCTATGATCTGAGCTACTGCGCATGTGCGAGTGGAATCAAAGAGTACAGAAGGAAAGATGATTCACTCTGTAGCTAAAACAGAGACCTGAACACAAGGTGAAAAGAGGAGCTGCAGCAGTGAGAGAGAGCTGTGCAGTACAAAAAAAATATGGTGTTTTTTGAAAATTAAACCATGTAAACCTATTCTGGTACAACCTTAAAATACAATTATTAACCTGAAAATGAGCATAATATGGCATCTTTAATTGCTGGTCTTCAAAAAATCTAGTTCTATTTCGTATAGGCTTCGCCCTCTAAGAGCTGTTGCTATTGGGTTTATCCGTCGCACATGCGCAGTCATGAAGATTTCTTTTGCGCCCTTGTGCCCTGCACGGCCTCTCTTACGTCCACAGTTACTGTATATTACAGCTGCGAGACCAGAGATCTGCTACCTATTTTACTTCAGCGACAAGCAGTTTGAAGACTTCGTAGAACAGCAGTGTCCGCCTGTGTACCGACTGACGGACCGGCTACATCCTGCCGCCAGATCTCCACCCGAGCTGCGAGGCGTTCCTCGACCCCATTCGCCGGGCTGGCACCCCGGCAGCCGCCGGCAGTTCCGTGCCTGCTTACTGACGGAGGAACTGAAGCGGCAGGTGATGGCAGCCGGGCGGACAGTCAGGTAAGGTAAGGATAGCACCAGCGGCGACACCCAGACATCCCGGAAGAGTCCGCTGACTTGGATACCCCCAGAGATGGTTCTCTAGCCGGCACCGGCTCTCCCTTCTCCCCATTGGGAGAACTGGAGCTCAAAACAGAAGAGGATAATGGAGCCCCGCTACTGCGGCTGTCTCATTCCCAGAAATGGAGCACCACATCAGTGGCTTTCTCCTCTGCATCAGGCGGGCTCTCTGCCCACCACTAAGGGTTTTGTTCTCGACCAGTGTGAATGCTGAGTGGGCATTCCCCAAACCCGGGAGACAGACGGCTCCAATGTCTCACCATGCACTGTTCACCAGGGTCCAAGGTGACACAGAAACAGAGTTCCCAGCGGTCCCGCCACTGCGGCAGAGCCTCCATCTTGCTTCTGAAGGCCACTTTTTTCGGCCGACGGAAGCCCACACCGCTATCTCCCCGGGACCAGGTCCATGCTTGCTTCACTGACCGCGCGCACCTGTGTGCTGCCTGGGTGACCGCGGCAAAGAACAACATTGCTCTGCTGTCTCCGCCATGACCACTAAGCCTTGGCTGTCTCCCGGAGTTATGTCGCTATCTGGCTGCACATTTCACAGCAGAACATTTGCCTGCACAGATCACAACTCCCAGCCAATAGCGGACGTGTGCTCTTGGATGGTCCCATTGCCCCTGGTGGGTTACACCGCACCTTGGACAGCCTCGAACTATAGAGGGAAACACACCTCCTGGAGAGCGGCGCCTTGGCCACTATAGCGGCACAAAGATGTCAGCTCGAGGAGACGGCGCCCGGTATGCTGCGGCTGCGCCTCTCCAAGCCCCGGCTCCAGCAGCGGACAGCACCCACCAGCATAAAATGCCTGGAGCTGTCCACGGTGTTGAAAGTGCTGGAACACATTGCGTGGAAGGTGACGGGCAGACACATAGTGATAAGAATAGACAACATGACAGCAGCGGCCTACATCAACCGTGAAGGCGGCGTGCGCTCACCTCGGTTATTGGAAATAGCTAGAAGCCTGCTGTTGTGGGCACAGAGGCATCTGCTCTCAATCAGAGCAGTGTACATTCCAGGGGTTTTGAACCGTGAGGCAGATCTGATATCGCAGGGCGGTGGGGTGGGGGTGGAGGGGTAGTGGACGGGGGGTCCTTCTCACGACAAGTGGAAATTGAATCCCTCTCGTTCAGATGCTGTGGAACAGGCTCAGGAGCGTGACAGTGGATCTGTTCGCCTCATGAGAAAATGCATATGAACTCTATGAACACATGGGACAATCCACCTCTTGAGGTGGACACCTTTTCCCATCGACCATGGCCCAGAGCCCTTCAATACGCTTTTCCCCTGTCCCTCTGATTCCTCGCCTCCTGGCACGCATTCAGGAGGAGAGCCTGTCGGTCATTCTGGTGGCACCGGAGCACACGAGCGCATCCTGGTTCCCAACCGTTGGCCGTTGAGCGGGAACGCTTGGAGAGGCTAGGTCTGCCCCCTGCCGTTGTGCGCACTATCCAGGGCACGAGAGCCCCCTCTACTACGGCGTGTCATGCTGGACGATGGTCCACTTTCCAGTGCTGGTGTGTGGGGAGAAAGGTGCAGAACCCACATTGTGTCCTCTCCCCCTTGTGTTAACTTACCTCCATAATTATTTGGCTCTGTCTACAGTTAAAGCCTATGTGGCGGCCATTTCGTCCTGCCACGGGGGCTATGGGGAGAGGTCGGTTTTTGCACACCCCCTGGTGAAGTGTTTTTTGAAGGGGGTGAGACGACAGAAACCTGTTGTGCGTTCTCTCACACCTCAATGGGATTTAACCCTGGTGCTCCGAGCTCTGGGGAATCCTCCTTTCGAGCCTCTAGCACAAGTCTCTCTCAGGATGCTGTCACTGAAAACAGCGGTCCTCCTCGCCTTGAGGTCGGCTAAGAGGGTGAGTGAGTTATGCACGCCGTCGGTTTCACCATCCTGCCTTTCTATTAGAGGGGACGGGAGCGTGGCTACTTTACAGCCAAATCCTTCAATCCTTCAATCTTCAATGTTTTAACAAACTCCTTTCGGTCGAGGATGTTTTCCCTGGACTTTGCTCGGTATGTTGTATGTTTTATGCACAGCAGACATCAGACGAACACAGCAGCTGTTGGTTCACTACAGAGAGCGCTTCGAAACAGCGGCTGTGTGAAGATATCACCCAAGCCTATAGTACAGTGGGAGTGGAACCCCCTCAGGGCATCCGGGCACACTCAACGAGAGCGCTATCAGTGTCTGTAGCCCTCCTCACAGGCGTGACGGTGGCTGACATCTGTGTAGCGGCTTCCTGGTCATCCACGTGCCCATTTTTATCTGCGTGATGTGTGATGTGATGACTATATTGTTATAATTCAAGTAAGGTTTTCCCAGTATACTCTAATTTCTCCTGTTGGCTAGCAATGTGCATATTAAGAGTTGAGTGAGATGCTATACTGTGATGTGATTTTTGTGTATGTATGGTAGAAAATGAGATCATCCTCACAATACTATCTTGTATTTCTGCGGAGCAGCTTTGAATTTTCCATTTCCAATTAAATACAATTTCGTGACATAGAACTTGAGAGTAACTTTAACTTTTTTGTTGTTGGAAACAGCAGAACTCATCACACAGAGGGAGGTGACTCATCACACAGAGGGAGGTGGCTCAGCCATGGAGACGGAAATGAGAGGTACAAAGACTCACTTAAGTTGTTCATATATGTATATAATGTAAAACAACTAAAACTAACACCATTAATTTTCCCATAGCCATGATATCCATTACCCGCATGGCACAGCGGATGGACGCATTTGAGGAGAAGATGGATGAGCTGCTCATTAGATTAGATTAGATTCAACTTTATTGTCATTGTGCACAAGCACAATTACAAAGACAACGAAATGCAGCTTGCGTCCAATCAGAAGTGCTCATGCTCTTAAGGACACCTTAAAGTCACCTCCCACTGCTCCAGTCGATGACATGTTGCTGTCGCCCTGCTCAACAGTCACTGAGCTGCAGGAGTTCGACAGAAGTCTCGGTCAACAGGAGAGGAGAAACAAAATGGTAATTAAGTGGCCATAGTCCTGCCCTACTCTGCCCTAAGATTAACACTATTGCATATACTAATTGCATAAATTCAAAGATCATTATAACTGAACTGACTTATCTTACAAAATGAGATTGTACAAGCTTTCCACTTTGTTCTACATGTGTAATTTGTATTTCTATATGTTTTACAGCAACGTTTCCTGAAAAGCCTTGGAGGTTCAACCAGAGGTACTCATCCGTTGCATGCGTGGCAACCAATGACGTTCCAATGACCTGACAATCTGCAGGGTTATAACAGGCAGGTGTTATTTTATTGTTCACATCAGTATTATGCTTAGCTTCGCTGATAAGAGGTTTTAATTTGACTTGTAACATTGCTTCATTTTGACTTCTACTCTAGCTGCCTCCTGGTAAAACTTCCCCGCAATGACTGCAGCAGATGCGGAGTACTTGATTGGGCAAGCGCTGAAGTTTGCCCATCCTCCTGCCTCCTCCCCTCTGGCCGGAGCTACAGATCCCCGCACACAAAAACAACCAGACCCAAGAACAGCTTCTTTCCCACTGCCATCACTCTTCTGAACTGCTGATAAGTGGGGACATCCCCACTTTGGCCATTCACCTACACATTACATACTTTATCATTCCAATGCATCTTGCACACTACATTTGTACTATTACGTGTCTATGGCCACTAAAACTGATTCTGATTCCTGTGTATGTATGTATATATATATATATATATATATATATATATATATATATATATATATATATATATATATATATATATATATATATATATATTAAGGGTGCTCCGATCAGGATTTTTGGGGCCGATCACCGATCACCGATTGCTGGCAGACGTATCGACCGATACCGATCACCGATAACCGATCACTTTTATGAACTGAAAATTACGCCATTACATAACAGTCACACATGTTTAGAGAATGTATCAGTAACTGTTTGGCTTTCTGTCCTAGCTCAAAATCTAAAAAATGTCCTTTCAATCACTGCACATTTCTTCAGCACACACAGACACACACAGTCAGTCACCCACACACACACACACACACACACACACACACCGAAACAGCTGTTTGAGTGGCGCCGGAGCTGCTAGCTACACGACTCTGCTCTGCCTTAGCATTAGCTAACTTTGAAAACTCCTCATCCTCCTTTCTGTGACTAACCTTCAAATGTCTGATGAGGTTGGTGGTGTTGAAATGTCTTTGGAGCTTTCCGCCTCGTGGTATTTCCTCGGTACACACGTTGCTAATCGCTAGTGTATCGTCTTATTCCCAGATAGCAATGAGTCGGCCGACCACCAGCGGTGCTCCAGAGGCAGTAGAAGCGTCAGAATGGCGTAACTGCAAACACGTTTGCCGGAGCACCACCTGTGGCAGCCGCTTTTTAAAAGCAGTCTGTCTTCCTAGCGTCTTCGTTCCGCGGCCTGCCGCGGGCCAAATGCTGTTCTGCCACCGTTCAGACACCTTGTAGAACTGCCAGACCGCTGAATGTAGGGACGCCACCATTTTGAAAATGTTCTCAGGAGTAGTGCGCTCTTAATACATCCGTGGTAGTGCGTCATCTGATCGGCCTATCTGATCGGCCTTTATGGAGACCACCGATCAAACTATTTAAAGCCATTATCGGCCGATACCGATCGGTGGCCGATCGATCGGAGCACCCTTAATATATATATATATATATATATATATATATATATATATATATATATATATATATATATATATATATATATACACACATATATATATATATATATATATACACATATATATATATATATATATATACACACACATATATATATATATATATATACACACACATATATATATATATATATATATATACACACACATATATATATATATATATATACACACATATATATATATATATATATATATATATATATATATATATATATATATATATATATATATTTTAGGCCTTTTTATATTTTTTGTATTTTGTTAATTTTATATCTCTAATGTCACTGTCCCGCATACGACCCACTTCCGCTCAAAATGGACGCTCTATACACTTTGTTATAACTTTTTACACATTAAATCTTCACAATATACGGCCATGCGATACACCACTTGAAAGCTTAGCCTCTCAAGATTAATTTAAGCCCACACACAAAGCATAAGGTGATTTATAGAAGTTATAACACTGTTAAAGACAATAAATTAATTAAGAATTACACTGCGCAGCTGGTGTGTGTGCATTCATACCTTTTTGAGTGTCCCTTTATCCACAGAGGTGATATAATCCCAAAAAACTTTGTTTTCATAAATCCACAAGAGTCCAAGGAAATGAAATATCTAAGCCGTTTTATCCAAAACGAGTTATTCGCCTCAAAATCGTAAAGTTTACAAGCCCAGAGTTACAAAAACAGCTACGCGAGACTCAACAGCTTCGCTCTTCCAGCGGCTCTTCCGCTTCCTCCCGGTCGTCTAACGGCCAATGACCGCGTCCATGTTATTCTCTGAAGCCTTAGGAATCTAACGAGACCTCTCATAAGTCAATCCGTCACTCAGAGCCGGAGATAGACTGGTTTGACGGCCAACCACGGCTCGGAGGAGATGTGGGGTCAGGTGGGATTGATCGACATTTGCTTCAGCCAGTTAAGATTCCATGCTATGAAACGCCCCTAGCCTTGTAGCCAATAAAAAGACGATTCCATTGACACCATGAAACCCATTGAAAGTTTAACCCTGTGATGGCTGGCTCTGTGTTTCAGCACAGACAGTGACTGTTACAATGCAAAGCCATACCTGACCAATTTATAATGACTTATTTCTATATATTTATGTATATAGTTATGTCAAGTATATGTGTGATTGATGTGGGTGTGTTTTTGTATTTGAGAAGTTTTGAATTTTGCACTTTTTGGGCTTTTTTCTTTGCACCTTTCAAGAAAAACGCACAGCCATATTTGTAGAAAAAAAAATCATATAAAATCAATTTTTGAGTCTTTTGGCTTCTGGATTTTTTCTGTAGTAAGCAGACACATGTGGCTAATGTCCTGGATTGTCTGCTACCTCTCATATTTGTTCACAGCAGTATATTTTAATCATATTACAGATGTATGACTTGGACGGAAATAAAAAACTCTATTCTAGCCTCTGTAGCTCTGTGTCAGTGAGGCCTAGAATCACCCTGACACTTGGAACAAAAACTTGAGAGTGTTTCCTTTCCAATGATATCAGGCACATCCCAGAGTGTCAAAGTATACGGGAGCTGTACCACTTTTAATTTGGGTATGTCGTTGCATGAAATTTCAGCCGTCTGACAAGTAGGCAAAGAGGTTTAAATCCCATCAAGTTTGCCTGTTCAAGTAATAATAAAATTGGTACCATGGTTGCTTGTTAAAGGTTAGGGGAATGTAAAAAAGAACGTTAGGGGAACATTCCCTAAAGGTCGCAACGTTAGGGGAACGTTCCTCAAAGGTTCCCTAACAGTTGCAACGTTAAGAAAACTTTCCATGGAAACCAAAACCTAACAAAGACCCTAACCTTCAGGGAACGTTCTGGGAACCATAAATTGTTAGCTGGGATACATATACTCATAGAATCTGGAGTTACAATAACGTAACTATCATTCTACTCTGTTCTTGTTCAGTGCAGAGAGAGGCCTTTATCCCCACCAAATACTGTAAATTGGTTTCTTTGCTTTTTTTAATAATTTGGTTTACTGTCATCTTTGTTTGGGATGCAGTTTGTTGTGCCATTATTCAGTAGTTCTCTCTGAATTCAACTCTTGGAAGCCCATACAACACGTGAAGTTGTATTTAGACAGTACATGATTAAAACCCATTGTGGAATATCTCTTGGGGCATTATTTGTGGGAGGTTTATGTTTAAGGATAATGTGTATATTTATGTTTGGTTGATATTTATAGATGGTGCTGTTAGATGTTGGCCAGAATGTTTGGTTTATTGTTAATTAATGTGTATGAGAGATGCGTCATGTAAATGACCAGACACAAAAATAAAGAAGTCATTCATTCATTGAACCCTTTTTACTGACAATTAGTGCATTATAAATAGCTGTTGAGTTGTGCCTAAATTTCACTTACCTGCACGGTATCTGGTGAGGAGCTACTGTTTGTTGAAAACAACAATGGAGGACGTGATTTTTTAAAGTGCTTGCCTTTTTCCGAAAAAAATTCCAATGGCGCATATGCTTAAAGTGGCACACCATCATTTGACAAACATAAGTAGGCTGTAGAAAATGAAGCATTATTAAAAAGCATATGGATTCAGGATTCTGATGTGTGTTATGTCTCTCCAACTACAGTCCACCGGGAAAAAACACTAGAACTGCCAGAGCCGATGCCATTGGACGTTGTTATGGGCGTAAAAAATGTAAATTACTCTATTCTGCACGTCTATATCGTCGTAATGATAGAATAGCGTTTTGAAAAACAAATAAACATCTTTTTGGTGTTGTTTTCAACAAAAACACCCCCACTTTAGCTGCCAGAAGCAGCGGCCATGTTGGTACTCTCATCTGCAGCCGAATTCACACATTTACATGACGGCCATGAGACAATGAATGGAACATATAAACTAATTTGCTTGCCAATATTCACTCACGTATAATCACACTAAGATATGTAGGTCTACAGGATTTATCTTTTCATATGTGTACATTTCTAAAAAGGAAAGCGAAACTAATCACACTTTCTGTCTGACTATAACCGACACGAGAGTCCCGTGTGTGTGCTATACACTATGATAATGTCAGGAATGTTATTTATGTGACTCATTTCAACAAAACATGTTTCTAAATAGTTTTTTGTATAGGTTGGTGTGGATGTGCGCGATCAGATGGCAAGTTGAGTGTTAACTGTTGTACTGAAAGACACACTGCACATGGGAGAGATGGAGACACAAATGCTGAGGGGGACTTCTTGTCGTTATTTCGTTATACAAAATGGGATATTAACCATTTATTTTACTTTAGCGGAAATGCTAAACTTCATGCCTTGTATGTTATACACTGCAGGTTATACGCTGCATACAACTCAGAATAGCATCAGATAGAACCTAGATGTTTTTCATGAAAACTTATTTTTGTAAGTAAAAAAAATAACCTCACAGACTTTTTGTGTATTGAACTGAACATACAACGCAAATGACTGTCACTGACGGATGACAAATGGCCGCTACCGTCACACTTGTTAATGAAATACTGACCCCATATATATATAACCCTTATCCTAGCTAGGTGTAGTTACCCTGAACCATGGGACAGTTTTTTTCACTATAGCCCCAGTGATAGAAATTAACAGGGCATTGACATTGACTTATTTTGTTAGATTTTGTTTACTATACTGTCATTAGTGATGGGAATTACCGCTCTTTTTTAGGGAGCCAGAACTCATGATTCTGTTCCTTTCTGAACGCTCATTGTTCTTTTTTCTTCTTTTTCTTTTAGGGTGCAAATGTGGTTTGGATCCAATTTGCAACAATTGCATTTCATGTTGTTTGTCGCTGTAAAGACTTCAATCTGGATACAATCTGGATATATGCCAAAAAGCGGATTTGGACAGCCAATCTGAAGGCCTTAGACACCCACATATAATAAATTCACATGTATGTTTGGAATAAAAACATAATAAGGACCGCCCTGATAGCTCACCTGGTTGAGGGTGTGCCCCATGTACTAGGGCTCTCTCTGATAGAAAAAGACAGGATGAGTGGGGAAAACTGTTAGACTGGGTAAACCCAGCCCGATCTGCCGGGGATTTGATTTCGCCCTGCAGCTCAGGCTGGAAACCTGTACATTTATCTATCCTGCTTCCGTTACAAATCTGCAGGGACCAATCAAAAACTGGCTTATCCACCTGATGCGCTATTGGCGGGTTTAACACAATGACGATAGAGAAGCGACGGCAAGCAGCTTCTTGTTTACATTCAACATAGCGGCCACCGAAATCGCAGCAACCGTTGATATGTTATGATATGCGGCTGTGTGTGTGTGTGTGTGTGTGTGTCTCTCTCTCTCTCTCTCTCTGTCCGTCCGTCAGTCTCTCTCTCCGTGTGCCTGATTGTGAGTCAAGAAAGCCAAAATCACCATAAACCTGGCTGTTTTATTTTGAAATGTGTTTATTTTGGTAAAACATCCGGCTTCATTGTGGTCTTCCTGTTTGTGATTACCTGCCTGGCTTGACACAAATGCTTGCATATCGCGCAACAAATAGAGGAGACACCAAAACTATCGCTGCAGCGTACAGGCCTACGTGGACGCTACACGCCCGGTGTGGCCAGACAGATTGGTTAACAGCGCCGAAATAAAAATAGCTGCCCTACACTGCTATACGCTCTACGCTTACGCATGCGTGGGGTTCCAGCTGTTAGATATGTCGACACCCAGTCGGTCTATAGAGCAGACTCGTTCACAACCAACATGTCACTAACTGTTATGTTATAATTATTACCAACACAGAGTTAGATACTCCTTGTAAAAACATAATAGTTGTTAAGCAGTCTCAAATCAGCAGTCTGCAACACAGTTAAACATAAATTAGTATAACAAGCATATGCTGAATAAGATGCAGTTGAAAGCATTGGGAAAACAAATAGTAAATACACCTTCAGTCAAACCTTTTTGGTCAAACTACTTATTTCCAGATCAATAATCAACGTTTAAGCTAAAGTCTCAGAGTATGCTTCCACTATCACAAAGTAAAGAGTGAAATGGAAAGAAAACACATAGTTGGTTAACCCAACGGGATGTTTCCATTCACAGTTTGGTGACAAAATCAAATAATCACTCAGTTCAGTTGGGGGGATGCACCAATGTCACTTTATGGCCAAGTCAAAGTGTAGACAACAAAATGAGAGGTCCAGATTGTATGAATTCATTCTTTCACACTCTGTATCTATCTATCTTTCTGTTTCTACGTTTGGTTCAGAATCAACGCAAGGTCCAATGGGCCCAGGCTGAAAATGACGAGTCCACCACCTTCACCGCAGCTAGTCAGTCGAGCTTTGACACAAAACCCTGTCAGAGAGGACAGAACTTAAAATTATCCTGACACATACACAGATACCCAAATCCATGGATACATCTAGACACACACACACACACACACACACACACACACACACACACACACACACACACACACACACACCGCACTAACAGAAGAAGAAACACCACCAGTACAGAGAAGTTAAGTTGTGAGTGAAGGTGACAGAGCCCCTCAAGAGACCCAAACACAAGACGGGCCATGCCTATTCCTGCTTTATATTTCCTCCACTGTTTGTGTATCTTTGTATGCATGTGTGTGCGCCCCCGCCCACAGAATCCTCCTTCAACGACTACAAAACTGGGACAAAGCCTGAGGAATAAAATAGAAAAAGAGAGGAGCCAGAGAAAAGGACAGAGAGGGAAAGTGAGATGTGGGAGGGTGAATAGGTCAGGACGGATAGAAAGACAGAGACTGACACAAGGGAAAAAGCCAAATGGTGCAGAGGTAGATCAGATGGAAAGCAAGAGACACACGGAGAAAAAAAGAGATGAGGGAGAAGGAGAGTCGTGAAGGAAAACAGTAAAAAAAAAATTCACCTTCTGTGAAGTTTCCTGCATCTTGACGAAATTCACATCAACAGTGGAGCTTCTATTCTAAACCCCTCAGGAGTGGAGACAGCGCACAGAAATTTCCGAATAATGCAACATGTTGAAATATTTCCGGAAGTATTTGAGATATTAAACAGCTTTGTACATGCGCTGGGAAATGGCCTAGTTCGCAGTTAAATGTCCTAGTTTGGGGTTTAAAAGCCCAGTGCTTAAGTCAACATAAAGTAAACATAAAGGGAGTTTCAACCCACCACGGAGACACATTAAAGATAGTTTTTTTTCCTCCTTTGTTTTATAAGGTCTGACAGCTTTAAAGGGTGAGCAGTTGATTCCATTAAGCGCACAAGCAGTTTGTTGTAGGACCCCAGTACTCAGCCAGCAGCTGGCATAGACAGTAAAACCGACCACAACTACTATGGGGCGCCGAATGTAAATGGCTGGTTACACTTTTTTAGCTGATACATTTTCAACATTTAGCTCACTTATCTCACATTTAGCGCATTTTCCTCACATTTGAGACAGAAATTATAAATATATTATATCTAAATGTTAAATGTTAAATCTAAATATTATATCTAAATCTAAATGTTAAATCTAAATCTAAATCTTAAATATATATCTAAATGTTAAAATCTAAATCTAAATCTTAAATATATATCTAAATGTTAAATGTTAAATCTAAATGTTAAATATATCTAAATGTTAAATGTTAAATCTAAATCTTAAATATATATCTAAATATATCTAAATCTAAATCTTAAATATATATCTAAATATTATATCTAAATCTAAATCTTAAATATATATCTAAATATTATATCTAAATCTAAATATTAAATATATATATCTAAATATTATATCTAAATCTTAAATATATATCTAAATATTATATCTAAATCTAAATCTTAAATATATATCTAAATATTATATCTAAATCTAAATCTTAAATATATATTTAAATCTTAAATCTAAATGTTATATCTAAATGTGTTCGCCAAGTGTAAAGCTAAATATTTAGAAAATATTCAAATCCCCAAGGAAACCACGCCCACTGCAGTGGCTTCAAATCGCACTGCGATCCTGCAGAGCAATAGCGGGACATTTTTAACCATTTTCACTATCTTATTCATCATTAAAGTCACTTCTGATAAGTTTAAGGCGAGAAATGAACTGTTTAGATTTCGAATATAGGCAGTCTTGTGAAAATCGATGCCGAATTGACAATTTGCTTCAAAGTTTTCGGAGTTGACAATCTCCATAATGTGACGGGGGACAGCTGGTGGTGGCCGCCGGGGAATGCTGTTCTCCGGGCGCCCTGTCATCCTGAGACGCCCCAGTGTAAGATGGACCGCTGTCTTGTAAATAAGAGGCTTTTATTTCGCCGTTGACGTACCGTTTGTTTAAATATCACACAGCACATGTCCATCATAAGATTAACGGGAACGTGTGGTTAACTGCCTTTTTGGCGTTAAAATCCACAATTAACTAACCCTATTCCATGGATCTAGGATACTATGCATCCTGATAAAGTTCCCTTGGCCTTTAGAATTAAAATAGCCCCACATCATCACATACCCTTCACCACACGTTCCCGTTAATCTTATGATGGACATGTGCTGTGTGATATTTAAACAAGCCGCCTGGTGTGCATACTACATTGAATTTCACACACTTTTGCGGCACTATATGCACGCAGCTTCGCCCCCCCCCCCCAAAAAAAAAAAAAAAACGCAGAATACAAAGTGAGAATGCAACACCACTTTTGCGTTTTCTCTTCAGATCATTTGGGTCTAAACATAGCCTCAGCCTAATCGGATTGGATCCGAGTGTATTGAGAATTACCTCTGGTCAGGTGGTACATCATAATCAATGCAAACATTTTTAGGTAATCAATAGCCTGTGTTAATCATTTATGACTTCCAATGCTTTCTAACTAAATTGGGTTCACAAACTGATCTGTGTTCACAAACTGATCTGTGTCAAGTTTTATTTAAAAATTTAAATCAACTTTAATGTTAGGCAATGGACAGCTATCTTAGGGAGTAGGAAACTTTGTCCCAGTTATTTTATTTGTCCTCATTCACTGTGCCTGGCCAAGAGCCCAGCCATAACCCACAGTAAAAGTACAACTTGTCATTTTTAAATGCAAGTTTTTATTACAGATTAAACAAATGAGAAGTAATGTGTAATGTGGTGGTGATGGCGCAGTGGATATAACACATGCCTTTGGTGTGGGAGACCCACTTGATTCCCACTGTGGTACATCAACCAATGTGTCCCTGAGCAAGACACTTAACCCCTAATTGCTCCAGAGGCGTGCGACCTCTGACATATATAGCAGTTGTCGCTTTGTATCAAAGCATCAACTAAATGACATGTAATGTAATGTAATGTGTTAATAAGTGAAGTTTAGAAGTGATGGCAGACAGATATTTTTCCTTTGGACAGAGGCCAGGCCAGCAAGCCAAGCTAACCATCTCCTTATATTCCTTCATATTTAACATACAGACATGAGAGTGGTGTCAATCTCATCTAAGGTAATAAGTGTATTTCCCAAAATTTCAATCTATTTCTTTAAATCTGTGTTCACACATATGGACTCAAAGTGGCTTGCTATTTCTTCCTTGTCATTATCCTAAATCTTGCCAGCATGTTTAGCTTTGAGTCTGTAATTTATAAACTCTGCTCCAACTGGTTAGTTATCGTCTCATGTGTTCACTATATTGGCACACAACAAAATAGTCATTTCCAAAGCAACTTTCTTTGTACAGTATTGCTTTTCTTATTCAAGTCCTGGTAGCTTGTAAAGTTCCATTGTAGAGAATTTGAAAGCAATTGACTGCAACAATGCATTTTCATTAACGGGTTCATATGATATCATACGAAAACTCATGCACAACAATTAATTTGATATCTTACGAAATTACAGCGATTGCCGACCGGTCAAGTGACAGTTAGCCTACACTTAGTGGTCGTTACAGTAAGCCGACAAAAGGCAACCGGGTACATCGTAACAGTTGCCGTGACCGTTAAGTTTAGCCACAAAAACGTGACTGTCATGCGGCAACGTGACAGTTAGGGTTAGGTTTCTGGGACAAAAACATCGCTCCCCTTCCCGCTCCAGCCTCCACATCCTCCCTACCTGGATGTTCGCAGTCTTAAACAGTTGCAGTCAATGTGGGGCTTACAGTAATAAATACATGGAATACATATGAATTACAGTGCATTACTTCTTGTAGCTATATGTACTAATGGTTCATGAGAAAAGCCTGACAGCAATAATCACCTTTTGAATCTGTATGTGTAAATATGGTTTAAGGCAGTTTGTACTGTGCTACTGAAACACTGAAGACTGAGACACTGAAACAACCACAAAATCAAAAAAATCAAAAAAGGATGATTAAACAAAGAACAGCCTTACGATAAGCTGCTAAACTACCTCATAATTAATAACAAAACAACTGATATTCTGTCACTGTTCTGTTCTGACATTGTCAGTTTGGGATTATCTTCATCTTAATATATTTAATAGTCTTAGGGTATTTTCTGCAGTCAGCTGCCGGTTTAAGTGGAGACAGTTAGTAAAAATACAAAACGGGCAAAAAGAAGATAAAAATGGTCCAAAAATGCAAAATAAAGCACAAATAGACACTTAGAACTACTTGTCTTTTGGTCCCTGTTTTTTTCATGTATTATTTTAAATATAACTTATCAGTGTATATTTTACTGTCTTTACCGTCTCTTTATCAATACTGGATTTTAAAATAGCTCTGAAATTCATAAAAGCATTTGTAAATATGTAGATTGCTGCATCAGTATCTACCAGCTACAGAATGTCATTCAAAGTTAATAAAGCCCCTTTCACACATTCACTGCAAACCTGAAATGATCTAGACATTACCTGGCGGAGCTGTATGTGAGAACACAAATGTCCGATCGGATACAAACGGCCAGCTCTCTAGTACAAAGTCTGCTTAATCTCTGATTGTGTCCAAAGTGTGAGAATGTAAAGCGAGCGAGAGGGCGTGTTGATGACGTTTCATGCGGTTGGTGCAAAACTGGAAGAAAACAAACCTCTAAGAAGAAGGGTGATTTATACAAAGACGGCAATGAAAATTTAACTGGAGAGATGACTTTAGAAACTTCTTACTTTAGAAAGGCCTTGGCCGAAATCGTCAGACAATTTTAAGGAACGGCAAGAGACTAGGTTGTTTATGACCAACTTATCTCACAAAATAAATGCCTTTTTCTCCTTTTAAAGCATGTTTCTGTGTCAGTAAATTGTCATCTGTGAGAAGTGAGGTTCTACTGCATTTACTTCAATTTAAAAATGAATTGTGAATGCATGCTGCAGGGAGAGATGACCAACCGCAGCGCTGCTACCTCTGATCTCATTACAGAGACCACTTTCCCAGCATGTCATAACTTAATGACCAGACTCCATCCTAGACACATCAAAAACACTACTTTTAACCACAGAAGACTTCTTTGAACCAGCATGGCATAGGATGGTACAATAATCCTTATGAGGACAAAGAGATGAGTCCCACAGCAATTACACTCTGTCTCATTCACTTTAACCACTTGTTTGGCTCTCTATGTCCTGTTCTTGATTTTTTTTGTCCTTCTGAATCCAAAATTACTCCATGTCTGCCTTTTCTCGCTCTTCATTACTGCCCATATTTGGCTCTCTTCCTGTTGCCCCTTCTAACCTTGTTTCTATTTGTTCATTGTGAACCCAACTCGTCAAATACCGCAGCTTGGTCAAGACCCTTTGGCGTCACTTTTTAACGTTCTGGGTATCCTATTGGCTTAATTTTTTTATGTGCAGGGTAGTCCCGTTAAACAAAAACAAAACTACTTGGTAAGGTTTAGGCAACAAAACTACTTGGTTGAAGTTTAGAAAAAGATCTTGGTTTGGGTTAAAATAACTAAGTAACTAACACTTTAGTTACATAACACATACTGTAAGTTACGTAAATAACGTTACATAAGAAAGTTAACTTACATAGCCTATGTAAGTTACGTTGACTTTCGGTTTTCACATGGGACACGAACACTAGTCTCCCAGGTGGAAGTCCTGTGTTTATTGGCCCCTATCCACCACCTAACCTTCCTTCTTACGAGTTTCGATCTTTTAATACTACTAGAGACTGTTAAGAGCATCTTTGCTACTACTCCCTACCATTGTCTCTCTTCATATACTTCATTTTACAGCGCCGTGGTCGAGCAGTTGCTGTGAGAGCCCGGTGTGTCCCATACAGACGCTGAAAGGGTGCCTTGTGTGTCAGTATCAGATACTGAGGGCCGCTGACCAAGCTGCCATATTTGACGAGTTGGAAAGTAAAAAGGGTTGGCCATGGTTAGTGTGCAGAGTGACACTAACAAAAGCTCTTCCGGTCAAATTTCCAATTATTTAAGACAAAATGTATATGTAAGTGGTCCATCCCAGTTCTCAGTCTAAATGTTTGCTTAACCTTTTCTGATTAATGAGTCTTCAAGATCTTTGGTAACATTGTAAGTTTCAAATTTCTAAGCCTTTCTAAGGTTACACATATTCACTCATAATGATTTTTCACCTGCAGCTCATTTGGACAGAGCTTTTTTGCTGTCATATTATCAGTCTTATTATCAGTTCTGAACTGTTATTTTTATCACAAAACAGTTGTAGTGTTGTGGCACTATGTGTGCTCCTTTAAAAAAAAAATACAGTTGATTTGATTGATCATGACTGATTTTAGTCCCAACCACACTAATGTATTTCTTCCAATCTAACCCTGTCACATATAGCCATGAAATGACCCAGTAACTCACCATGATCTGTCCACTTACACCATGCATCATTGACCACACTTGGTGCTACTGTGTTACCAATAATGACTGAACTAAAAGTATCCACAGAAATAGGCTCTGCCACTGTAAAGGAAACTTTGGATTTATATTTCAAAACTGTATGATTACCAGCACATATTTGATGTAGTAGAACTGAGACAACTACACAGACATGCCAACGGTGATCCTGTACTATTTGCACATATTTAAATGAGGTAATATGCATACATTGGAGCAAATGAATACACTTCATACCGTGCACAACTTACCAGACAAAAACGTCAATATTACATGATTCTACAAATGGGATTACATTTAACCTTTTTTTCAAGTTCTTGATGTAACATTTTATCAAAACATGACCTTTAGCTAACAGCTTACAAGAAAGCAGCAACTTATATACCTGTTCTGAGATGACTGCTTTAGATACATTTTGTTCATATTGACCAGTGCTATATTGTATTTATAGCTAATAGTTATTCCACAACATGTCTCAAAAGATGTCTGCTCACCTCTGTACTGCAGCCATCTAAGACCCTGACAAGCTAAACTTAACCAACCTAAGACACCTATGGTCTAGTATTATAAAGTCCAGATAAATAGCTTTTATTTTTAAGGCTGCAAATAGAAGAATATATATTTTCTTTTTTTACTTTTATTCTAAATTATTGTGAAGAATATTTCTCAGATTTCCCTTCACCAAGCTATAGGAAACAGATGGCTGCTACATTTCCACCGGATGGTTTGCAGTGCCTGGATCTAAGAAAAAGAATAATTAGAAACCACAACCTCTTCGGCTCCGAGTTACCCACTTAGTTATGACTGTGTGTGAATGGGATTTTAGTGTGATTGTGTGTTTGTTTTTGCACCTGTATGGTATAAGAGAGAGAGGAACTTTTACTTGCAAAGTAGAACATTTCACTTTTGGCAGTTTAGTTAATATCAGCCGGGTGTGAAGGCCATAGCACATTACTGTACAACAATATTCAAACATCCATCCACCTGCCCCCTTGACCCCATCCCTTCTCACCTTCTCCAGTCTATTGCTCCTAACCTTTATTTTCTCACCCATCTCATTAACAAGTCCTTGTCCTCCGTGCTGTTTCCCAAATTCTCTCAAAAAAGCAAGAGTAACCCCTCTCCTCAAGAAACCCACCCTCAACCCATCTGAAGTAAACAACTACAGACCTATCTTTCTTACATTTCTCTCCAAAACACTTGAGCATGCTTTCTTTAATCAATTTTGTTATTATCTTTACGAGAACAATCTTCTTGATCCCCACCAGTCTGCTTTCAAGGTCAACTTAAACTACCCTCCTTGTCACTGAGCGACTTCACACTGCTGGAGCAGCCTCTCTCTCCTCTGTGGTCATCCTTCTGGACCTTTCTGCTGCCTTTGACACAGTAAACCCCCAGATCCTTATTTCCCCCCATCAGGATCTGGGTGTCTCAGGCTCTGCACTCCCTTTGCTCAAATCTTACCTCAAAGACGGGTAACTTGGAGAGGATCTGTGTCAGAACCTTGTCCACTCACAACCGGGGTCACACATGGTTCCGTCCTGGGTCCCCTCCTCTTCTCTCTATACAGCAACTCTCTTGGTTCTGTTATTCACTCACATGGCTTTTCTTACCACAGCTATGCAGACAACACCCAACTAATTCTCCCTTTCCACAGTCTGAAACACAGTTAGCAGCATGCGTATCTGCCTGTCTGACTGATATCTCTTATTGGATATCCACACACCACTTGGAAGGGCTCTCCCACCCAAGACCTCACTATCACCATCGAGAACTCTGTGGTAGTCCCTACCCAGACTGCTATGGACCTGGGTGTGACACTTGACGACCAACTCTTCCTTACTGCCAACATTGCTGCAATAACCCGATCGTGTAGATACATACTGCACACAACATCAGAAGGATACGTCCCCTTAACCCAGAGGGCCATTAAGGTTCTTGTTCAGGCTCTTGTCATCTCACATCTAGACTACTGCAAACCCCTCCTGGCTGGTCTGCCTGAAAGTGACACCCGATCTCTGCAGCTCATCCAGAGAGCAGCAGCTTACCCAAGTTCTCTCACACTACACTGCTCCTCCGCTCCCTTCTCTGGTTACCAGTTGCTGCCTGCATCCTCTTCAAGACACTAGTACTTGTGTACCGTGCTGTGAATGGATCAGGCCCATCTTACATCCAAGACATGGTTAAGCCTGTCCACTCCGCTCTGTATCACCCAGTCTGCTTGCTACTGCGAGGGACACCTAATCACTCAATGAAATCCCGACTGTTGGCTGTCCTGGCTCCTAAATAGTGGAACGAGCTCCCCATTGACATCAGGACAGCTGAAAGTCTACACATCTTCTGCCCCAGGCTAAAAACACATCTCTTCCGACTGCACCTTAGCTAAGAAGAAAAAGATGCACTTTCATGTGGCTCTTTGTAATTTGACTTATTTGAAGTTAATGAACTTATACTTGATTCTTGCTGTTTGGAGTTTGTGCCTTCATGGCTGAATGCACGTACTGGATTGGATAAAAGCGCCAGCTAAATGAAATGTAATGTAATATGTACAATTTAATTACCAATGGACAATTGTATAGAAGAGCTTTGCCTAATGACATGTATACTGTGAGATTACTGTATATACATTTGAGGGGTTCCCTAAAATTTCACAGGAATACATTAAATTAAAAATTGTAAATACATCAAATCAGCTTCTACTATAGCAAGGTACATATCGACCATCTTGCTCATCTTTTTTGTGCAAGATACATTGTTTTTCTAAACCTAAGCTCCCTTTAAAAAAATCCACAACATATTGTTTGGGTCTTGGTTTTATAATGATGATTCTGCATGCTGTGTGACTAATATGCAAGCCCCTCTAATCTCCCAGTTGAAATGCATTTCCCCTCTGTGTATCTGTTTGTGCAACATGTTTGAGGAGAGGAGAGAGTTTCATGTATCTGTGTTGTAAGAAGAGGACGAAGGAATACAAAGTGGTAATGCAGGCTGCCAAGAAAATGACATTAACACCCAGACCTTATCAAGGACAATGTCAGCAACTCTCTCTCTCTCTCTCTCTCTCTCTCTCTCTCTCTCTCTCTCTCTCTCTCTCTCTCTCTCTCTCTCTCTCTCTCTCTCTCTCTCTCTCTCTCTCTCTCTCTCTCTCTCTCTCTCACACACACACACACACACATAAAAATGTGCACACATCCAGAGAGGGAGAGGCTGGGAGACAGGGAGAGAGACAGAGGGTAGGAGGATGGTATTATCTTGATGAAACAGTGCTTGATACAGTAGCTGGAGCCAACCTGAACACAGCTCTGCTTTCTTTTAATGGAGATTACACAGTCAAGGTCCAGCCTGAGCTCTTGTTTAACACTGCATACAACTACAGTACATCACTGTGAGTGTATGTGTGTGTGTGTGTGTGTGTGTGTGTGTGTGTGTGTGTGTGTGTGTGTGTGTGTGTGTGTGTGTCTGATATATGCTGCTATCTCTTCACACATCAACCATCATTACTAAACACCTTATGACCCCTGATCTGGCAGCCAATCAGATCTCCAAACCTTGCTGACCAATGAGAGCACATATCAATTGAGCAGGGAGTGTGGTGCAACACTACCTCGCCATTATCACAAGGTCTACAAATTGCATGGCTGATTCAGGGTTGTAGTAGCAAATATGTTATTGCTAATATCTAAAGAATATCTAATGGCCCTCACCAACTCAAGCAAGTTTGAGGGTATTTCCTTCTCTGCTCATTGAACTGCATTAGGTATGTTCAGTCAGAGAACGACTGGTTCTGACAGCTTGGTTTTCCTACTTTGGATTTTAAAATTGGCCTTAAATTTACTTCCAGGTAGCGTTTAAAATGTCCTATCTCTTAAATTTCGCATTCTGAAAACCTACAGATGCCCTGAGTCAAGACCTGAATAATTTGTAGACCTTGATCTGACTATTGTTCTCTGCTGTTCCACATAGTTCTTCTTTTGTTCCTACTAGTTTCTTCCTTCTGTGGCATTGTATAGGTTGCATTCAGATCATACATACCTCCTTGTCTACATATTTTCTTGCCCGGTTTCCTGGCACATTCCTTGGATATTCTTTTGACTGTAAAATGAATAAAAAACTAAAGAATAACATGGAGCCCCTGGACGCGTAACGCACACAGGAGCTGGCTGGCATGCACGCACGCACGCAAACACACACACGCACGCACACACAAACACACACACACACACACACACACACACGCAAAGCTGACTGACTGAAAAAGGGAAAGAAAGAAATAAAGAAAGGGGAAGAATGAAACACACACACCAGCTCAATCAGCACCATATTCAGTCAACGAGCCAGTCATTCAGCCAGTCAGCCAAATCAATCGGTGATGATCATGACAACAACTGTCTTGTTTAATGAACTGTAGCCATTGTGATAGAGCACAATAGGCTATGATGAGTGACAGACATGAGGTAGGGGAGGGAGTACGTAGAGGACAGAAAATAAGGCAATGAGGAGAAAGAGGAGTGGAGGACAAGGGGAGAAGGAGTAATGTGAGCCACAGGAAGGTAGAAGAGGAGGAAAGGTTGGATAGGATGGAAAATGGAAGGACGAAGATCAAGGCAGCTATGGAGTGGAATGAAAATAGGATTAACTTGCCTCAATGGATGCCACACAGATACACATGAACACTGTTCTCTCTTTCACAAAACCACTCTAACACACTTATGTACTATAAGTGTCATGCACTTTAAACATGCAAAAGGTCATGCTTTTTCCTCTACTGACAGACAGACAGACAGACAGACAGACAAACAGACAGGGACCGAGAAAGGAACAACACACCCTTCTCTCTACCAGAATGTTGTGGGTTAAATACCCTCCACCCGCCACCCGCTGTCCCCACAATCATCCTGCCCTGTGCCCGCAGGCTAACTCACCATCCTCAGTGGGGACGTAGATGTTAATATAGAGGCAGTCTTCACTCTGGTCCTGGACGTATGTGGACACAACGTCAATGCTGCTGGTGAACCACACCGGCAGCATCACATCCGGCAGGCGGCCCTCCACAATGCTCTGAGGGCACACCGGGGCAAAGTGTGTGGCGTTGCGGATCTCTGGCCACGACGTCGGTGACTCAGGTGGCTGAAAGCGGCGCTCGCCAGTGGGCGGAGCAGCATACGGGACGCCCAGAAATTGCACGACGGGACCCAGGATCTCATTGTTGAGCTCCTTCTTAACACCACGCAGCTTTCCGTACGTGGTGGTGACCACCGGGTCGTTCTCGTCAAGTTTCTGAGCTGACACAGCAGCCGGAGATGGCTGTAGAAGCAGCAGTCCCAGCCATATTAGAGAGGACACCCACCGTCCGCTGCTTAAGGAACCTTCGAGCCTTACGTATCCCATCATCCTGCTCCCACTCTTGGCTGTCTGAAGTAGCTGACACCCAGTCCTTGAGTAGTGCCTCCACTGTGACATAGCTGCCACACCTTGTTTTCACTTGTCTGCTGCTTCCTTTCTTGTCCTTACTTTGTACAAATTCCTTATTTTCTATCTCTCACTTAAGCCATGCAGATGCAAACACAAACAAACAATCACACTAAAATCACATTCACACACAGGCATAAGAAAGTGGGTAACTTCGGAGCAGAATAGATCGTGGTTGCTAATGATCCTTTTTTTAAATCCAGGCAGTGCAAACCATCCTTTAGCAGCCATCAGTTTCCTACAGCTTGTTAAAGGGAAAACAGAGATATATTCCTCATGATATGGAAAATATTCCTCAAAAAGGTCCTGCCAACAACCACCGCAATGAAGAAGGCAAATATATCATCTTTAAGCTCCACTTCTCAGAAGGTAGACAAGCCAGTCAGTGATAAGGGTTTACATCATTTTGAGATGACTGCCATGTACAGCAGCAGAAGCAGGAGTAGTGGTGCAGTGGTTGTAGTGGTTATACTTGGAGTAGTTCGGTCCAATCCAAAGGCTGTTCACTGCAACACAGAAACAAAGCTACAGTCAACATTCGCAGGAAGAGAGTAAATTATATTCTAAACTAATTATATGCACAGATATAAATCAATTTAAAAGGAACATAACATCTTTATAGCACATGACAGTAGGTTATATTACTCAACAGCTTAACAAGCACGGTGTGCATCAGTATGCTTGTTGACAAATGCTTCCTGGTTATGGTGGAGTTTGTCTTACAGTTCAAGTTTATATCCTACCCTTAATGTGGAGTACCCTCCAGAGCTGTCAGTGTGACACTCCGTACTAGTGAGTGGAGATAGTTTTGGGAGAGAGCCATAGACTTGGATGCATACTGCCAGAAACAGTAAGACTGGCAGGCATTAAGAATAAAAGTGGATATTGTGACAGGTTTTTGAATGCCACCGCTCAGTGCCAATGTAAGAAGTAGTGTGCTTTATGCAGTGATGCAGAATGTCAGATCAAGGTGTTGGATGGTTGTGTAGCGTTTTGAGATTTTCATGCAGGAGACCAGAATTTCCCCTTAGGCATACAAACGTTAGTCCCTGCAAATACTGTAGAAAGTAATAATTTCAAAAAGCATTGGAACATCTTTGAAATGTATCGTCATTTCAGAATCATTCAAAATACATGACAGTATGACAATGAACTACAAGATAGGAGGCATATGACTGCATTAACAATCAATAAGTTGAATATGATTGAGACTTCAATCTCATAATATATAATTTGTTGGGGCGCCCTGGTAGTTCACCTGGTCGAGCATGTGCCCTATGTAGTAAGGCTCAGCCCTTACTGCAGATGTCCGGGTTTGAGCCCGACCCGTGGCCCTTTGCTGCATGTCATCCCCCTCTCTCTCCCACTTTCCTGTCTTCAGCTATGAAATAAAGGCCAAAGAACCCAAACAAATATTCTTTAAAAATATGTATAATTTGTAGGCAATGTTACTGCTGAACTTACCCTCATACACCTTTATTTAAAATGATATTGCAAGAATAAAATATACTGTAATTTGTGTAGTTATTGTGCCAAATTAAATTTTGTGGTTATTTGCTTACGGTAATATGCTTTTGAATGATCTGGGTCAGAAGTCTTCAGTGCAGCACACCTGTGGCATATGCTGCATGTCAAATCAATCATTATCAATGCGACCCCGCACATCAGATATGCTATTGTCCTATATCCCAGTGTTGACCTGTATCAACTCTCCAAATAAGGAACCATTTATCACATTTTTTACCCAGAACAGCAAATCTTAGCTACTATACATTTACTACTACTTGTCTGGTGAGATATATGGGTACCATATGATGCAATGCAACATGCATACATTTAATTGCTATTGCTGCTGGCGGAAGACATAGAAATAGACATGCCTATCTATAGACATAGAAATATTACTTGATGTAATCTAAATGTGAGAGAACACAAAAAAGAGAGAGGAAAAAAAAAATTTTTTCTAACATCTAAACTGTGTGTCCCAATTCTTGGCTCCATACTAAGATAAACTATTCATTTTGTTCAGTCACCATTTGTGCAAGGCAGCCAACTGTTGTGCAATTACGTAATATTGCAATAAATAATACAAAATACCAATCAAGGGGAGGAAGAATGAAATTTCTTTTAAAATGTGAAAACAATGTACAGGAAACAAAATGCACAAAATACATAAAGTGAGCTTATTGGAAAAAAACATCTTCTGAGACAAGGAGGGAAGTCAACTAATAATTGAATCCAAATAACTAATAATATAATCCAAATTAATTTCTTACTTTAAAGAACCAGACAGAAGGTATTTTCATTAGGAAATATGTATGGTGTGTGTGTGTGTGTGTGTGTGTGTGTGTGTGTGTGTGTGTGTGTGTGTGTGTGTGTGTGTGTGTGTGTGTGTGTGTGTGTGTGTGGATAGAGCATAAAGGCTTGTCATACACAGTATGTTTTCTTGTTTATTTTTTCACACTGCTTAGGAGTCAATGTTCCACCTGGATGAGCTCACCTTCAGATTTCATACTCTGAGGAAATCCTTTTTAGCTACACACACTGACAAGTTGTCTAGTTGGCTAACAAAAATACACTACACACACACACACACACACATACACACACACACACACACACACATACACATACACACACACACACACAAACACATCAACTAATGTAGACACCAAGAGCCAAGTGAAATATGACTCCTCACAGTAGCATGCACACATTCCAGACAGAAAGAGGCGGGAAATGAGTGGCAGGGAGCAATGAAACAACAAGGAGTACAGACGTTTACAACATCAGCAACAGGAAAACCATAATGGAAAGAAAAGGAGAAAAAAGGCAGGAGATATAGATCAAACTGGAGTGTGAAGCTCACAATCCCACTTCCTGTGTGTGTGCATGAGAGAGTTTGAGCAGGGATAATATAGCATGAACCACAAGCAAATTGAAGGTAATTAGAGAAACATGATAAGAACAGGGATAAGTTAGAATCTGAAACTAAAATATAAGTTTGTCCCAGTCAAAACACACACACACACACACAGAAATTATGTTTATATGTTTTATGAAGATTATGTTCGAAAGCAACGTTTTTATGATTGAACAGTTACATTTTTGTACTCTATTGTAGTCCCCCCCACCCCTCCACTCTCTCACTCCTGAAACTAAACCTATACTACCCTTGCCATTCACTGTATTGTATTTTTGTGTATTGTTATTACAAACTCTTTCTACTCAACTAAACTAAAAATGATTCCTCCTCCTTGCCGTGTTTAGTTATATAGTTTCATCATGTAAAAAATGTTGTGAAATGTATCCAAAACCCATGGCTTAATACAACATTTAATATTTTCCTTTAATTGCATATATGAGAGTATTATACAATCGATATTCTTTGTGTGAAATCATGTTAGCTGCCATGTTGATGCCAGAGAATAAACTGCTACCTCGGCCACCTAAATCAACAGGTCAGTAAATCAACGGGCATTCTTTCGTAGTGTCACAATGATACGTTCCTTTTTTTTATAACAGCAACGTAAATAAAGCTTCTTGCCCTCCCGCTCTCTAGCCAAAAACACACACACACACACACACACACACACCTGTCTCAGGTGACGTCTACATATAGAGTTAACACCCCCTGACATCATCATTGTATCATCATTATCAAGATCACATCAACATGATCAACAGTAATTATGATCCGCATCAATTGATATATATATATATATCAATATATATATATAAATATATAAATATATATATATATATATATATATATATATATATATATATATATTGATATATATCAATATATATATATATATATATATCAATATATATATATATATATATATTGATATATATATATATATATATATATATATATATATATATCTCAATATATATATATATATATATATATATATATATATATATATATATATATATATATGTTTCATCAGGTCATGTCTTGTAGAAGGCAGAGCTTCGTGATGGGCCTTTCTAAGGAGCCATTTTGTTTCCTGATCTTGACCCGACGTACATGTCCCTTCTTGTCGGGGAAGATTTCCATGATTCTGCCCATGGGCCAGGAGTTGCGTGGTGAGATTTCATCGATTATCAGCACCATGTCTCCGTGCTTTAGATTCTTTTTAATCGTATTCCATTTCTGTCTTTCTTGTAGCAATTGCAGGTACTCTTGTGTCCAGCGTTTCCAGAAGAGATCAGGTATGTATTGGGTCTTCCATCTTCTTCTGGAATAGGTATCACTTTTGTCAAACAGTCCAGGTGGAAGAGTAGGCATTCTTTTCATTTGAAGCAGGTGGTTGGATCTTTCACATCCTGAGATAAGACTGTGATGGGCCGGTCATTCATGATGGCTTCTACTTCGCATAGAGCTATTTGGAGACTCTCGCCATGATGAGGACCGTAGGGAGGATTGAATGTCCATTTGATACCTTCAGCGTGAATCGAATGCTGGATTTTACTGAGGTTAAGGTGAGTAAGTGCTTCTCGAAGCTCCCGTTCTGTCCCAACGAAATTTGTACCATTGTCAGAAACAATTTCCTTCACTTGGCCTCGTCTGCAGACAAATCGTCGGAGTGCAGAAATGCTAGAGTCCGTATCCATTGAGTATGACATCTCTAGGTGTATGGCACTGCTTGCGAGGCACGTAAACAAGACTCCATACCTTTTGACTTTTCTGCGGCCACGCTTGGCTTCTATGGGACCAAAGTAGTCCAGTCCAGTATGAGTAAAGGGTGGCAAATCAGGTGTTATCCTGTGTAGAAGTAAGTCGGACGTGTGTTTGTGTGTTATACTTCTCGCTGCAGAGTTTGCTCTAATGATCCAGTATTTTGTTCTGAGTTTTGCAATCATTTGGTTTCTGCCACAATGACCCATCAAGGTGTGGGTGTGGTGTAGGATTATCTTTGACAGGTGATTGTCCTTGGGCAGAATGGCTGGATGCTTGATTTCCTCTGGCATTGCCAGCTTACTTAGTCTGCCTCCAACTCTCAGGATTCCATGTTGGAGGATGGGATCCAATTTATAGCTCCTACTATTTCTCTTTATGGGTAGGCCCTTTTGTAGAGAGGTCACCTCATCTTGGAAGGATCATTGTTGGACATAGGACACGAGTGATTGTTCAGCCTTGGCTAGATCCTCCACAGTCAGCTGTGACCCAGTTAGGTCACTAATTGTCTTTTCTAAAGTCAATTGTCTCAGAGTTTCTTTGATTTTTAATTGATTGAATCAATTTGTCGCATGATGAGAAGTGCTTGATACAACAAGTCAGAGGACTTTGATCTTGCAGCACACCTGAACTGAAAGCCACAGCTACCTTCCTGACCTCCAGGTTACCATGAGACAGTGTGGGTGGTACTTGGATCACTGGCCAGTCTGTTTCAGGTTGCATCAGAAAATGTGGCCCTCCCAGCCAGTGTCCTTCTTGAAGGAAGGGCTCGGCTTTCACGCCTCTTGATGCAGTGTCTTTATGTGGCGCCATTGGGATTTGTGTGTCAGGTCCCGAATAATGGACACTCTGTTAGCCACATAGGTTTGAAACCTTCTGGAATCATTTTGGATGTATTTTAAGACGGCGGTGCTGTCTGTCCAAAAAACGGAGTCTCCGAGGGTTAACTCAAGCTCTCTCCTCAGCATCCTGTCTATCCTAGCCGCAAGGACTGCGCTGGCAAGCTCCAGCCTTGGGATAGTCACCATCTTTAAAGGTGCAACTCTTGCCTTTCCAATCACAAATGCAATGTGAGGTGGTCCACCCAAGGGGGCAAGCTTCTCTCCACAGAGTGAAGCCTCCTATGGCACCATTTTGATGCTAATAAGCCATCACCCAAGCCAGCATCCCATTGACTGCCATTCATTTTGGTGTCACTTTGACAGCGAATAACTTTACATCTGAAGCGTTTAAAGACTTCATTTGACCATTGTTTATTTCTAAAGAAACACGACAATGTATAAAAGGCTCCATTACCTTGTACCTCACGTTATGGCTCAGTAGCAGACGTTTTTATAAAAATAGGCTGATTGTGTCATACCCACGCGACTTACTGTCGCATAGTAGAGGAATTACCGTACAGTACAGGAGAAGCTTGCAGGCAGTTTGGACTTACATTTGCTGTTTAGTTTAATTGCTAATGTTAACTAGCATTTTAGTTAGCAATAATTAGCCTGTGCCTATGTTATCTCCTTACATATACATACGATCTCCGTCTCTGCAAGATTGGGAATGATTGAGATTTCTCTTGGCACAGCTACCAGAAGACTTACAACTCGCGGACACCTTGCTCACGTCACATCTACGTCGGCAAGATCAGTTTGCAGCTGTGCAGTAACGCTCAGCAATATCTGCTTCCAAGTCCAAGGATTCTTTTTTTAAACCCAGCTGATGCTTCTCCATTTCCAATTGATGTTTCTTTTTGAGAGCTTCAGCTCTGGCCTGCAGAGCAGCTTGTCTGCAGCAGCCTTCATGCAAGCTGAAACAACAGATGAAGATTTGGAACCTTTAGAACTTTTAGAGCCTTTAGAACCCCTTGAGCCGGTCTGTAAGACACTGTCTCCAACATCCACAAGAGCTTGTG
Source organism: Gymnocephalus cernua (assembly GCA_023631565.1). Taxonomy (NCBI): domain Eukaryota; kingdom Metazoa; phylum Chordata; class Actinopteri; order Perciformes; family Percidae; genus Gymnocephalus; species Gymnocephalus cernua. Next base: position 11,588,414 of record CM042432.1, read on the forward strand.
GATCAGTAACATGATTGATCATTAATCCACCTCATTTAGAAAAACATCAGCAGCAGCCATTTTTGGCTCATACCAGTTCAAAGTTTCAATTCATTCTCACATCCTCAGGCAGCAGTTCCTGAATAGATTCATGACACCTTGTACATTCATCCAGCAGTTTTAGAAATTAATTTGCACCATCATTAATATTGGCAACATCAGCATCCTCTTTCACCAGTGTTTTTATTTCATTAATTTTGCGTGTAGGCTACAATGTGAAAGTTTCCCTCTGTGATTTGAACGCTTTCCTCTGTTGCGCAGCGTCCATTTAAGTAATCCCAGCATCAGTGACTCCTCATTCAGTTCCTTCTGCCATTGTTTCAGTTTTCGTTCTCAGCCTTTGATATTCGTTTGTATAGGTTTTATTTATTTATTGTCATGTACATCCGATAGCGTTATTTGAATACTCGTTAGTATTTCGGTGATTATTCATTTAGTTGTATTCCTTGCGCGCATTTCCATTTCAGTCCGTTTAGACCGTTTAAGTTACTTTCTTTCCGTGAGCATATATCCTTTATTTTCAGGCACCTTTTCCTCGTTGCCTTGTGTAGGCCTATTACCTTTTATTTCCATCTGCTCGTGATATTTTCATTCATATCTGAGCGTAATTTTTAGGGTTTCCGGATTCCGTGCAGCCTATAGTTTCATTGAGTTCGTAGTTTATAGGCAGTTTTATGGATTTAATCGTCTGCTCATCAAACACTTCTTTCATATATTTGTCACTTTTGAATGTTTGATCGTAACCAGGTTCAGAAAACAGCAAATTCTCACGTGTAGTCACGGTACCGGTGAAATCAGATTCTGGCAGCAGTCCAGATCCATCCGAAAAACACTGACTCCGGTCTCATCCATTCATTTCCACTTTGACTGGCGTCCTTCCTGGCGTTCAGATGGATTAGTTTTCAACTTAACTGTAGGAGCGGTCAGTAAATCAACGCGCATTCTTTCATAGTGTCACAATGAAACGTTCCTTTATTTTATAACAACAGCAACGTAAATAAAGCTTCTTAAACAGAAAGAAAAAAACGCTTGTCTCACAAAATGCGGATGAAAACTAGTTTGCCCTTCCGCTCTCTAGCCAAACACACACGCACACACACACACACACACACACACACACACACACACACACACACACACATACACACACACACACACACACACACCTGTCTCAGGTGACGTCTACATATAGAGTTAACACCCCCTGATGTCATCATTGTATCATCATTATCATCACTATCATCATCAAGATCACATCAACATGATCAACAGTAGGCTAATTATGATCCGCATCAATTGATATATAGGTGTCCGCATTATTATAAATTACATGAATGTGATGAAGTATAAAACACAAATCAGTGTAATGGCTTCTACACTGAACCTTTTACTTTTAATAAATTGGAGCATGTTCAATTTACTACAAATTGAATGCTTAAATTTTTGCAAACAAAAAACCCAAAAATCCCCTAAGAGCAAGCATTCAGTGCAACAGTGGCGAGGAAAAACTCCCTTTTAGGAAAAAACCTTGGATAGACCCAGGCTCTTGGTAGGTGGTGTCTGACGTGCCGGTTGGGGTGTTATGAAGAGTGGCAATACCAATCACAGTATAGATAATGAAACAGTGACTAGAAATAGTGGTTGTAGTAGCGTAGCAGGGAGCAGCACTGCATAGCAGGGAATTTCAGCAGAACCACGGCAACAGCTGGAACCATGATTTTGGTTCCATCCTAATCCCGGGATTTCATCCTGGGTGAAAAGAAACATAAAGACTCCGGGGAGCAAGTTTCCCAGAGCTAGGTTATTAACAAGCATTTCTGGGACAGAGAAGCAGATGGGCCGGGCTAGGCAGATGCTGCAATAATAATACACAAGGCAACAAGGGTGTTAACGAGGGTAAGGTGACATGAGAGCTGATGAACAGGTAAAAGACGTCAGGGCAGGACAGACAATCACAAAAGACTGGAAAACACCCAAGGCAGGAAGTCAAGTATCTGAAACTAGAGGGGAGAATACAAAACAAAACTGGAAGTAATGACTGATAACTAGAAATACAGTATAACTTAATCAACAGACCTAGTTGGGACACGCAGTATGGTTTACAGGGGCGGTTCTAAATTGAATGACGCCCAGGGCGAGACCCCCTTTGAGTGAATCCTTGAGTTTGGCAATATAGCCGTCGCCATCCTGGGTTTTTAAATTTTTAATAACTGGGACCATAATTTACAAAATTAACATCATGCTGATTGAGACCATAAACTAATTTTGAAAATGTTTTGAAAAAAAAAAATCAAGCTAGTAGGGTCATTTTCCCATAGACTTCTATAGAAACAGACTTCCTATTGCAACCAGGGGAGCCGCCCCTTCTGGAAATTAGATAGAATGCAGGTTTAATGCACTTCCATTATTAGTACAGTCTATGCCTGAACCCCTATTTCTTTCAATCAGCTTCTTGTAATGAGTGATAGTAATATACATAAACACACACTTTTGGTTTATGTTATTTATTTGTGTTTTTGCCCTTACTTCTCACTGGTTTGAAGTGGGCAAGGCTCAGTTATAAAAGGTTATGTCACATTCTTCTGAGTTCCAATTATGTTTAGCAATATTTAAATAAAAATCTGAACAGTTCTGGTCTGCCCGTCTTCTATTTTCATTGTTCTATTTCGTATAGGCTTTGCCCTCTAAGAGCTGTCGCTATTGGGTTTATCCCTTCGCGCATGCGCAATCGTGAAGACTTTCTTTCCCGCCCTTGTGTCCAGCACGGGCCTCTCCTACGTCCACGTAGTTCGTCTCGTCTCTTTTTCTTCAAGCTAGCAGCAGTATGAAGACTTCAGTCAGTCAGTACTGCGCCCGCCTGCCATCTAAAGAGCTTACTCGGCGGGCGGACGTTCCTGGCTTATGAGGTTCAAGGTGAAGCGGATGACTGCTAGATAGACCGACGGTGAGACCTGCCTCGGTGCCGCTCTGCTGGCCAGGCTCTTGCTCCTGACGCCTCCTGCCAGGACTGTGCCCGCCTGCCATCTAAAGAGCATATTCGGCGGGTGGACGTTTTCCTGGCGTACAAGGTTGAGGATAGGGGATGGCAGCTGGGCGGACCGACGGGACTCTGTCGACACCCTGGAGTTACTAAACGAGGACGTGCTTCTCCTGGCCCTGACATCAGTCAACAGAATAAGTGATTTATGCGCGCTGTCAGTCTCGCCGTGATGCCTCTCCATTAGAGGTGATGGGAGCGCAGCCACCTTACAGCCAAACCCTTCGTTCACACCGAAAATTCTGACAAGTTCTTTTCGGTAGAGAGTAATCTCCCTCAAGGGTTTTCCCCCCCGCCTCGCGGCAATGACGAGGAGGAATCTTTTCACCGTCTGTGCCCAATGCAAAGTGTCCTTTAAGACGGCAACATTTGTACTTTTAACAGCTTTACATCTATAGGAGAAACCAATGTACCCATGATTTAGGGTGGCAAGATCACATCTTTTTTTCTGTTAATGGGAAGCTGAAGCAGAATTGGTTGTAATAACGTGTCTCTACCGTATATAGAGAGAAGTAGAAAGAATTGTTATCTTTGTCAAGTCAGTACACAATTCACTAGTCTTTCTCTGTTTTTCTGTTTCAATGCTAGTAAATTGGTTGGATATTTTGCCTAGCTTTACGCATGAGTAAGTCTGCCCTATGTCTGAGATCTTTTGCTGAGTAATTGACTGAAGGTGAGATTTGAAAATCAGTTTACTTTTAAAAGAGTACTCCATCGATGTGTGAAACTACATTGGAGACATGTAAATTAATATGACACAATATAGGAGCTAATGTGTCTCTAATCTGGTCTATGTGTTTCAATTTAAACCCAGGAATGTGAGAGTTTGCATCTCCTGATGTTATTTTTTCGGAGGCCTCAGGGAATGCAGGCAGCAATCAGTTAAGTTGCAACAACTTGGGAAAAATTTGAGGTTTCTATCTGCCGCTCAGAAACAGGTGTCGAAATCCCCATTTTACCCTGTGAAACATCTGTTGAGGTAAGACTAAGTAGTCCCAGACACTGTGCCTCTCTCCACTCAAATCACGCTGATGAGCAGCGATTGTTAACTTAAGGCACATATCGTGATGAAGCTGACAGTCATATACTCCATACACCCAGTCTAAACAGCCATACCGGTCGACAGAAGCCTCCTTCCCCTCCTGCAAGCAACCATATTTCTAAACAAACCACCGCTTATCGACAACGGCGCACAAAAAATGATATGTACACAAACAAATGCAAAACAGGAAGCCAGCACTTGCAGAATAATAGCAGACAGACAACAAGAGAGAGAGTGAGAGTGCTGAAAAGGAAGCTGTTTTCATTGATTGTTCTGCGGTTTTGTTAATGAGTCCATAAAAGTGGCTGCAAGTGTTTTTACAGCGAGGCTATGGAGAAAGAAATGACATGCTGCTCTTTGTCATCAGGGACACATGCACTGCTGAGAGGGACATAAACCAGTCAACAAATCGAACGCTGGTAATTTAGAAGCACACAGGAAACCATTTGAAACATCTTAACAATCTACAGGTAACACTTAACTCATCTATCATATTCATTCCCCCTTTCTCTTACCCTTTCATATCTAGCGGTCCTATCCATTTAAGGCAGAAATGCCCAAAAACATAATCTTAGAAAAAACAGAATATGTACTGCAAAACATGGAAAAAAAGTTGCATCTCACTGTTCACATTATCAGCAGTCTCTGTAAATAGTCCTATTTGCTATGCTTCCCAATGCTGAAGTGCCTTAAACATGCATTCTTTCGGACTTCCGGTGTGGCGACTAGATAATATCCAGACTACTATATCGGTTCACCAATAGCGTCTTTCGTCATTGGAGCCATTTGCCAACACTACCAGCCAGGACGTGAAAACTGTGGAGGCTAAGCTACAAGCTAAACTCATCGATCTTGAAAACAGACACCAACGAAATAATGTAAGAATAGTTGGACTGCATTGAAGGTGCTCAATCAACGCCTTTTTTTCTCAACTTCTAGTTGAGGTTCTTGGCAAACAAATACTGGATTCAGCCCCGGAACTGGAACGAGCTCACCGAGTGCCAGCCTCGAGGCTGTAAGACTGTTTCAAGACTCATAGCTACAAGCTGCTAATATTGCATCAAGCTTCCCTTTACTAATGTTACCTCAAGCTTTTCTTATGGCCGTTTGTGTATTTCCATACTTTAAAGACTCTACTAGCCTTGGCTGGCACAGTTAAATTGACTCTTTGCTTGACTCGGATGCCGCCGCCGTGGACCTCACATTGTGTAGGCTGTGATGTAGCAACATGTTTCAGCTATGTTTCTGCTTGACTAGAGTTCAGCTATGCTTCTCCTGTTCAAGGCTGTAGTAGCGGCAACACATGAAACCCTTTTTGTGAATCTGTATTCTTAAGTCGCAGGTGATATCTCAAGTAATTCTTCCACGCTATTTATTTATTCATTTATTTTTATATATGCCCTGCTGACTCATGTCACACCTTCTCAGGACTGTGATCTTGTCTTTTTGCTTTTTCACAATGTCTTTACTTTTATTTTCATGACTTCCCATATAACAGTACAGTACCTCTATTTCTCCCTCCCTTTTCTGCCTGTTGTTGGCTTCTCTGGCTTTCCTGGCTGAGCTGGCAAAAAGGGAGGGTTCGTTAGCTGATTGGTGGACACCTGGGTAGGCCTCAACCAAGGCTATTTATACAAGTCATGTCTGATTGTTCTGTCTCTGCATTCTCCTTCTCTTAGGCTCCACAGCTCCTGGTTTGGGTTCGTTTCATCTCCTTTGTTGCAGTTGTCGTTTATCCACACATCTTTCACTCACCCACACACCACCCACACTACTGATACCATTGATTCCTCACGTTTGGTTTCTGTTATAACTGGTTATTTTGTTTAGTTAACAATAAACCATTTATGGGCACTTAACCTGACTGGTCTCCCCTCTTTGTTGCATTGCATTGAGCCGGTTTGTGACACACTTCCTTTTTTTTCCCCTTTCTTTGACGAGGGGAGACCTCGAGTGCTGTGCCTTGTGCACATGGTGTTTCTAAGCTGATGGCCTGTTTATGCTGATACTGTTCTGATATTGGACTGATCTGTTGTTTTGGGAGTTGGGGACACTGGGAGTCCTTGTGGATGTGCGGTGGGCACATCGCGGTGCAATGGACACTCAAGATACAGTTAGTTATCAGGGATTTCAGGTCAGGGACCCAGATTTGATCGATGGCTATGTGATGTTCTGTGTTGTGTGTGTGTCCCAGTCTGCTTTGGACCTAAACTGGGTTGGTTTGGGGGTGGGTATGGAAATTGAAGGGAAGTGACACACTGTTTTCACTAAGCTTTGTTCACCACTGATTTTGTTGTATGTCACGTGTTCTGTAAATTCAAAAGTTAAATAAAAAAAGTTGCAAACAAAAACATGCATTCTTTCTAATGCCCAGTAGAGGGTGACTCCACTGGCTCCAAAAAGAAGTCCGGCTGAGAAAATTACCGTACTTCTCACTTCATTTATTTTATTTTATTTTATTTATTACCTTTTTGAGTTTAAGGACTTAATTGCTAGTTTCAAGTATTCTTCAACACAGCATAATCACGTTGTAAATTATGGTCCCATTTAGAGTAATATAAATGATAAGACAGGGTATGCTTTAGGGCATGACTAACTTGTGATTGATAGCGTCAAGATAGCAACTTAGTCTCGCATTGCCAGACCTTCCTCCACAGCGCTGCGGAGGAGTGTCTGGCTAGTCCACACAGCATTCCAGGATGGGAGGAAAACGTGCTCTAATTTATTGACATTTCTTTAAACCAATCACTTGGGCGGCACTAAGCGCGGGACGGAGTCCCAGTGCCTCTGCAAATAGCCTCGGGAAGGAACATGTGTACGTTCAAAAGTTGTTTAAGTCATGCAACCGAAAAAACAGATTGGAAGGTAGTCTAGCTAGCTGTCTGGATTTACCCTGCAGAGATCTGAGGAGCAGTAAACCATAGTCCTCATAAATCGACCAGAGTTTAAAATTCCAATACAAAGAAAGGAAGCGGAAGTGGAACGTTATGGCTATAGACTAGAGACTTAGTGATGCTAACTATGGCAACTGTGTACATTTAGATAGCCGTGAACTTGATTGTGGGTGTTGTTGGTGTACTTTGACCCTTTCAGTGTCTTTTCACTTCATCAAAGTTAATTGTAACAATTTGGTTGCCTAAAAATGTCTGGTTAAGCATTCGGTTGCACCTTGCTAGCCTAAGCTAGCTAGCTTGCGCTAAGGAAACTAGCCAGGAAAGTCTGGTAAAAGCAAAGAGGAAGAAGTCAAGTGACGGAATTCCTCTTCTACAGTAAGCATTTCCAGTTAACAACATGCAAAGTGCATGTTATAACATAAAGCCGGTAAGAGTGACATAAGCCTCATTACCATTGCAATATTACCGCTGTATGGAGTGCTCCATAACTCCCTCCAGTGTAAGGGGTTAATAGATCAAATATCTGACCGACAGCCGAGCTTCCTTGCCGACAGCTGAGCTTCCTTGCACTGGAAAGTTTGTCATCCTGCATAATTAGCCATGTGCTTTTGTTTACTTAGATACAACGGGAGATGTGGGCAATGAATGAATATGCCTCAGAATTGATTTAATTTATAGGCTCTCGTATTTTGGTTAAAGTTTTTACCCAAGGTACTGTAAGTCACAAACTTTGAAACATTGCTTCTGCAGTTGCTTCACATCCTGTGAAGTCAACGAGCAGAAATATGGACAGCATCACTCTGCTATTGCAACCCACTTAGTGGTCGGAGGGTATTATCCTTAAATCCTAAAATCCTGTCAACAGGAATTTAAGCCATAGACTCAAGCATTCTGCTGCCACCTACCGTCTACAGTTATCAAGTGCAATAAACATCAGTGTCTTTTGGTTCGTTTTTTGTATATGATGACAATGTAAACACCTTTAATTAAATGCAATATCACAACAGAAACCATAGCATGTTTAAGTTAATATGACTAGAACCTGGTGGATAAACTGCCAGGTCAATATTATCAGACAGATTCAGCTTATCACAGAAGACGCAGGTCATTTTAGTGGATAAGAAACAAGAAAAGTTCAAGATATGTTTGACGTCATTTAAAGACTGTCTCCATTACAGAGAGCTGATTGAGTTATTCATGGTGTCATGAAACATTTTAAACTGCTGGAGGTGTTTGAATGTTCACATCCACAGCCACAAAGCTGTTTTTTTTTTCTGTTTTTGACAAATACAAACAAATCAGATGGAGCAGAAATATATGTATATCTTATACAGGCAAATCATGCAAGTCCAAATAACTAATCAAACAACTAATAAGCAAGCAACAATGTTATTAACAAACAGAGAAAATAATAAAAATAAAAAAACTACAAGAAAAGCATAAAACAAAACGGCTAAAAGAAAAATGACAATGACATAACTTAGGGAAAACAATAAATAGGGGGTTTAGTCTCTAAGCTTGCTACTTTACTGTAGCAAGTGGTAGTTAGTGTAACTACATGTTTTATTGAAAAATAACATTTTAATCTAACTATACCATCTGTTGTCTTCAGGACATGGTTGCTAAGAAGGGTGACCATATTGGGTTATACTAATCTAGAGAGTGTATATATTCATATGCTTGCCTCATTGGCTGAATATTTCATTTGCATTCACAAAAGTATAATTTTAGAATTATAGTTGACTTGATTACTTGCACTTGGTTACATAATCCATTGTTGCAGCAAAAGAATACAAAAAATGCCTTTTTCTTTTTCTTTATTTCTTTCCATTTCTCCGTTTCTTCTTTGCCATTAATTTACTTGTTGCTTCACTTGACTGGTGATTGAACACCACTGGGTGTTCAGAACAAATTTCACACGTGGTCGGGACCGGGTAACCAACTGGAAAATCCCTCTTCAATCTTCACCTTGCGTCTTCATTCCATTTCCTTCCTGTCCTCTTATTCCTATTCTCTACTCACTCGCACCCCTTCATTTCTGTCCAGTTATGTTTCTCCTCAGCATCATTTCCTCCTCTCCTTTCTGCATCCTTGCTTAACCCTTAGCAGACCTTTTAATGTGAGTAGTAGCACATTAAAAAGGTCATATCTTCCATGTATTGCCTTTTATCTCACACTCATATTCCTCTCTGCAATAAAGTGCATACAGAAGCTGACATCAATTGTAATGATAATATCTGCTGTTGGTATCTCATACCATGTTTTTATTCATTCATTTATTTCTGCATGACATGACCAGGTTTTGAAGTTGTGATTGATATTTGTTTATAGACTCATATTTCCTCTTAGCTGTATTCTGCTGTTTTACCAAAGACTGTAAAAATACAAAACATTCTCACTCCCAGCGCATCAAAAACCAACACTTGGTCAAGTGCTTCTGGCAGATTAGATAGAGACTCAGCCAAAGGCGGGAGTCTGGCACAACCACTTCCGATTGGCCAAAGCTATGTTTCTGTTAACCCTTTCCCTGCTTGAGCCCCCCTAAAAAGGGTCTAAAATTGCCAATGAAAAATACCAATATCTCCAGGTAAGATATCTAAGGTTACACACAGCTATAAAAAAATGTGAAAAACACTAGCTTTACTACAGTAAAACTGTGCACTTTAAAAAAGTAATGGAGGTGGAAGCAATGGAAACACCACATTCAGTTAGATGATGCAGGTGCATGGCAAGCCAGGACATCCAATGTAATGATGAAAACTGGTGGCCTGAGGCCGGAGAGGCAGGATTTGCTCCACAATTTTTTGTTACTATTACCTACCTATAGTTTGTAACTTTTTCCCAGTAATTATGTAAATTACTACAGACAAAACTAAAATATATAACTATTGTAACAAACTGCTGATTTCCATCCCTTCTTGTTTACCTTAAAAAAACTGGTCATGTTATAAAATAAATTCAAAGAAAAGATATTCACTCACTGGCATACTTTTGTGCAACCACTGTTCTACCAGTTACAAATCTCCAGATTTGTGATAGTCCTGTAGTACAACAGGTGCAACAATGGTTTTTGAATGTGGGACACTAGCAGTTCAATATTTCAGCCTAATCTCTTTTGGAAATTATGTAGTACAAAATAAATTACACATTTGACATTACATAAGAAGGACCATGTGTTTTTCATGATGTTTAAACCAGAGTTAATAGTCATCAGTATGTTAAAGTTGCACACAAGTTTTTTTATGATTTAAATTAAATGCAGCTTTAAATTTGGGTTTTAAAGGTCATAGAAGTGGCTATGGAATATGTTTTGTACTGATATTTGAAATGAGAGCATTTGCATGCAAACATTACGGCAGTGTTTCTTCCAGATTTTGAGTTTTTGTTACAGGAAATTATAATTTCCATTTCTTCCTCCCCTAGGTTGTCAGTCTAACTCCAGCATCAAATACTGTATTATGGTTAAATAGTGTCCAGGTATAGATGAGTTAATTGTCTTTGCCCTGATGAGTGACTGACCAGAGCTAGACATTTATGACACAAAGATTTAAGTAACTACACTGTTGCAGTTTTCAAACCCATCCAAGTCAAAGCAGTGAAACTTAAACACAGTAACATAACATATTGAGAGACTGCTTTAATAAAGTAGAGTCAGCATGTGGAGGCAGCCAGTAGGTGTAGTGATTATCTGAGAGGGCAGTCGGGGGGAAACTAAGGGCCAATCATTTCATCCTGGCTTGTCACCACACAGAACATAGTGTTATTTTAAAGAGAGGCCGAGAGGGGGATAGAACAGAGAGAGAGAGAGAGAGAGAGCATAAGGGCTCACAGGAGACTTATGGCTTAGTCAGTCACCCAGCTAAACACTCCATCAGCCTGCGCTTTAGTCAGTCTCATCCATATCCACCTCCTATTTCCCATCATCCATCTATCCATCTCTCCACTCGCCACCGTTGTGTGATAAATCCTTACAACATCAGAGCATTTTAGCCATCCCTCCATCCCTTTGTCTGTCCTATTTTAAGCATCTCATTTCACCTCTGTGATACATGCACACACACTCACGCACATACACATACACACACACACACACACACGCACGCACACACACACACACACATGCAGGGCTTGTGGAAGGGATTTATTGAAGAGGTGCTTATGACCATTTGAGGGATGTGCTTAGCTTGCAGGTCAGTCCAGCTTCAACTTCTCATTGGACTGAGAGAACCAGTCAGCTGAACAATAAATACTTTGTAAAGTAGCACAATGCGAATCATCTTGGCTGGAATATACAGTATGTAACTACACAGCTGCAGGTCAAAACTGTAGGAGCGACATAAAAGAAAAAGGTATTGAGTTACTGTAGCTTAAGGCAACACATTTAAGTGAAGTGTCTGTTATCTGTCTCTCACAAACACACAACATACTGTATGGCACGGCAGCCATCCACATTCAACATGCACTTATTGTGACTAGAGTAAACAGAGTATTGAAGTCAATGTGCAGTAGGGTGGCAAGCAGCATAAGGACACTTGCAAGACACCGAAGTAGCACACAACCATTTAAAATAACATTCTTTGTAACCTGTAATATTGATAGTTTTACCTTAACTCATTGCTTCTTGATTTGGATATATGTTTTATCAAAAATCAGCCATTGGGTCCTTAGATTGATATACCTACTGTATATTATTTTCTTTGGGTCATTTGAGGGGCCTACAGTACGAAGCAAGATTTGCGAGATTAACGAGGTAACTTCAGGTTCAACCCAGGGTTTTCTGTATCACAAAGGTGGATTAGTTGTTACCGGGTTAAATCACCGTGGTAATTTATGCTGAACACCTAACCTGCTCGGGAGCAGGTTATTTTGGAGATTACTAACCAGTGTAAAAGCACCGCCTACTGAACAATCAATACTCCAATGATAACGGCGTCACCGTTCTTAGACGACCATTAACTGAATTGGTGGAGTTCAGTGAGTAAAAAGAAGAAGAAAAAAAAAGAAAAAGCTTGGTGTGCGGAGAGAGAGAGGTGCGCTCTTAAACATTTAGAGACTGACAACCCCGTTAACATTCCCTGATGGATATTTTTATGAAAGGTATAGATTTTCAGTGGAGGGTATACGTATCTTTGAAAAACTTCTTGAGCCGTGTGTTGCCAATGCGTGCATCGGTTTGAACTCATAACTTTTGGTGTTTGGGGTGCGGATTGGGGTTGATTCACTCATGAAGCAGATGTTTATTTGTTTCCTTTTTTCTTTTAAGTGACAGGTACCATAAGATATTTCTTCTTCCTGTTCCTTTTTTTTTCTTCTGATGGAAATATATAAAAAAAAAAAAATGTTTTTATATTTTTCGCTGTTGTCGCTTCCCACTGCCAGGGTTGCAACTGAAATAATAGACTAAAGCTGATAAGCCTTGTAATTTACGCATTTACAGCGTCAGCTTTTTTGCCAGCTTTTCTTCCTGTTTTAGGAAGCAGCGACTGGATTGCTTTTTGCTTGTAAACTGTGTCTGTGTTCTTCATATTTATATAGAATTATAGTTTGCTCTTATTATGTAAAATATGCGGCTCTGGTAGATGTTTGCCATTAGTCACGAAGTGCAAACACCGCCTCTTTTATGTGAACGCGCACGTCTCTAGATTGGGAAACCCTGGGTTGATTGAACTAGTTGTTAACCACCATCGTGACACATCTTATGCGGGACCGCAGTTGTTAGGGTTAGTGAAGCCAGGCAACTGAAAGAAATCCAGGGCATGTTGTTCTTGATTCGTAGTATAGGCCCCTGATAATACACAGTGTTGGCTTACAGTTAATTAGAATGATTTTTGAAAGGCACTGACAAATAATGTCATCCTGTGCTGATAGGGGCATCAGATCATCCAGGTTTTCATATGCATGTAGTCACATCACCCACTGTTCAATCCTGGTTGGGTTTGCTGCATATCATATCCCTTCCTATCTCCCTATGATTCCAGTTTGTCTCTACAGTCAACTATCTGACGACGACGACGACTCCTGAAATCACAACAACAATTATTCAATTTTGGTCCAATTTACACAAATCTTAATTGAAACATCTTTCTGTTTTAGACAAATACTGTTATGGTAAGATCAAAAACAAACAAACAGTGCGAAGTATTGTGCCCTTGGTGAAAGTAATACATATTAACTTGTTAATAACAAAAGTAAATGGCATAAGCTGTAAACTCTTATAAGACCCCTCTCTTTTCCAGTAAGTGCCTTTGTGTGCATTGTTGACACATTTTGACTAATAGCTGTCCGTCTCATGCCCGGGTTATTCATAAGGGCACATGGGCCAGTGCCCAGGGGCACCAACTATTCACAACCAGTGGGGGGGCACCACATGACACAAGCTTTAACAATATTTTCGGTAAATTGTTATTTTATTCACTTGAAATTGTTGAAAGACCATACATTACTCGTTTATGAACACTAATTTCACAATATTAATAACAATAAATTATAAATAAATCAATATTACATGACCACTATCACTCCCCTCCCCAATCTGTCATAGTTGAGTTGGTCCACAAGTACACGTAAATGTATCATTTGGGGGATGGCGGGATTTTAACAATTAAAGTGGCCAGTTGAACCCCCCCCCCCCCAAAAAATGTTATCATAATAATGAATGTAAAATATTTACTGTATAAAAAATGATAAGTGGTTGGCCTTCTTGATTCAATAAATTGGCAAGCAAAGAAAAACATTTTTCACACAAACCACCCCACCTCTGGGTGCTGGAACTCGTATTTCTTTCAGAAGACTTTGTGCAATAAATCCATATTCTTAGATCTAATATTGATAGTCTTTTGTCCATATCTTATTCATTTTTGGTCCTTTTATTGTCGTCAGCTGTGATGCTAAATCAGTTTTAGCTTTCCCATGATGCTTTGAAAGTTTTGGACCAGAGGAGTTGCTTTCAGGTCCCGTGAAATAAAGTCGGAAAAACACATATTAGACCGACCCACAATGCTGCAATATATAGTATTCATACTAAAAATCACCGTTTTGAATGGGAAAATGTCATCCATGTGAATCGTGTACATTGTTGGGAGTAACAGCGTTTAAGTATAACAGCGTTACTAACGCAGTTATTTTTTCAGTAACGAAGTAATCTAATTAATTACTTTTCCCATCGTTGCAACGCCTTTATCGTTACTGAGAATGTAGAGTGGCGCGTTACTACAATTTGGTTGAATGAAGTGCGAGGTGTTGGCTTTGGCTACACATCAGCTGCCTGGAGAGAGCAGGGGGGTGGGATGATGACACCGTTGCAAATGTGATGATGATTGGCTGGGTGGGCAGATGCACTGCTGTCTCACTGCACGCTCTGAGTGACTACCTACCACTAAACACAAGACAGCGACAATGGCGACGAGCCAGGGAAATTAAAAGGTAGCGTTCTCGAACTGGAAGTACCGGCACTACTTCTCGCTCATTGAAATTAAAGGCAAGAATGTTTATGTAACATGCACGCTATGCCCAGGAAAAAAGACTTTATCCACGTCTGCCTCAAGCAACTCGAATCTTATGAAGCACCTCACATCAACACATGCTAACACGACACTTGTTGCTGTTGCTAACCCAACCCCAAGCCCAAATGCAGCTAGTGTGAGCTCCAGTGAAGGAGACGGAGCCACTCTGTTAAAACAAGCAACGCTTGATTTTTCGGGTCAGCAACAGGTGACCAAGGCCAAGCTGAACACAATGATTGCAAGGTATGTTGTTGAAAACATGCTACCCCTGTCCACTGTGGAGTCTGAGTCATTAAGAGCTATCCTTGCATATCATATGGCAGGCTGCAATCTATTGAGTTCAGATAAATACCAAATGTTCTAAAATACTGTATATAGTGTGTTTATTCTTCAGTTAACTTAATATAAACATCTTTGACGTTAAAAATGTTATAGAACATAAAAAATAACGTCACAGTTACTTTGATGGGTAACTAATTACTTTTACAATGTGGTAACCGAGTTACTAACTCAATTACTTTTTGGGATAAGTAATTTGTAACTGTAACTAATTACTTTTTTAAAAGTAAGATGACCAACACTGATTGTGTAGATCCGAAGAGTTTTTATTTGGGGTATGAATATTATAACCCCAAATCAGAAAAAGTTGGGACAGTATGAAAAACACAAATAAAAAAAGAAAGTAGTGATTTCTAAATGTACTTTGACTTGTATTTCATTGCAGACAATATGAACACAAAATATTTCATGTTTTGTCTGGTCAACTTAATTTCATTTGTAAATATACATCCTTTCCTGTCATTCAGACCTGCAACACATTCCACAAAAGGTTGGGACAGGAGCAATTTAGGGCTAGTAATCAGGTAAATTGGTTAAATAATGATGTGATTTAAAACAGGTGATGTAAACAGGTGATTGTAATTATGATTTGGTACAAAAGCAGCATCCAAGAAAGGTCTAGTCCTTTAGGAGCAAAGATGGGCCGAGGATCGCCAGTTTGCCAACAAATACGTGAGAAAATTATTGAAATGTTTAAAAACAATGTTCCTCAAGGAAAGATAGGAAGACGTTTGCTTATTTCACCTTCAACAGTGCATAACATAATTAAAAGATTCATGGAATGAGGAGGAATTTCAGTGCGTAAAGGACAAGGGCGCAAGTCTAAGCTGAAAAACCGTGATCTCCGATCCCTCAGGCGGTGCATCAAGAATCGTCAATCATCTATAAGCGATGTCACCACATGGGCTCAGGACTACTTTGGCAAAACTTTGTCAAGTACCACAATACGTAGTTACAGCCACAGATGCCAGTTAAAACTGTACTGTGCCAAAAGGAAGCCCTATGTTAACAGTGTCCAGAAGCACCGTTGACTTCTCTGGGCTCGGAGGCATCTGGGATGGACCATCACACAGTGGAAACGTGTACTGTGGTCAGATGAATCAGTATTTCAGGTATTTTTTGGGAGAAATGGACGCTGTGTGCTCCGGACCAAAGAAGAAAAGGATTATCCAGACTGTTACCAGCAACAAGTCCAAAAGCCAGGGTCTGTCATGGTATGGGGTTGTGTCAGTGCCCTTGGCCAATGTAACTTGCACTTCTGTGATGGCACCATTAATGCTGAAGAAGACATCTTTTCCAGGGACGTCCATGCATATTTCAACAAGATAATGCAAAACCACACATTACAATAACACATAACACATTACAATAATGCACACATTACAAAGTCCTGGCTGCGGAGGAAGAGGACACGGGTACTTGACTGGCCTGCCTGCAGTCCCGACCTGTCTCCAATAAAGAATGTGAGGCGCATTTTGCATTTCAAAATGCGACAAAGAAGACCCCGTACTGTTGCCCACCTTAAGACTTGTTTGCAGCAAGAATGGGACAAAATTACACCTGAAACACTTTAAAACTTGGTGTCTTCAGTCCCTATACGTCTTTTAAGTGTTGTGAAAGGGAATGGCAACATTACAAAAAAAAAAATTGGCTATTTGCAGAGTAGAGCTGTGTTTGCGTAAAACAGCGTGGTGGATGAGAGTGGACAGAGCAGATTGAAATATCTCTTTCTACATGTTTATGCCGGTATATACAGGTGAGTGCATTGATAAGTTTTGACTTTTTACTCATGAAGGTTTCATTGTAGCCTACTTACAGTAACGAGACTAGCGTGAGTTCATCTGCCCCCCCAGCGGCTGTTGGAAATTTAACTGGCGAAATTTAACGCCGTGGCCGCACCCGCACAGACCTGTTTGGGCTTGCGAGCCGTGTAGCTAGTAGGCTTGTCACGCCGATTAGCTTCGGAGCGAGTAGGGACTCTATAGTCAGTGAGAGAAACATAGTGTCTCCCCTGTTCTTTCTGATCACGGTGGGAAACCTGGAGCAGGAAAAGTTAACCCTCTCCTTGATTTTACGTTGTTCATTGAGAAGGAGAACCAGCAAATGAGTCGGGGGAAACCATAGTCGCTATGACGACCAGCAACGCTCGCCTCATGCCTCATGCCTCAGTACTATCTGCAATGGAAAATTGAGGTAACAGTGTTACATTATGTGACAGATTATTAGCTCCAAGTGTGAATGTTAGTGTGAAATTGACCACTATGTATATGCCAACGTTTTCAATAAAAGCAAGCCGATCCACTTTTCCATGTTGATAAGAGCATTAAAATGAGAAAATATAATGGGACAAAAAGAAATCAAGGGACATTTAGAATAGATAAAAATGTGCGATTAATTGCGATTAATCGTGAGTTAACTATGAATTAAATATTTTAATCGTCTTAATACGGGCCTGGTCTGTCTTGAGGCTGCCTGCTCGTGGAGGAGGCTGGTTGATTGTTGTTCAGGCTGTTGACCGGAAATTGAAGCCTGTGTTCTGGCCCATCTGTGTGGATCATTTTGCTGTGTGCCCTTGCTCCAATGAGTTAGATTCCAGCATAGAGCCTCACGCACTGTCCAGGGAGCAGTAGGCTACATGAGTACTGAGAGGACGTGTCAGCTCACTTTTCCCCCTGTTCTGCTCCTCATCCTCTCACCTTCTTCTCATCCCCCTCCTCTTTTCTTGCCTGTCCTTTCCTTGCTCCTCTGGCTTGCAGTATAAAGGGTTGCACAATCTACTCAAAATCAAAGTTGAATGATTATTATTATTTTATTAGTAATAAAAACTAGACACCAAAATCAACAATACAAGCTTATATAGCTGGCTGTGACAGAAGCGCTAGACTGGGCATCAATCCAACACACACACACACACACACACACACACACACACACACACACACACACACACACACACACACACACACACACACACACACACACACACACACACACACACACCTGCTTTTAAATGTGGTTGCTACATCACCAGGAGCAACCTAATAACCTCACACGAAGGATGAATGCATTAAGCGCTAATCTGCCTGCACTATATTCGATTCCATCATCTCAACTGAGCAGAATCGATGCATGGATATTTTCTCTAAGTCACAGAGTCTTGTCAGTAGGCGTCCATACTAAGCAGGCTGGTGCCAAGAGTACCATAGCATGGATAAAGCAGAAAGCGGCCGGGGTTATCCGTGTGGGTGGTGGTAGAGTTGAGCTTTCCTTTCCCAGTTTGGTTCACCTGGCAGACAGCATGGTTGCCAGGAGGGACAATGGGGAAGCGGTGGGTTGGCGTGAAACCGGCTTTCCTCGCCACCACACAGCGCAAGATGGATCCCTTCAGGACAGAGGCACAGGTGAGTACTGAGCTGCCTCCATAAAGTGCTCTCTCTCTCACACACACACACACACACACACACACACACACACACACACACACACACACACACACACACACACACACACACACACACACACATTCAATTGTTAACACAATCACACAAACCAAAAATCTGTTCAACATTAAGTCACATGGAAACAGTAGGTACATCAGGAATAAAATTATTGTGAGTACTGCCATACAGTTTAAAGTTTGAGCCTGGGTGAACCTACTCATATCTTAAAAAACGTCAAAATGATTTTATAAAAAATCTGATGGAATGTTGACCATACAGCAAATAACCATTAATGTTTTATGTTATTATTTTTTCGGTATTTTTTAGGGCTGTCAAATGATTAAAATTTTTAATCTAATTAATCAGAATTTTCAGTGGATTAATCATGATTAATCACTATTTGCAATTTCACCTGAATCCTAACCATTTTTTTCTGAAATGCATACCAAAAGATACTAGTGCTGTCAAGCAATTAAAATATTTAATCGCATTAATGTCATAGTTAACTCGCTATTAATCGCAATTAATCGCACATTTTTATCTATTCTAAATGTCCCTTGATTTCTTTTTGTCCCATTATATTTTCTCATTTTAATTCTCTTATCAGCATGGAAAAGTAGATCGGCTTGCTTTGTGACTGTTTTTTTTATTGAAAACAACATTGTCATATACGTTATGTTCAATTTCACACTAACATTCACACTTGGATCTAATAATCTGTCACATAATGTAACGCTGTCACCTCGATGTTCCATTGCAGGTAGTACTGCAGATAGTCCTGCAGATAGTACTACAGGTAGTACTGCCTCATTTGTTTCTCTCACTGACTGTAGAGTCACTACTCGCTCGCTCTGAAGATAATCGCCGTCACGAGCCTACAAGCTACGCGGCTAGCAAGCTAAAACCGGCCGAGGCTTGTGTCTGTTTTGTTTGCGGTCTGCGAAATTACAAGACCCGCCCTTCAATCACTACTATTGGCCAGGCGTCGAAGGTAACGTAACTCCATTTGTTCAGGTCCTATCCCCTGACCAATCCACTATCCTCACCACTCGCGGTGAAATGCCTAAACCAAACCAATCAGCTGCTTCGTAGGGCGGGACATGGTGTGGCCATAGACAGTTAAAGAAGTGGACTAACAGATCCCGTTGCTCTCTCTATGCGTTACTCGTGCGTTAAAAAAATTATCGGCATTAAAATGGGTTTGCGTTAACGCCGTTAATAACGCGTTAAACTGACAGCCCTAGTATTTTTACAACGATCCAATAATACCAATAAAAACAAAAGCAAAACTATGGCATCAAACAAACTGAAAAAACATTGTTTTTTTCTTTATCCTCACCAGACATCACACATTTTGATGCAATATGGGCTAATAATATTAAAACTTAAATAGTAAATCTTAAAGACAATAATTCCTTCAGTTTCAATAGGGCCTTCGCCGCTGTCAGCACTCAGGCCCTAATGAACATGGAAAAAAAATATAATACAAGGTATTATGAATGACCCTAATTGCATTAAACACAAATGGATACCTGCTACATGAAGAGAAGACTTGGCAGCTTTGTCTCATAGAAGCAGAACTGTCTATTAATTCTGCTCCACTTGTACTTGTGTTGTTTTTCAGGAACCTCTATTCCTGCAATGCTTGCCTACACATAAGCCGCTTTCTTACCGGAGGGAGTTTTGCAGTTCCTAGAACATAACATTCCTAGAACCCTTTTTTACTTGTGTTCTGACTGGACCAATTTGGGGGTTTTTAAGTTCCTCTGACCGTAGTTCCTGTAACTTTTCCAGCTCCTTCTTCAGGGCAGGGTCTTTTCGCTGTTCCCTTTTCCACATAGGAACCTAGGTTAACAAGGGTCGGGTTTCCGGTACAGACAGACCAACAACGGGACAATTTTAATAATTCTCGCCATCTTATTCATCACTAATTCCACTTCTGACAATGTTTTAGAGAAATGAACTGTTTCGATTTCGAATATAGGCAGTCTTGCGAAAATCGTTGCCGAATTGACAATTTGCTTCAAAGTTTTCGGAGTTGAGAAGCTCCATGAAGTGACACAACAGCCAGCTAGCGCCTGCCCCGGCCGCTAGCTCATCGCTCGGCCAGTCATGCTCAGAGACCCCGCTGTAAGCTGGAGGTCTCTCAGACCGGTCTCGGAAATAAGAGGCTTTTATTTTGCCATTGACGGATCGTTTGTTTAAATATCACAATACATGTCCATCATAAGATTAACGGGAACCTGTGGTTAACTGCCTTTTCGGAGTTAAACTCCACAAGCGCGCCCTGCGGGCTTGACAACCTCGCTGACCGGCCGTCACGCACGCACGCACGCACGCACGCACGCACACACACACACACGCTATAAAGACCGTTGCCGTGCTTGTATCACTCCCTTACCCCTCCTATAGTCCCTATGGCCACTTGGCCAGTGTGAATGCAAGCGGCTATAGACAAATCAACACACACATACACAGTAACGCACACACACTGAGTCACACTCCCTGGCCATGTAACCTTAACAGCCCTATTAGCCTGCCAGCACAGTCCGTTCTTTTTAGCTCCATCCTCAGGTGAGCTTTCTGCTGACACAAATGTGTGAAAAGATTTGAAGCCTTTTAAATTGACACCCGGAGGGACATACACAAGACACAGAAGAAGGGGGACAAGCCATCATCTCCTTGTATATTAGACTACCTTCCTTCCCATGTACACCATATAAGTATTCTTTATTCATCAAACTAAAAACGCACAAAGTGGGTGCTGGTATTCTTCCTTGTCACATAATGATCCTGAAATAATTTCAAAAGTTGCCTCTGCTCCTTAACGTTCTTCTTGTGGTTCTTTCATACTCTGGAGCATGTAACCTGGACAAAGTATCTGATTATATTATTCAGCACTTATGTAAATCCTTCAATGGGAATTGTCAATCATAGTGATTCAATTTGGAAGGGAAAAAAAACACCACAGCCAGTGATTCATAGCTTTCACCATGGCACTATATTCTGTACTCAGTCATCTCAGCATGACAGCCAAATGCTCTCATAACCCAATAACAAGAGCTAGGGCAGATGAATTTGGTGACAATAAGCTAATCATAAGAACTACTAAATTATAGTCCAATAGGTCCCTCGTCATAAGACTGCTTTAACATGCACCACATTTATTTTGTTGTAATGTATGTCGAGCCTTCTTGGTGTTTCGAAAATAGCTATTTTGAGGCTAGCAAGAGAGTGCCCCTAGCTTTCCCATTCAAAAGGCCATTTGACCCAAAAACGCGAATACGGTGAATCTTAAAAGTGGTGATTCAGTCCTAAATATGCTTTTAAACTAAAGTTTGACTCACGTACATTCACAAAAAGACCCTAGAATGCATTTTGGCGAGAGTTACGCTTTAAGGCTCTTTGAGAGTGCCATTTTTCATTCAAATATATTCAAAAGGCCTTTCTTCTTCTAGCGTTCTCCACAAACTACGACCTGCATGTGACAGTGATGGACAGCTTCACAAATATGAAGCCTAAAATATCGCTATCGCCCCCTGGTGGCTTGCTGCAGTAGATCTGCAAATGCAAAATGCTGCAAAAACGGGAATGTGCGAAACCAAAAACTTACAAACCCACAAAACAAATGCCAAAGATAAAAATAACAGAAATTTGGAATGAGAATTAGTATATCAAATAATAACATATTACTTAGGATACAATACTAATTTGATATTACGAGCATCTGGCCCTTACAGTGTCTGCAGAGAAAAATTCTGGCCCTTGGACAAATATGGTTGATGACCCCTGGTGTAGTGTATCACAGTTTCTAACCTAATAACAAAGGCTTCATTACATTTCTAATAAAAAAAAAAACATTTGTGAAGGCTACCAACTACATCATAAGAATATCAGATCCGCTTTAAAGGAGAATTCCGGCCCATTGTTACGTTAATCTTGATCGGTATAATTATGCGTGTACTTTCGATTGAAAAAACCCCGACACCAATCGGTGCAGGCTACACGGACAAGCTGCAGGTACCTCCACTAGCTTCCACTCAGCTAAAACGGCAGTTGTCAGGGCAGACTTTAGAGTGCCTTTGTGCCTCTTAACAGACACAAAATGCAATTGAAATGTCTGTGCAACATGAACAGAGCCCTTACATGACAACAAGATGCGTTTTCAACTCAGACATTGTTTTAATTCACCTACCCTGTCTCGATGCTGCTGGTGGGTAGCCCTTTTAGCTGTTAGCTGCTTGCTGCCGTCCATGATAATTGTGTTCAGCCAAAATATCACGCAGCAGTTCCGTGTGTATTTGTAGCTCATCCATTTTGTGTGTGATCGATCTGGTGTTGGTGAGTAGGAGCCTTGGCATTGTCAATCTGTGTTAGCCTGGATCTCCCCTCCTTTGTTGCCTCCCGCTCCTGAAAACAATCCAGTAAGCGCCCGGTGGTCTGGCTGTGTCCTCCAGAGGCCAGGTCATGTCTTCGCGACGAAAACTTGAAGTTTATTCCCCCTCAAAAATAGGTAATTGAGCATTGTAGTGGTTATGACCATATCAGTGACTATGTAACTACATGGATACGGGCCAAATGATGTTTGTGGCTTGCAAAGTGATAGCTTTATAGAAACGGAAGCTAACAGCTAGCTAGCTGCTAGCAGCTAACCGGGCAAGCTACCCACCAGCAGCATCGAGACAGGGTAGGTGAATTAAAACAATGTCTGAGTTGAAAACGCATCTTGTTGTCACGCAAGGGCCCTGTTCATGTTGCACAGACATTTGAACTGCATTTTGCGATATGGCCATATTGGAGGCACTCGGTGTAAACAACTGAACAGAGTACAATGGAGTATTGTGCGCTTTGGATACTTGAAGTGAATGTAGCCATGTCTAAACAACAGAAAAGCTCATCAAAACATGTCCAAGATGCAAAGGCATATAGGGAAGGACTTGGACCACAAGAAAAGGCTATATTTCGAGAAATTACGGTTTATTGGCGGTTCAGATCCCTACGAGTTGGCTCCCTCTTCTTGGATCCATGACAACCCAGTGATTCTTCCTTCAGTTGCATATCCCGATATAGTCAACTACCTGGTTTTCTCGCCGAGCCCATACACAGTGGAAGACCTTAAATCCTACAAAGGTTTGGAGGCCTATAACCAGATAGAGTGTGGACAGGTGAGGGAGATGCAGTACCAAGTCATAAACGACCGTTGTGTTGTGAAGGCCAAAGTAATGCAATAACGTCTTTAATCAACCTAACCTTAACTGTATGATATCATTGCGATACTCAAGATGTAGCCAAGTGACTCGCAATCGCTTTTTGTTTTTGTTCATTTCAAAGACCCTAAGTTCGCTATCTATGCTGTACTTGTCCAGATGTTTCCCTCGTAGATCCTGGTTGAGCTTTGCCAACCACAAGCGCCTCCTTTCCTCTGATAACTTCTGGCATTCCTCTCCCTGGTTTTCAATAACTTTTGGAAGTCGATAATATTCCAAATGTTTTTCTCGGTCTGACCTATTGGTACAACCTAAAAAACGGCAATAATTAACCATTTTCCTTGATGACGTTCGGGATCTACTTCAGTGCCTGTGCTTTGTTGTGATGCGGAGTACCTCCAATATGGCGACTTCCGGGTCTGATGACGCATCATAAAAACCCTCCATTGCAAATAGAAGCTTTTCTTGTTGTAATAATCACGGGATGAGGTTGTGATTTCCATGAATGAATGAGCTAGACATACTGTATACGTATCTGTCTGATCGACTCGGAGGATGCACACCTGTCTTCTTTAAGTGGGCAGTTTATCAAAATTCGAAACCCATATTTTCCCACTTATGTTTGAGTTTCAGGTTGGGATTCCATGCAGTTTGCAAGGTGAGTTAGTTTGCTAAAGGGAAAAGTAATTGCAATCAATATTTGTGACTCTTGGATCTCCCCAAGCACATGATTGATTAATTTATTGAGTGCCCTGCAACAAATGGTAGACAGTAATAACAACTAAGATGATCACATGGCAAATCACAATATACTAGGACTGGGTAGTACACAAGGCCCAATTTGATTTCTGATTGATTCAATATTGATTGGATTAGGGATATTTCAGTTATAATACCAATTGTGCTTGGATATGAAAGATTTTCAGAGAACTAATGCTGTAAATTGTACAAGGAACCCTCTAACCTGGTGCATTATTAAAAATATTGTTTTTGTTAAAGCTACATTGTGTAAGAATTACTCCCATCTAGCGTTGAGATCATATATCGCAATCAACGAAAGTGTACTAAAGGCCGTCAATCAGCCGTGGATGTTGGAGTGCATGTCGGACAGTGGCGCGGACGCACGCTTCACACCACCCGACGGAAAGGAGAGAGAGAAAAAATAGACTGTGGCGGTCCGGAGGATAATTAACTAGTTGGGATTTAGTAGTTTGGGATTTTTTTGCTCTTTTCAATATCAGTTTTCTTATTCTGGGCGAAGAAGAAGACTCCTGTTCCTGAAATTTGGAATTTGAATACGTGTGGTCCTCCATTTCCTTTGTTTCCTTCTTCAAACTTGCCGGGGCCGGGAAGCGACGATACCCATTAGTAGCCAATAGGAATACTTTAAATTGATGGTGGTGGTCAATATTCATAAAAAAGGACAAGTTTGTGAAGAGCAATACAGATTTTGATAATAAACAACTACAAACGTTATACACTGGGGCTTTAAAAGTTGGCCCCGAAGCAATTACATAGAGATAGAAAAAAATTGTACAAGTGCTTTCTTCAGTGGTAGAGCGGTCGCCTGCCAATCGGAAGGTTGGTGGTTCGATCCCTGGCCCTGCAGTCCCATGTTGAAGTGTCCTTGGGCAAGACACTGAACCCTGAGTTGCCCCCCATTGTACAAGTGCTTTCTTTAGTGCAATGGTGTGCTGCAAAGACAGTATACCTAAAGCCATACATCTTTGAAAATGGCTGTGCCAGTTTTTCCCTTGCCAGAACTAAGCCTAACTTTGGAGCATTATTCAGCATGACATGAATTCATGACATGGATTCATATCGGGCGGCTATGGCTCAGTGGTAGAGCGGTCGACTGCTGGAATCGGAAGGTTGGTGTTTAGATCCCTGGCAGTCCCGTGTCGAAGTGTCCTTGGGCAAGACACTGAACCCCGAGTTGCCCCCTGTGCATGCTGTTGATGCTGTGCATCGGAGTGTAAATGTGTGTGTGAATATTTATCTGATGAGCCTTGTATGGCAGCCACAGTGTATGAATGTGTGTGAATGGTGAATGGTTCCTGTACTATGTAAAAGTGCTTTGAGTAGTCATTAAGACTAGAAAAGCGCTATATAAATACAGTCCATTTACATAGATCGTATAGTGTCATCTGATGCCAATATCTTTACTCTAGCTTTAAAACAGAGCCTCTTAAAAGATTGATCTCTGGATTTTATGAATCAATATTGGATCATTCAAGATAGATTAGAATCAGAAAATCGCCCTACAGTATACAGTTCCACAAATTAAAAAAAAAAAACATTTAATATAAGATTCAATTTATAAAGTGTTGTATTTAAGAAGAACACTGTGTACTCTGTCCGTCTTAGCTGGCACACATTTTATATACATCTGCCAACCAGAAATGAAGAAATTAGGATGTTTTTTAATTTTTTCTGATACCAGACTTCTTATTGTGCTGTACATCATCAATACCATCAAGAACACAACAAACCTACAAACACTGATCTTCAGGTATGCCTTTATATCTGCCTACCTCATTAATAAAGATGCCAAATATCTAAAAACACACATTTATTGAATAATTCAAAGTGATGAACCTGGCAGATTAGAAGCCCCAATAACCACATCTGTCATAAAGATTGACAGCTAGTAGAAAAAGGTTTCTTTTGTCATCACCTGGGTTCCATTAACAATTTTCTCACCAGCCTAAACAAACCAAACCCAATAGGCAATGCACCATGGTTCAGGCATGGTAAACTGAGAACTAAACACAGCATCAGGACTTCATAATGTGAATAATTTACAGGGATTTTGAATCACTTTGCCTCCAAATTCCATCTGAATAGATGCTGAGCAGACATTTCTGTTTTTAGTTTGGAACAGCATCATTTGTGATAATCAAACTATATTTTCCCCATTTGTCAAGTCCATCTTTAGTGTATGTTCCCTAAAGCAGTAGGTATCTAGACATCTAAATGTAGTTTCCTGTATAAGTTTGTATTGGTTACTGTAAAGGGACAAGATTTATTTCGTAACCACACTGTGTACAGTATCAGCATTCATATTGAGGTTAGATTTCAGATATGACCATCTAAGATTATAGTCATAGCTATTTAAATATTCTAACTATATGTAATTCAATGGTTTGTTGTTGTTTTGCTTTTGTTTTGTTTGTTTGTTTGTTTTTTGGGGGGGGGAGAACTGCTTTTTTGATTCTCATCAGAAGCAAGAAGTAAAACACATTTCCAACATGCCTGAGGAAACCAATCAGAACACTGAACTACTTTCTTCTAAAAGTATAGATGACCTGGGTGAAATCACTTGTGCCCTCTCTGTATCTCGGTCAATACCTCATTTATTTTTTGCTGTCTCAGTAAAGAAAGATGCAGATTGAAAATATTGTAATTGTTTCCTTGTTGCCAGATTCCAGTGTAATTAGATCTTAACAAAATGTGGTATATTCAGCAGTGTTTTTACACCATTTATTCAATACCACATAATTTCCACTTCACACTGTCAGGGATGAAACCAGCAACCTTCTACTGTAGTAATTAGACGGCCTCCATATCCAGACTGAGCTGCTTCCCCATGGACAAGCAACAATACAATGTAATACTACACAAAGACACACACAATATATCCTTTCTAACAAGTCATACCTAAACAACAGTAGCAAAAGTAACTTTAAGTCTTGAAACAATGTGCAAGATTAATGTTTTAATTGGCTTTGTCGACAGTTGATCCAGAACAAATCCTCTGTTGTATTTCACTCAGTCACTAACTGATTTAAGTAGCTGCTTTTTCCACATTTCAAGATCAAATACATCATATTATGTCATTAATGCCTGTCCCGTCCTAAAGGCTCCTTCCTAATGAATTTGGAAAATTTAATTTTGAGGGTAAAAGTAGGGCTGCAACGAGTCTATATCCACGACCTTCCACTTCCGGGATTGCTCCGTTGCCGCTGGAAATTCCGCTGTATGTCCTTCTTTTCAGCCGGATGTCCTTTTCAGCCAGATGGCCGTAATCTTGCACTTTATTTGTGTTGTTCATAGTCTTTAAATCTGTTGTTTGGATATCAATTATTGGTCTATAAAATGTCAAAAAAAGGGTGAAAAACCCTTAACCCAAACATGACGTCCTCAAATGTGTTGTTAGTCCACAAAGATATTCAGTTTAGTGTCATAGAGGAGTTAAGAATTACATTTAAGAAGCTGGAATCAGAGTTTCACTTTTTCTGAGAAAAAAAAAGCCTCTAACAGATTAAACAATTTTTAGAATAGCTGGCGATTAATTCAATAGGGCCCTAACAAATCTGTTGCATGCAGGTCACTTTCTCAAGCTTTATTCCACACAACACAAAAACCAAGCTTTATTGGTGTTTCAAGCACAAAATGTAAGATACCTAACCTTGGAAAGGGTTAATTTCCCTAAGAAAATACCTTAATTTCTCACACAAACAACATATTCAAGGGTATTAGCTGATGGAGTATAGCCAATGTCCCATTGGCATTATGTACCACTGCACTAAAGCAGTTAAAACCACAACTTCAAATTCCAAGGGCCAGCTTGTCATACAAAACCCTCCAAAACAAAACAGGTAACCAAAAAGTGAGATGGCCTTTCTCCAGAAACAACAGGGCCACAGCATGAGTCAACAAGCAATCTATAATTTACGAACTAGCTCCCTCCTAGAGGAGGAGGAGAGGAGAGGAGGATGTAGATAAACCAGGGGGAGCAGTATGAGAAAGGAGAAAAGACGAAGACGATGAGCGGTGAGTAGATGTTTTCCTTGAGGGCTGAGCTATGTAGATCAGAGCCCCTGGGACTGAGTGGTGTGAACCATGAGAGCCTGCCTGGCGCCCCCCCCCACCACCACCCCCCACCCTCCACAGAACACAATAGAGGCTACTATGTGATGGGAACACAATAATGCAGTGAGAAACTGAAGAGAGGGGTGAAAAATCTAGGAACTTCATTAAAGGTCATAAGCAGATCACATAGGAGACCCAGAATTGCCTTGCATCACGATATTTAGGTCTAAATCTGAACACATGAGATCACATAAATATTTTGAGCTGCCTGACAGTAGCCTCTATGAAACAAAAAAATATGCACGATCTCTCAGGCTTGATTAGGATCATCTGCAAGGAGATTTTTTAATGCCCACATAGCTGGAGCCATGACTAAAATCTCTGTAACTGAGCTACTTGTCACCCTATCAAAGCTTGATCCTTTCTGTATCTATGGGTGTGAGAGGTTATGTCTAAGACTCTATCTGCCAGGGAACATCGCATCCAAAGTCTGCTTCTACTTCATTTTTGGTGTGACAAGTCATTGGAGCGCGCACACACAAATACCGCATTCATCCAGTTTATATGGTGATGGTGCCCCCGCAGCGGCCGACGGGCGCAACTTTCCTCCTCCTCCTGGATAGTAAAGGATAGAGAGACGCGCGCGCGCAAACACACACACACACACAGACAGACAGACACGCACACACACACACACACACACACACACACACACACACACACACACACACACACACACACACACACACATACCGTTCTTCTCAATTTCCCTCCATCCTGACCCCAAGTAATCAGCCTGAGGAGGTTTGCGTTAATTTGATTAGGCAGAAGGAATCAGTAGAGTTTTTTAATAAATATAATTCCAGCAGCAATATGCAAAACCTACTAATTCAGATTGTTAATTTCGATGAAGAATGACCAAAAACGATTTTCTCTCATTTATAGAAGATCATGCTGAGCAGTGAGAGTTAAAACTGATTAACACGCACGGACGGACGGATAGTTGATACATTTCTAGAGCAGGGTAATATTTCTGAGAACAAATTCACCAAGCAGCCATTTCAGCCAGAGCGTTATTTTCGAACCCCGCGATTTTGTATCTTGCTGGGTGAGAATGCGCAGCTCTGTGCTTCCATGCGCTTGGAACAGAGTGAGAGAGCCCAAAGTGGCAGACAGAAGCAGAGGAGCTGCTGCTTTCTGCTGTGTACGGGGATGTTTTCAACAACCTGTCCAATGCACAGTTGCTCTCATCACTGACCCATTTCACTAAGCAGAATAACGTCATATGGAGAAAAAGGCATTAATTATCTCAACATCCACATCAACTTGTCATCCACCACCACCTCCTCTGAAAAATTCTGCCGAGTAAATCATGAACTAAGAAAATTAACCCATTGCATCGCAGTTGCTTAAATTTACCGGTAAAGTCTCAAAGCCCACAGCATAATGTATTATTGCATGATGCAGCTTCCACAATGAAAGTCTGAATGTGTATTTACCGGTAAGGCAGGATCCCGTCCGCTGCTTTTTCCGCCTCAGACAATATTCCTCTGTGCGTTACGTCCCGTTAGGATACAGTGCATTCCTTCCAAAAGCCACATAGCCCCCCAAAAAATACCGACGCTCAACGTTGGAAAGAAGCCTGGGGAATAAGGCTGGCGCACTTTTCACTCCAGAGGGTAAAAACTCAGGTTAAATGCGGTCCAACATTTACACACGCGCATCAACAAATTAAGGAAACCCCTTTAGTCCAAAAACAAGTCCGCTGTTAATCCCAAATGTTTTTTATTCACAACTATAATTAGAATTGTATTCTCCTAGACAGCAAATACCATAGCGCTCCGGGTCTTTTGACACGCACCGGTTGATATGTTAATGACGGTAATGTTGGAGAAAAAGAAACAATAGTGGTATTTTTCCCCCCATCGTCCGCTCCTCACGATTCAGGCTGCACTTGGCTGATAAAACACCGTCCTCTCTCTCTGCTCTCTCCTCCTCCTCCTCCTCCTCCTCCTCCAGCCCTCAGTCTCTCTCAGCAGCTTTCATGGAGCAGAGACGCGCCTAGCGGCCTTGAAGGGAACTCCACAGCTACATGAGTTCATCCCCACCCCGCCCCCACCGCAGTCTGCTCTTAAAGATACATGGGAAAGTGTGACTTTGTATCCATGTATGGCCTTCCAGGATAGAAATGATTAACTATGCATGACAAATGCATTGGTCATGTTAAAAATAAATACTATAGGGATACATATCTAAGTATGGTGTTACAACTGGTGCAATAAAACCATAACAGCTGTCAAAAAATTAATTATACGGAGTATAAAATAAATGAAAAAGTAAAATATTACGGATAGTAATGATTACTCCAAATCTAACTTAAAGGGCTTCTGACCCTTGAAAAGGATAAGAAGAAAAAAATCCCATAAAAACCCTACCAGGAAAAAAAGAGAAAGCAATATGAGGAGCAGAGGATTCCCTCTTCTAGAAGACGGTAGAATAAATCGAATAGCATGTCATATAGTAGACAAAAATAACAATAGAATTGCTAATATGGAGAAACAGAATAGCATAGAAAAACTTCAAACCCATAATAGAATATTTAGGGCTGCAATATTAGTTAATCAGACTTTTCTTTCCAATTAATCAATTAATAATTTGGTCTATAAAGTTAGAGAAAATAGTAAACAAAATCCTAAAGTCTAAGGTGTCTTTATATTGCTTATTTTGACCAAACAACAGTCCTAAACACAAATAAATTCACTTTATGGTCACATAAAGCTGAAAAAAAGCAGAAAACTAAATAAAACTGGGTCATTTTTGTCATTTTCTTGCTTACCTAATCATTATCAAATTAATGATCAATTATCAAAATAATGACCACTGTATTAGCTACATGTACAATGTTTGGACTTTATTAACATCCAAGAGACAGTTGACATTCAGAAAGAAAGAAAACACAAACGTACAGTAAGGCAGTTCTTCCCAACCTATTTTACTTAAGAAATGTTTACTTGCAACAAAGCCCTTGTCACAGGATGTATTTGACTAGTGAAAATCACTGTTTAATTGCCTTCAACTCAAAGTTTCCTTTGAATAATTTTTGGAGTGTGAGGTAAAATTAAAGGGTAGAGAAGTTACAGGTTCCATTTGATGCCCTTGCTGCCACTGAAAAGCTTTACACCGTGACGGTAGACGGGTGATTAAGTGTGGGCTGCACTTTCTGTAGACGGTAGGTGGGAGCATAATGCTGGAGATTTAGGGATTTTAAGATTTAAGAAAAATACACCCTCCGACCACAAAGTTGGCAGAGTGGCACTGTGAGTATTTTCACTTGTTGACAACACAGGAAGTGAATCAACTGCAGAAGCAAATAACTTTGTTGAAACTTTAACCAAAATATGAGATATTCGTGTCTTGGTATGTTTGTACATTTTAGAAAACAAAACAACATTTCACAAAACACTTCAACATTTCAGAAAACAAAACTACATTTCAGAAAACACAACAGCAAAAGCAAAAAACAAATCAACATTTGGTGAGACCCAAACTGAAAAAGGTAGGTACATATTGGACAATGATTCCTCGTAGCTGATTGGATGCACTGGCTGTCAGTCTGTGACAAACGGAAGTTATATAAGCCAACTATGTCGATATATTTACATAAGAGACAGAATTACCAATTTCCTAGCTATTTATTTGTCAATAAACAGTCTCACTGCCCAGGGTCTCAGTCATGGTAATTTTGCTTTGCCAGACCCTTCTCCAAAGCACGCAGGAGGAGAGTCTGGCTACTCCACATAGTATTCGGGGATGGGAGGAAAACGTTCTCTGGTTTATAGGTATTTCTTTAAACCAATCACAATTGTCTTGGACGGTGCTAAGCACCGGAGAAAAGCCGCGATGCCACTGCAAAATAGGCTCGGAAGGAACTTGTTGCGGTGGAACGTGTACGTTTAAAAGTTTTTTAAGTCATGCAAAAGAAAATTTAGATTGGACAGAAAGTCTAGCTAGCTGTCTGGATTTACCCTGCAGAGATCTGAGAAAAGGTTAACCATAGTCCTCATAAATCCACCGGAGTTTAAAATGCCAACACAAAGGAAGCCCAAGGCAACGGATATCCGGCCTAAATGAACGAAATCCGACGGATTTTCTGGTGGCAACAAAGAAATCACGAGAAAATTAAGAAGAAATGGAGAAAAAGGCGGCAAAAGAAAAGGGACCTTACAGGGAGAAACTTAATACCAGTGGCAATCAGAGGTATTTGAAGAAGCTGGCTGATATTAACAACGTCGACCCATACGAGCTGCCTGCAGCAGAATGGAACAGAGACCTAGACTCTTTACCACCTTGTACCTACATGGAAATTGTTAATTACTTGGTTTTTGGCATCAGTTATTACACTATGCAAGAATTCAAAAGCATGAAATCCTTGGAAATTTACGAGACATTCTGCTGCGGCTGGGTACAAGACTTGGTCATCTACAAGCCCCCAAACACAGAAAATACCGTTGTACTTGCAAAGGTATGTTGCTTCACCTTTTGCATGTTAATGAGTTTTAATGTGGAGGTTATAATGTTGTAGGTTTGTGTGTTGGGTGTTGGGGACTTTGAACTGGACAGACCAGTTCTGGTTAGGCTAAGTCGACGGTGTGAGTGCAGAGGGTGTAGTAAGTGTGTAATGTGATCCAGGCAAGGCTGCAGACAAATGGAAATTTGAAGTGTATAACTTGAAATAAAATGTGTCATATATATCATATATATTTTTTACTGTTTCTCTAATTTATGAACCTCTTTTATTTAACATGCATTCACGGCGCATCTGCGAGCCTCCTCTCACACCATGGGTCATCCTTACACCATCTGGACAAGTGTGTTCAGTCCACTGCACACGCATGGCTGGTGTTGCTGAGTCATGCACCCATGTTGGAGCCCTTTATGGTTGATGCCTGTGTCTGGTTGAAGGAAAAGGCCACTGTCACTGATGAACCAGCCTACTGGATGCTGCCAAGCAGCATCGATAAAGTCCATCCAGAAGTTGGCCACAGCATCGACTTCACATCTGCTGCTGCCACACGCAGGTCTCTAAACAGCCGCATTGATGGTGAGACCCACACCAGTCCTGCGTTGAGAACATGCGCAGCAAAAACACCCACACCAACACCGGAAACATTCTACAGGGATCTCAATAACACAGGCACAAGATCAACCATTTTGAGTGTGCTACCACAATACTGTGAGGAATTTAGAGACCCTATTCTGGCCATCATAAGCTTACAGACTCTGGCAAATGTTCATGGCACTAGCCGTGAGAGGAGTGACCTGTCAGCGCTGCAGAAGCCCTACCAGGCCATAAGTATCATCGTTGATGTGTCAGAGGCAGTGCAGATTGAGAGAAGGACGCGGGGACAGCACACCTTGTCACTTTTTATCAGCTCACCAGCTCTCTCCACCATAAAGAGGATTTGTTACCCTACACGTGGGCCAGGAATAGCAGCCACTAGTTGGGGTATCAAACATGAGGAGACAGCGAGGCAGGCATACATCGCCCAAACAAAAGAACAGCACATGAATCAACAAGTGCAAACTTGTGGGGTTTTTGTCAACCGGCATTCCCACAAGTAGGAGCATCACCAGATGCCATTGTGAGTTGCATACCTGTTGTGGGAAAGGCTGCATTGAAGTGAAATGCTCTGCAAAGTACAAGGACTGCATAATCACTGAGGCATGTTCACCAGATGACCACAACTTCTGCCTGCATGTGGTTGATGGTCAGGTGCACCTCAAGAAGAACCACCAGTACTGCAGCCAGGTCCAGACCCAACTTTTTGTGACAGACAGTGCATACTGTGACTTTGTAGTGTGGACACAGAAGAACTGTGTGATTCGACACAAAACTGCAGACACTTTATTTTGGAACGCAGGGCTTCAGATGGCACAGGAGTTCTTCCTGAAGGTGGCTCTCCCTGAACTCGTGATGCAATATTACACAATACCACCTACCTCCCAAGCATCGTTTGGCCCCAGTGTGCTACGGCAACAACAGCCACGGGCAGTGCATGGAAAGAGGCCAAGAAAGCAGCCTGCCAAAAAAGAGAAATGTGTCTGTGCTGGACCAGAGAAAGGTCAAATGGTGGCATGTGACAACCAGAACTGTACAGTACAGTGGTATCATTTCCATTGTGTGGTGCTTGTGGACACCCCTTCTGCTGACACTCCTTGGTTTTTGCCCTTATTGTGCTGATTAGTGTACACGTTACATTAATGCACTGTTCATTGTGATTTCTTTAGAACTACTACTGTTAAGTCATATAAAGTGCTTATCTAGCTCTCAAATAGTTACCAGTTACATCAGAAACCTTTCCACACTCTAACCTGTCACGATTGATGACTGTAGAAGAGGTTTTTTATGTTCATACTTGGTGGTTTTATTAACAAAAATAACTCAAATACAAAATACAAAACAGAAGATTAAACTGAGGCAAAAATCACAGCAAACAAGCAAAACGGCCCACACACAGCCAGCTGCCAACCCCTCTCTCTTCTTCTGATGCCCTTTTAACTCCACCCCTCCATCCCCCCCCCCCCCTCCCCAAGTGGACCATACCACTTACACAGGTTATTATAGGGTGAGCTAACCTGAGCAAGCAACTTAAGTTTTTCAGAACATCATTACAATTGGATACTCATTACTGCTGACATTACTATTTGTACATATATGTGCACCCACTACAAAAGGCACCCCAAATATTACAAACATGTCATTTACTGCAGAACTATCTTACCTATTGTTCTTCATCTTAGGATTGCCCAGCCCCTCCTTTCAGAAAAGACCTCATGAGGCAAACCTGTATCCATTCTCCTTGATTAAACTGGTGAGCAGCTGAGCACCCCCCACATCACAGGCAGAACCATTGCCTACACCAATGAAACTTGCTGAACAGGCTTGAGTCAAATAATAAAATAACAAATTAAAACCTACAACATTACAGTGAAATTAAGAATTTAGCAAACACAAACAGTATTAACCCTGGGAACAGGGTCCAGTGAAAAGGGGGAAAGGCAGCCTTTTCACATTTCCCCCTCCCTCGGAAGCTCGCCATCAGGATGGCGAGACAAGAAGTCGGCCACCACATTGGAGCTCCCCGGCCGATACCGAACAGTGAACCTGTAGGGTTGCATCTCCAGCACCCATCAGGAGATCCGATTGGTCGAGTCTCTCATCTTGTAGAGACATTGCAGACTCTGGTGATCCGTTTCAAGAATGAAGTCTCTGCCAAGGAGATAATATTTGAAGGTCTCCAAGGCCCACTTTCTTGCAAGACACTCTAGTTCAATGGCAGAGTACCTGGTCTCTCGTGGCCATAGTTTCTGGCTGACATAAGCCACTGGCCTCTGGTCCACCCCTTCACCCTGAAGCAGGACTGCCCCAGGCCCACCCCAGAGGCATCTGTTTGGACGGTGAAAGACTGGCTGAAGTCTGGGCTCTGCAGTACTGGATCCTGGCAGAGAGCCCCCTTCAGGTCAATGAAAGCTCGTTCATGCTTTTCTTCCCATGGCAGCTGGACTCCCGAGTCAGGTCCGTTAGAGGAGACGCCCGGGTGGAAAAGTGGGGAACAAAGCGTCGGTACCACCCAGCCAAGCCAAGGAAGGACCTGAGCTCTTTCTTGGTACGGGGACGAGGACACTCCTTGACTGCCTGCACCTTGTCTTGTTGGGGCCGTATCACTCCATGGCCCAGTACATAGCCCAGATACTTGGCTTCCCGTTGGGCCAGGGAACACTTTTTGGGCTGCCCTGTCAAATCGGCCTGCTGAAGCCGATGTAAAATTTCTTTCAGATGACCCATATGGTCCTCCGATGTGTGACTGAAGATGACGATGTCATCCAGGTAGGCCGCTGAAAAGGACTCTGCCCCCTCCAAGACCTGGTCCATGAGTCACTGGAATGTGGCTGGTGCTCCCTGTAGACCAAATGGCATGACTGTAAACTGAAAAAGGCCCTGAGGAGTTCTAAAGGCGGTGTACTGTCGGGCTTCCTGAGAAAGGGGCACCTGCCAATACCCCTTGCATAAGTCCAGAGTCCTAATGTACTGGGCCTTGCCAACACTCTCAATTAGGTCATCCAGCCTTGGAGTAGGATAAGCATCAAACTTTGACTGGGAGTTAAGTTTACGAAAGTCAATACAAAAGCGTATAGTCCCATCTTTCTTAAGCACAAGCACTACTGGACTACTCCACTCACTGTATGACCTTTCGAAAACCCCAAGTGACATCATAACCTCCTGTTCGTTCTTTAGTGCTGGAAGCATCCGCTCTGGGACCCGATACATCTTTTGGCGGATGAGAGATGGCTCTTCCAGGATGATGTTGTGTTCCACCAAAGTGGTGTAACCAGGTTTGTCTTGGAACAAATCTGGAGGAACTACCGCCAATAGCTCCCTCTGCATTTCAGGTGACAGATGAGATAAGTCCACATGGATGCAATTCTCACCTTGGTCTCCAGGCAAAAACTCGGTTTGATCCTCCTCAGACTTTACAGCTCTAACCAAGAGCTGCTGGCTGGATTGAAAAGTTTTTGCCTGCCATTCTTTCAGAAGATTTACATGATAGGTCTGCTTCTTCTTCCGATGGCACGGCATGTCAAGCTCATATGTGGCAGGACCCATCGGGCCTTGACATGTGCTGGTTTAAGCAGGATTTCCAACCATGACGTCTTAGTGTATTACGAACAGTAACCTTGGAAACGGTGGTCCCAGCCCTTTTCAGGTCATTGACCAGCTCCTCCCGTGTAGTTCTGGGCTGCTTTCTCACCTTTCTTAGGATCATTGAGACCCCACGAGGTGAGATCTTGCATGGAGCCCCAGTCCGAGGGAGATTGACAGTCATGTTTAGCTTCTTCCATTTTCTAATGATTGCTCCAACAGTGGACCTTTTTTCACCAAGCTGCTTGGCAATTTCCCTGTAGCCCTTTCCAGCCTTGTGGAGGTGTACAATTTTGTCTCTAGTGTCTTTGGACAGCTCTTTGGTCTTGGCCATGTTAGTAGTTGGATTCTTACTGATTGTATGGGGTGGACAGGTGTCTTTATGCAGCTCAAACAGTGCATCTAATTTAGGATAATAAATGGAGTGGAGGTGGACATTTTAAAGGCAGACTAACAGGTCTTTGAGGGTCAGAATTCTAGCTGATAGACAGGTGTTCAAATACTTATTTGCAGCTGTATCCTACAAATAAATAGTTAAAAAATCATATATTGTAATTTCTGGATTATTTTTTTTTAGATTATGTCTCTCACAGTGGACATGCACCTACGATGACAATTTCAGACCCCTCCATGATTTCCAAGTGGGAGAACTTGCAAAATAGCAGGGTGTTCAAATACTTATTTTCCTCACTGTATATGTGCACCCACTACAAAAGGCACCCCAAATATTACAAACATGTCATTTACTTCAGAACTATCTTACCTATTGTTCTTCACTTTAGGATTGCCCAGCCCCTCCCTTCAGAAAAGACCTCATGAGGCAAACCTGTATCCATTCTCCTTGATTAAACTGGTGAGCAGCTGAGCTACCCCCCACATCACAGGCAGAACCATTGCCTACACCCATGAAACTTGCTTATGTCAAATAATAAAATAACAAATTAAAACAATAACCTAAAACATTACAGTGAAATTAAGAATTTAGCAAACACAAACACTATTAACCCTGGGAACAGGGTCCAGTGAAAAGGGGGAAAGGCAGCCTTTTCACACTAACCTAA
The DNA here is from genome assembly GCA_023631565.1 of Gymnocephalus cernua. Taxonomy (NCBI): domain Eukaryota; kingdom Metazoa; phylum Chordata; class Actinopteri; order Perciformes; family Percidae; genus Gymnocephalus; species Gymnocephalus cernua. Next base: position 11,626,491 of record CM042432.1, read on the forward strand.
TGCACCATAAAGATTTATGGCATCTGATATTTGCTCTTAATAATTATAAAAAAATTAAAAAAAAAAAAAGTCCTACCCTACATGTCTCTGCTATTGATGTCCACCAACACTGTCCTACTTTTACATTTCCCCTTTCTATGAGCAGCCTGTTGTCCCTCTCTGATGGCATTATGCTCCATACACTTATACATTGCAGTATTTTAAACTGTCACCCCATGTCGTGTAAATGTGTTAGATGAAGGGCATATGTTAGTCATGTAAACTAATTTGACAACATGTAAAATTTGAGGATGACCCATGTACCTAATCTATACTTTTGTGAGACCCTTTTTTGATGATTGTACATCCATGCATATTACTTTTCATTGAGAGTTCTCAATAAATACTGTTTAGTCATATATAAGTTGTTTCAAGAATTTATTTCAACTGTCACAGTAATTTAGTAGTATTTCACAGTAGTTTAAGCAAAACAAAGTCCGCACTCAGACAACACTTTTGCACATATTTGTCAAGGCACAGCAAACAGTGACAGTCTTGTCCAACGCCATTATGTTTTCACCTTCACATTTGAGAAGCATGTTCACAGGTACAGTTGAGTGTAAAAATATAAATTTGTTCCGCACAACACCAATAACCCTCTCCACATGAATCCTGAGATGTGCTATGGCCCTAGTCTCCTCCACATCTTTCGCCTCCAGCTGTGCATGACCCCATGTGAAAGTAGGTACCTTAACCTCAGCACACATCATACCCACACTTTCCCTGATACTAAATCCCCTATCTGCCAGCACAACGTCACCTGGCAACAGTTTGTTTAGGAAACCACTTTGCTCTGTTATCTGTTTGTCACTAGCGCACCCACCCCACCCTTCGGATATGAAAGAAATTACACCCTGGGGTGTAATCACAATTAGATATTTCATAGTGTATGCGTGTTTATACTGAGAAAAAGTCTGTGCCCTTGCAAGTACATTTGAGTTTTTTTCGATAAAAACCTCAAAACAGTCCACAATGGCGGCCACATTTTTTCCGAATGATTCCACAAACTGGTGTGGCATACTGGCCAATAAACTTTCTCTGCTTGGCCAGTACACCAGTGGAGACAGCCGTGAGTACATCACACTGAGAGTATGGTGAAAGGCATCACTGGCTGTTGTCCTGTGCACCTGAAACAGACGGCCGAGGTGCTGTATTGGCAAGTCTAGTCTGAGGCGCATAAGAGTCAACAGGACAAGCTGGAAGGGTGAGAGCTTCTTCAACCTACCTTGAGGCAGATATGGCGTGAGACTGAGTAGAAGTGTCATAAACATTACATAATTTGGAAGTCCTGTGTAATACTTCACTCATGTTCTCATCACCACTCAGAAAGTTCTCATTCATCCGGTACTCCTCCTTCAGCTTTCTCAGTTTTCCTCCAAAAGACTGTTGATAACATCTTGTCTAGATATGCAGAGTGCACATTAATTTGCCGGGGATGACGGCTCCTGGTGCTGTGCTGGAGATGGCGGCTGCTAGTGCGGCTGGTCCTGATGCTGTGCCAGCAGCGGCGCTTGCTCCTGGTGCTGCGCTGGGGATGGCGGCTGCTCCTGGTGCTGTGCTAGCAGCGGCACTTGCTCCTGGTGCTGCGGTGGGGATGGCGGCTGCTCTTGGTGCTGCGGCAGCAACAACTGCTCCTGGCGCTGGGTCCTGCGCTTTACATGACGTTGAAATCTTGCTTCATCTGTTTTCTTAACATCACTGTGGCCTAACCGCAAAGATGGTTTCCAGTCATGATGGTTTACCTAGAACAGAATAATTTGATTATGAAAATTCATCAATTTAATCAATGCTTTAAGCTGGCCATTACATTAACAGATCTCACAGAACAAAGGCTAAGAACACGAGGGGACAACAGTTTGATAGATACAGTGCTAAGCATACGCGAATACACCCATGCCAAAGTTGACTAAAAAGAGGCATAAAAAAATCATCTTTTGGAAATTGATCTTAATGCCTTAATTAAAAAAATTAGGAAAAATTATTTGGGAGGAGCATCCTGTGGGCTTAGGGGCACTGAGGGAGAAGGAGTGGCAGGGGTTTTGGAGGAGAGGGGAGGGGAGTCTACATCACTTGGACTTGCCCTGTAACTCATGAGGGCCAGGTGGGGGTCCTCTCAGCTGCTCCATTGGCCTGAGGAAAATGGGGACTTGGGTTGTGTGTTTAAAATTGTATGTCTCGCTGAACAGTTTAAACTCATCTGAAGTGAACTGTCTGCCATTATCCGACACCAGCTCCAGTAGAATTCCCCACCTGACAAACATGTTTTTCAGGCGAGTAATGACTTGCTGACTGGTGGAGGTGGTTAGGTGTGCAATCTCAATGTCACGTGAGTAGTAATCCACTACAGCTAGGTACTGTTTGCCATCCAGTTCAAACAAGTCCGCAGCGATTTTCTGCCGTGGACCACGGGGTAGGGGAGTGGTCAACAGCGGTTCGTGCCTCTGGGCTGTTTTATTTTTTTATTTTTTTATTACATTTTCTGATATAAACACAGACAACAAACAACAGAATAACATGGCCACTAAAAAACAAATCTCCGACTACCAGTTATGTGATATACACAGTACAATACACTCAGAGAAAATCGTCTCCCTGCCTTAATAAACTATGAAAGTATAACTGGGAAGACATAGGATCTAAGTATATATACATACACATATATACACATTTACACAATGATGTAAGGAAACGCTCAGACCCATTACAATTGACAGTGATGTAGCAAATGCATATCTGGAAAGGAAGAAGAGTAATAAAGAAAATAATGATATCGGTTTGAGAGAAAATGCTATTTTAAAAAAAAAGAAAAAAAATTAAACTTAATGTCCAACCTTACGACCCAAAAACATCAGTAAGTCCGTTTTCCTCATTGCCATCTATCATCCCTTTTAATACAATAGTTGTAAGTCTTTTACCAACATCTTTAAAGAAAGGGGTCCAGATCCCAAAAAAATCATCCACCCTACATTTGGATCTGTATGTTAGATATTCCATTGGTAGTAAGTCAAATATCACTTTGTGCCAACCCCCAATTGTAGGTGGTGCATTATCAATCCATCTGAGCAATATATTTTTGCAAGCAGCACATGTGAGAATACTGAGCAGCCTTCTTTGATGAGACCCTTTAATGTGAGGACTGGGCAAGCCAAGAAGCAGAACCTGAGGATCAGCATCCAGCTGGACACTAAAAATCAAATTCAGTTTACTAACAATTTTATCCCAGTACTCCTCAACGTGGACACATGTCCACATACAGTGCCTATAGCTTCCCACCTCAACTTGACATTTGGAACACTTTTCAGACAAACTTGAGTTCATCCTGTGTCTGAGCTGTGGTGTGATCTGCAAGCGATGCAATATTCTAAACTGAGTCTCTCTGGTTCTGTTACATATGAAGATCTATCTAGCTAGCCACCATATTTCCAACCATGTTGATTCATCTATTGTAAGACTGAGATCAGCATTCCATTTGCATCGAAGATATTCTAAGTTCATATTGCTAGCAGAGTTGAGCTCAGCATACAACCGACCGAGAACTATGGAGCTAGAAGAGTCTCAATAAAGATAAATGCACACACTACATTCACATATGCACACACAGGATTCATACATGCACACACATGATTCATAAATACACACACAGGATACACAAATGCGCACAAAATTCAGAAATGCACACACAATTCAGAAATGCAAACAAAATTTACAAATGCACACAAGATTCAGAAATGCACAGGACAAGATTCAGAAATGTATTTCTGATGCACACACAAATATACCCTAACAAATGCATTTTTTTAAACAGGGAATGATATATGAATGATGAATGAGATATCTCCCTTGTTTTAGCCAATCACAAGAACGCACCCCACGTGGGGGATTGTTTACTTATAAGCCAATCACATGAACGCGTTCACACAGCGCTATAGAGAGCCGAAGTCACGCCCTTCTACTTCCGGCTAATGGGACCTATCTTTCAAAAAAATATGAACGAGGGTCAATGGAGAGATAATTATTTTTTGATCCCATTTGAATTGAGCCATGGATTACAAATATGATGTTCGTCAATTTAAAAGATATTTTTTCAACCGAAGAAAGTCTCAGTTTATTGTTAAACTGTTGAAGTATAGGACTGTGAAAATATGTAATTACAAAGACTAAACACTTCATGGATGACGTCTCGCTGAACCTACAATGTCTCTGTAGGTGTCTCAAATCGCGCACTTCCCTTAGTGCACTCAGAGAAGTGCACTTCGTACACTACGTAGTACTTACTTGCATAGTGCGTAAAATTTGACGGGGAAGTGTTGTCTCAAATCGCACACTGCCTTATGTACTCACCGGAAGTGACGATCACAACATCTCAGTCCTCCTTCTTCTTCTGTGAAATTGTGAATTGTACCCAGCGCAGAGCACTCGCGAAAAATACATTTCTGTTTTGTTCATCAAAATTAATGTGATTGTTTTTATTGTTGCTTGTATTTGCCCTCTGTTTTACGCAACCTTTTGCTCTTAATTCATGGCCATTTTGAGTTATTTTAGCAAAATTGGAGCAATTAAAATGGTGTCCAAGTGACATATAACGTTAACATAGAAAATAGTCATATTATATGTGAAAAAGTACAGAAGCCGAGAACAGCCATTGATTTTTTTTTATGCACTGTTATCTCGTGATAACGACTTAATAATTCGTTATCTCGACATAACAAAGATTGTTTTATCGAGATAATTAATAATGTGCTTGTCTTGAATTCAAACTAATGCGCTGCCACAAACGGCTTCCTAGCGCCGCTGGCTGTAGCTGTAGCTGTAGCCTACCGGTAAGTTGTGCGATCAATTTGTAGGCTACACTTTTATTTGTTAGTTGACTGGGTTTGTTTAGGGGCTGCCGGTTAGCAGACGGGAGGCTGACAAACTCTTAGCTAGCTATATATCCGGCTGCTTCAGCTAAGGTAACGTAGCTAAATGTAAGCTAACGTTAACTTAACAATGTGATGTGAAACATTTATTAATTAATTTAATAGTGTTTTGATATGTGACTGGGTTTATTATTATGGTCTGTTGCACAGCATTACAATGGTCAAATCAAAATGTGGCTATTAAATAATCAGAAGAACTATGACAACCCTTTTGTATAAGGGCCAGCAGTCAAGAATTGAACAACTTTGTTGCAGCTGCTAACAATAACTAGATTTACTGTTGAATCCTACAGATCACCATGGATCAGCTTCTCTCAGCCTTGAGAGAAAGGGGTGTTCCTGAGGACAACCTGGCAAGAATGGCAGAGGACAAGGTGAAGTAGCTACACAATCTAAGCCAATGTTCAAAGGCATTGCTAATGCTAAATTGACAAATGAAGAAGTATTTTGGTCCAATTTGGTTGTTGTAAGTCTGTAGAATCATAAATATGATCCATCTGGACATTGATAATGGCATAATACCTGTATTTACCTGCACAAGATGGACATAAAATTATTTATATGACCTAAGTTAATACTTTTAACTACTAAATTGCAGCAACGGTTGGACACACACCCTTGCTGTTAAAAACAGATAAACAAAAACAGCTATGACCAGTGTACATTACATTCCCACTCACAGAAATAAACAGAAACTCAAAACACTCATTACTCAAATATATGTAGCCGTGTAGTTCATTCATTTAAAATAATTTTCTACTGGTGTAAGACAGTCCTTAAAGTTGTCTAATGTGTTCTTGCTCTATGCTGGAGTTATCAGCAGAATAACACTGTGCTCCAGCTACCCGCACTCAGCCATAGTAGCCTTCATAATGAAGACAAGAGTATTGACCCCAGGACAAAAAAGCCTACATATTGATGCCAAATAGGCTTGGAGAAGAAGAAATATGTAGCTACAGAGAGAAAAAAAAAGCCCAGAGAGCTCTGAAGTTTAGACACATGTTATGAGGGTGCTCTTTGGTGGGGGACACAAACATTCATAAAAGAAGAGGAAACCAAAACCTAGAAACAATCCAAAAGAATATTTGTGGTGATCAAATCAAATTATTATTGCAGAGAGAAACGTATTACATATACCAAATGCAAGCCACAGTATATCCAGGACTCAATGAGGAAACTGATTTCAGTCATTTTTATAGTTTTTCTTGTATTTGTTGTCTGATGCCTGTGTTGCTTTAGAGATTGCGTTACTTGTACATTGATTTATCATTATTGTTTTGTCTATCTCTTTATTTTAAGGGGAATCTGTGTGCTGTGGGTTACACCCTGAAGAAGGAAGAATGCTGTTGTGCCGCATGAGATGTATCCCAGCTCTACTAGTATGTTTTTAACCATTGTATCTGTTTTGACTGTTCCTTCTTTCCTTCATTCCTTCTCTTTCTTTTTTCCTCCCTGTCTCCTCCCTTCCTTCTTTCCTACCTTCCTCCCACTCTTTTTTCCTTCCTTCTTCCCCTCCTTCCCTCTTTCTTTCCTCCCTCCTCCCTTTCTCTTTCCTTCCTTCTTCCCTTCTTTCTTCCATCCTTTCTTCCTTCCTCTGTCCTTCCTTCCTTCCTCATGATATAGCCATCTTCATAAAGACTATTTACATTTTTTGCCAGACTGCTTTTGGTTTCCTGTTCTATTTGGAAATATGTAGCTACATTTGACTCCAAGTAGTCCATCAATCGGATATGGAAGGAAAGGAAAACAAGTGAACACTAAACAGTCGTCTGTATCAAACCCTGGACAGCTCCACTTCAGCTTCATCATTTAGTTACATCTGTGGTTCAAATACTGAATACAAAATCCAATGTAGGCCTATGTGAACCCAGTATTAGGCTCTATGTTAACATTGTGTAGTTCTCTGTTAAAATTAATAATAATGAAAGCATAATGTTTATGTTAGTGGTTGATAGAGAAACAGAGCAGGAACCCCCTTATAGTTAAAATAAAATGATGTTGCATTTTAAGTGTGATCTATAATAACAAGTGCACACCAGGATATCAGGATTGATACTCCTTTCATAGCATAGATATCTTTAAACTGTCAATCAAAGGCGCATTCATCAACATAATAAATCAATTAAAATGCTGATGAATCATTGATTTATCCTTAGTTGTGACACAGCTTGTAAAGTTGGATTTGATATGAGCGACGAGGTTCAAGTGTATTTCATGTTTGTCTCATTGACAGATGGAGCCTACAGACAGGTATACAGACAAGTGGAGCAGGCGGCAAATTGATATTAAAGCTGGTACAGCCCTGAGATGTAGGCTACTATATTGAAGATATGGACAGTGGAGGACTTACTTGGATAATCTTAAGAAAGCAGAATTGGATGAGACCCTTGTCTATGAAATCCCCATTAAAGTCTCCAGTTGCCTGGAACTCCTGGAAGACGTCCCTCCAGTAGCTTGCGTTCTGTCTCCTGTAGATCCCCCACCAGCTTTCGATCCGTTGATTTGCTGCACTGCGTCCTTGGATCACACACGGCCCATGCACAACGCCAGTCTCATCTTCTCGGAAGAAGTGTTGCAGCCAGTTAACATGGACGTTTTCACTTCCCGAATCCAATCGGATTATTTTTGGACACCTCCCAAGTCTGACTGTGTTCATGAAGTATGCTGCGATGACTTTGGGGTTACTATTGGAAGAATTTGCTTTCATCCAGATTATATGACGCGAAAACCCATCAATGCATCCGTTTATTCCAATGCCGAAAGGGGTCAGCTTGTCATAGGAGTCCATATGCCATAAATAATTGGGCCCTGGGACACTATAAAATCTTCTCCGAAGTCTTGTTCCTCTCCGTTGCTGTACGCCCTCTGGGTCAAGATGTGACTGAACCTCCTGAACTATGTCTTGAGTAACGCGCAGTCCAGCCAATCTGCACCTCTCGTGCATCATTCGGTAATTCAATTCAATTCAATTCAATTTTATTTATAGTATCAAATCATAACAGGAGTTATCTCAAGACACTTTACAGATAGAGTAGGTCTAGACCACACTCTATAATTTACAAAAAACCCAACAAATCCCCCCAAGAGCAAGCACTAGTGCAACAGTGGCAAGGAAAAACTCCCTTTTAGGAAGAAACCTCGGACAGACCCAGGCTCTTGGTAGGAGGTGTCTGACGTGCCGTTGGGGTGCATCACAGTATAGTAAATAAACAATAGCTAGAAAAAGTGGGTGTAGTAGTGCAGGGAGCAGCACGGCATAGCAGGGTATTTCTCAGCAGAACCACGGCAACAGCTGGAACCATGATTTTGGTGCCATCCTAATCCCAGGATTTCATCCTGGGTGAAAAAGAAACAGAAAGACTCCGGGGAGCAAGCTCCCCAGAGCTATGAAGACCACCCGGTCCTCTTATTTGGTTGCTAATGAAGTTAACAATCTCAGCAGCATCACTTAACTGTCGCCTGTAAAGTTGTAACCGGGCTAGTCTTCTCCTTAAATGACGAGGACTAATCTGAATGCCATCTCTAACAGAAAGGCACAATGCAATTTCTGCCTGTGTTAGACCTTGATTGTAGTACATCCTGATGCGTTGATCAATAATGTGATCTGCCATTTTCATTTCCCTGGGACACACCTGGACCAGCTAGTGACAGCAGCTCTTGAAGGCTGAAATCACATTAACCAGCATCAGACCATAATAATAAACCCGGTCACATATCAAAGCACTATTAAATGAATTAATACACGTTTAATTGTTTCACATTAGCCTACATTGCTAAGTTAACGTTGGCTTACATTTACGTTACCTTAGCTGAAGCAGCCGGATATATAGCTAGCTAAGAGTTTGTCAGCCTCCCATCTGCTAACCGGTAGCCCCTAAACAAACTCAGTCAACTAACAAATAAAAGTGTAGCCTAGAAATTGATCGCACAACTTACCGGTAGGCTACAGCTACAGCCAGTGGCCCTAGTAAGCCGTTCATGGCAGCGCATTAGTTTGAATTCAAGACGAGCACATTATTAATTATCTCGATAAAACAATCTTTGTTATGTCGAGATAACAAATTAATAAGTTGTTATCACGAGATAACAGTGCATAAAAAAAAAAATCAAAAAGTAAAAATCTTGAGAAAACAAAAAATAACTTGAGAAAACAAAAAACAATCTCGGGAAAACAAACTTTGTTATATCGAGATAACGAATTAATAAGTCGTTATCACAAGATAACAGTGCATAAAAAAAATAATCAATGGCCGTTCTCGGATAAAAAAGAGTTATCTGCGCTTCTGTAATCCACAACAATCCGGTGCAACCAGAGGGCTATTTCGCAAAACCAAGATAAGGGATTAAGCCGGGATTTCCCAGTTATCCTGGCTCAATTTAGCCTTGACTCGGTTTCACAAAAGCAGAGGCACCTAAATTACCATGGAGATTTATTCTGTGCAGCTAGCCTGCTCCTGACCTATTTATTAATCCTGCTGCCTTTTCTGTTCACTCAGCAGTGGTTTAACTTTATTATTATCAGCCTGCATTAAAGTACAACAGGTACATATTTCTGTTAATTTAAGTACTGTTATTATTTAAAGTTGTGACCATTATTTTTTTGTAATTATTCATGTGACAGTCATTGTTACTGTTATATTGCTGTATGAAAACTGCTGTTTATATTGTTGTTAGAAGTTTGATGAATATATTACAGCCGTTGTTGAGATAATTAGAAAAGGCTGATACAGTTTCCAAATGTGTTTTAAATGAAGTCAGATACTAAGGGCAATATATAAAGTGCTGTACATGTGTGTTTCTATAGTGCACCAATGCACCTTATATTATTTTTTGTTGATTCATTTTTTTTGTATTCTTTAACAATAAAGGATTCAATAAAATGGCATTCTTAGCACACAGTTTGTGTTGTCCAGTAAACTGGGACTGTAATTTGGGAGAATTGTACAATTATAAAAACCTATCCTAATTGTACAATCCTCCTTAATTAGTCTTAGTTTATTGGACCAGTAACTATCTAGTGGTGTAGGCTACTGTACATTCATGTAACAACAGAGAGCAGACACCCCAATGTTTTTTGACCTCATATTTTGCTGGGGGGCAATAACTGATGAATATACTCTGTTACATTCATGTTTACAGTGTGCATTATATTTATCACTTAATTATCTTTATAGTTTCTAGATTTTAGAGTCCAATTTCTTCAGTGTCTTTCTTTTCTATCTCCATATATACAAGGCAGAAAAACATATATGTAAAGAAGGAAACTCAGCCTCTATAAGAAATAAAAAAGTAAACCTAAAAAATAGCGTGTCAGATAATAGTGGACCGACTGAATGATAGTCTAAAAATATACATTTATGAACTAACTGCTCTTAACTGAAACCATTCAATGAGTAACTTGTCATTTGCAAAAATTAACTGTTGTACACTTTGCATTAAAAGCAAGCAGTGGAAGTTAATATGACTTATGAATTTTATATTTTAGCCCATGAGAGAGAGGGAGAAACAGAGTGAAAGAGATATTTACGCATCATATTCTAGCGTTGTAGAAAATGGAGCTTCATGGTAAATGTCCTGAGTAACATTATCTTCTGCTTACTTTTAAGACAAAGAGTTAATTTGTGTAAATGATTAGTAGCCTCAGGCCCGACGCGACAAGGCAAGCAAACCAAGCAATTGCTTGGGGCCCCGAGCTGGCCTGGGGCCCCAAGACAACGACGGGTTAATAATAAAATGCAACGACAAACTGTGAGCGCCCCTTTGATAGTCAATGCAGTAAAGTGCAATGACACTATTATCGAGATCCCCCTCAAGGGGCCCCTCTCGTGATCTCTGCTGCCGGCAAAATACACAACCTCGGTCGGCAGTCATCATGAAGCGGAATTATGCTTCAGGAAGCCAGAAAAGGAAGAAGAGAAAGGAAGAGGAGGATAAGAAAAAACAAGATAGTGGTAAGTGATAAATAACACTAGATAAAATAGCTCTACTTGTCTTGGTGTAATTTTGCAGCAGGTAGGCTAGCAAAAATATGTTTATGTTAGCTAACGTTACCTGTAACCTGCCTGACGGCAAATGCTGCTTGGAATGAATTAACGGGATAAGGAAGACGCAGATCTGTTCCAGAATCACTGTTTATCGTATTTAATGACATGACATTGCTATAGCTTTGTAACAGGTTTTGATGAAAGTGGCATAACGTTAGCATGCTATACTAACTATTCTACCGTGATAATCTATTTACCAAATGGGGTTTAGGAAAACCACACAATATATTCCGTGCATCAAACATTAGCTTGGGATGTTTTTAAGCATTAGTAACCCTTAACAAAGTGTTAGGAATATCTGGTCCGTCTATCTATGTAATGTTTATAGATGTTTTAAAAATGGTTTCTTAAAGGTTTAGAAAAAATGTTTAATCATTACCCGATACCTAATATATACATAGATATAAGTTAATATACATATAGTTAATTTACAGCACTACTAATAATTAGTAAACATTTAATTGTAATTTCATTGTTTGTTAACAGTAAAAAGACTGCTTGCTAACTGTTAAATGACAATTAACTAAAGATTAATTACCTATCAATTTACCATCTATTAATGATTGTTATTATAAAGTGTTACCATCTTTTCTTTCTCCCTCAAGGTGCTTTGATTAAATTTCTCAGCCCTCAGGCTCTTCCTAAGGATACCTCCACTGATGAAGTTAGGAGTGAATTTCTCTCACTGAGCTGAGCTGTTAATAGTGACCTCTTTCAATATGCTAAGAGTGAAATGGTAAAACGTACTTCACAGGTAGTTTCAGATTTTTTCAATTATTTTCCCTGCTACACCATCAACTTCATCCTCAACATCAACAGATGCATCACTTCTCAGTGCTGATGTTTCCTCTATAGCACAAGGTAACACCACAAGCTCTATAATTATACTGTAGCTGATATCCTGCACAGCCAAGAGTTTAAACTGATAAGTGTGTGCTGTCATATTGTTAGAATGGAAATCACTATTGAATTTCCACCAAACTGTAAATACCAGTCACTTTTGCCCATGGACATTTCAGAATTTTTAATATACAGTAGTGCCTGTCAAATTTCTAGATGCACAGTTTATGCAACAGCAGTTTATGCACTGTAAACCTTTTTTTATTTATATAAAGTGTGGGTGAACTTAAACTTTATGGCTATGCTGTGGTTCCTGTAGGCTTTGCGTGCGTGCGTGCGTGCGTGCGTGCGTGCGGGGCGGGGGGTTGGGGGGGGCCTCCATGTCCATTTTGCTTGGGGCCCCCAAATTCCTTCAAACGGCCCTGAGTAGCCTAATCCTTAAATGGTATGATTATGACCGTTTCAGTTCAGAGCAGTGGTCAGTTAATGTCTATATTTAGGCTGCTTACGCATTCACTCAGTCCGCAATCGTCTGCCACACTTTCTCTCGTTGTTTCTTTACAGTGCCCGTGTTTCTTTCTTTTTTTTCTTTTTTATAAATAATGTGTTCCACGTTATCATACTTCTACAATAAGCTGCTGCTCACTCTGTATAAAGTATGAACAAAGCATATTCTCCATTGTAGCATCAATAAATCTGTGATCGACCTTGCGGTCTGTTAAGGAAAGCCGTGAACGCGCATCTATCCGAATTACTTCAGCCTGGCTCGACCTAGTCGCTCCTCCTCAGCCTGGCTTGGCCGTCGTGAAACGCACCAAGCAGGGCTGCACAGATTAGACTAGGTCAAGTCTCGCTTTATTGGTTATCCTGGATTCATAAATTCTACTTTTGTGGAACAGCCCCCAGGGCAGGACTAAACAGTGCAGAGAAAAAGACTGCACCAGCGGGTGCAGCACAGTCAAGGACTCTGAGGAAGATGTAACTTTACATTGAAACGTTAGTCATTGTTATGCATCTTAAAAAATAAAAAGAATATGAAATAAGTGCTGCACCAGCGATTCTTTTTCTTAAAAATAGCTATTAATTACAGTGACAATACAAGAGTGAAAGCAGAGGCAACCCAATAGACATTTAAATAGATCCTATTGTTCTATTCATTTTTCATTTCATGTATGCTTGCTACAGTCATGCAACGCTAAAGCACATACCATTAAATACATTCAATAACATTTTATTTTAAAAGACGTTGCCATTGCTGGGCCTGTACTTTGATGGGGAAAGTGATATGAGGGTGGACTTCAGACTCTCGTTGGCACAGCGTGCGACCATGGCTGGGGACCCGTCATCGAGGCCCTTGTCTTCCTCTTTTGGCTAGCCAGCGGTACCTCTTATCGTGGTTTAGCCAGAGCCTTTGCTATGCCCAGGACCACTGTGCACCGTGATGTCCACAAGACCAGCAGGGAAATTCTCTCTCTCTTTCCCCAGGTCGTTCGCCTTCCAGCAGAGGAGGCCTTCCCTCAAGTTGCCAGGGCATTGACGGATGCCACGTCCGTGTCCCTAACGATTATATAAGTCACATCAGGACAGAAACAGCGCTGTTAATACGTTATAACATAGCATACATTAACGTACTGTAACATTCCTGCAAACGCTCGCAGCTTAATGTATATTTACAAGATCACACATCTAACAACAAAATCGTCTACAATAAACAACAGTAGCCTATACCACAACACATGTAACATTAGCTAGGTTATCACTTATTAGCCAGTGGTTAAACCAAAGAGTGCCAGTAACTTCTATACTCGTTGGTTAAACTGTGCTGCTGTTAGCTAGCTAAGGCTAGCTAAAGCTAGCTTGATAGCACGTCAAATTACGGTACAAATAAACGCTATAAATCGCAGTACAAAAATCATCACCGAATGCAAAATTAACCAAATATACATAAACAGGTGGCTTATATGTTATATATCCAAAGTCTTTTTGTTAGCTGATTCCGCTATGGTGGTGCGTCTGTGTGAACGCGTTCATGTGATAGGCTTATAAGTAAACAATCCCCCACGTGGGGTGCGTTCTTGTGATTGGCTAAAGCAAGCAGTTTGTAAATCAAGGTATATTTGTGTGTGCATCAGAAATACTGCATTTGTAAATTTTGTTTGCATTTCTGACTTGTGTGTGCCTTTGTGAATTTTGTGTGCATTTGTGAATCTTCTGTGCTTTTTAAATTTTGTGTGTGTTTGTGAATTTTGTGCGCATTTGTGTATCCTGTGTGTATGTATGAATCATGTGTGTGCATGTATGAATCCTGTGTGTGCATATGTGAATGTAGTGTGTGCATTTATCTTTATTGAGACTCTTCTAGCTCCATAGAGAACTGCTGTCTTGCCTCTACCAAGAAGTAAACCTTCCATCTGTGAAGTCTGACAGTCAAAGTCATACCTGCTTTGGTTCTGAATGAGGCTGCGAAATTGCAGATACCCGAAGAAGTAGTTTCTCGGGAGGCCATATTTCTGTTGGATTTGTTCAAATGTAAGCATCACTCCTTTATCAAATAAATGTCCCAGAGTTAAAATCCCCCTTTCCTCCCACATCTTAAAGGAATATGCCACTGTTTGTTGAAATAGGGCTTATCACGGTCCACGGGCAAATGCATTTTTTGTCTCAGTGCATGCATTGATGGAGTCCGGTGGAGCCGCCGTTAGCTTAGCTTGGCTTAGGGAATGGAATCCTTTGTTACCGTTAGCATGTCGCGAGTAAAAGTGAGTCAACAACAACAACCAAACAACCTACTTACTTCTTGTGGCCTGTATATTCACAACGAGTAAAAAAAGCAATGTAGATGTTACGACTGGACAGAACGGACCCAAATGCAGGCTTGGAGAAACAAAATAAAGGATTTATTAGAAGGCAAAATAACAAGGGAGAAGGTTGGGACAGGAGAGGGTAGTGGTGAGGCGGACGTCAGGAAGGAGACGGGGCCGAGGGTGAAGCAGGGAACGAGGGAAGGCCGAGAGGAAGCACGGGAGTGGAGGCACCAGGGAGAGCGGAGGAGATGAATGGAGCGATCTGGGAAGATGAACCGAGAGGAGGGGACTTGATGGCTGAGCCAGCTGACTGGAGGCAGGAGGGAAGGAGTGACGGGAAATAACTGCAGGGAAAAACACAGACAGGTTAAAACGGGAAAACAGGCAAAGACAGGTTAGAATTCAAAGAGGGCTTGTAGAGCTTGTCACCAGGAGACTGAAGCACCGATCAAGCGAAGATGGAATGAAGGTCCGGGGTTTTTGAGCAGGGCTTGATTGGTGCAGATGAGTGGCAGGTGTGTACGGCGGGAGAGTGGATCTGGATGAAGGGCAGGTGTGCGCAATCAGCTGACGGGAGAGAGCAGGAGAGGGAGGGGGGAAAACACAAGAGACACAGAGAGGCAGAGCCAACAGAAAAAACTAACAAAGTAAACACAACAGGTAAGAAAGAAAACAAAAACTCACAGCCAGCTGGACACAACCATCACAGTACCCCCCCTTCAACGGACGCCACCGGGCGGACCGCCAGGCCTGTCAGGATGAGCCTTATAGAAATCAGTCAGTAGGGTTTTGTCCAAGATCTGGCTGGCAGGTATCCACGACCGCTCCTCGGGACCATAACCGGCCCAGTCCACTAGGTACCGATAGCCCCGACCTCTACGTCGCACGTCCAGAAGGCGGCGTACCGTATAGGCCGGATGGCCGTCGATGATCCGGGGAGGAGGCGGCGCTGCCACTGGGGCGGAGAGAGGACTGGTGGAGACCGGTTTGATCTGGGAGACATGGAATACCGGGTGGATCTTTAGATGAGGCGGTAGTGTGAGCCTGACGGCGGTGGGGTTGATGACGGTTTCAATGGGGTAGGGACCCACAAACCGGGGGGAGAGTTTCTTGGAAGTAGCCTGGAGGGGAAGATCCCGGGAGGAGAGCCACACCTGTTGACCGGGTTGGTAGTCGGGAGCAGGAGTCCGATGACGATCGGCCAGGCGTTTATTGCGAGCGGCGGTGCGCTGCAGGGCCGCCCTGGCCTCCCGCCACACTCGCCGACAACGTAGAAGATGGGCTCGGACCGAAGGAACTGCCACCTCCTCCTCCAGAGCCGGAAAGAGCGGAGGCTGGAACCCCATGGCCGTCATGAAAGGAGACATCCCAGTGGCAGCGCTGACGAGGGAATTGTGAGCGTATTCGATCCATGGCAGATGAGAACTCCAGGAGGCGGGGGTACGGTACGCCACACATCTAAGCGCCGCCCCCAGGTCTTGGTTAGCCCGCTCGGTCTGTCCGTTGGTCTGGGGATGGTAGCCGGAGGACAAGCTGGCTGTGGCACCGAGTGCTCGACAGAATGACTTCCACACCTGGGAGGAGAACTGTGGGCCCCGGTCTGAGACGATGTCCAGTGGGATGCCATGGAGACGGAAAACGTGGAGGATGAGCAGGCGGGCTGTCTCCAACGAAGTAGGCAACTTGGGCAGAGGAATGAAGTGGGCAGACTTGGAGAAGCGGTCCACAACCGTGAGGATGACCGTGTTGCCGCCTGAGTTGGGCAGGCCAGTAACGAAGTCCAGGGCTATGTGAGACCAAGGTCGGCCGGGAACCGGGAGGGGGCGGAGCAGACCGGCGGGCGGTCGGTGGGAAGTCTTGGCACGGGCGCACACCTCACAGGCTGCCACGAACTCCCGGCAGTCCTTCTCCATAGGAGACCACCAGAATCTCTGTCGTAGCAGGAATAGGGTTCTGGCCACCCCAGGATGGCAGCTGAATTTAGAGGCGTGCGCCCATTGAAGGACCTGGGAGCGGACACTGGGAGGGACGTAGAGGCGATTGGGGGGTCCGGTACCAGGGTCGGGGTCAGTGGACTGGGCACGGCGAACGGCTGATTCTACCTCCCAGACTAGGGAGGCAATCAGGCAGGAGCGAGGAAGGATGGTGCAGGGCTGGTCAACCGGGTCGTCTGGAGAGTGAAGGCGGGAAAGGGCGTCTGGTTTGGTGTTGCGGGATCCGGGGCGATAGGACAGGGTGAAGTTGAAGCGATTGAAAAATAAGGCCCACCTGGCCTGGCGGGAATTGAGTCTTTGGGCGGATTGCAGGTAAGATAGGTTTTTGTGATCAGTCCATACCAGAAAAGGTTGTTCAGAACCTTCCAGAAGGTGCCTCCACTCCTCCAAAGCCAGTTTAATGGCTAGTAGCTCTCGGTCCCCCACGCTGTAATTGCGCTCGGTAGGGGTTAAGCGGCGAGAAAAGAAAGCGCAGGGATGGAGTTTATGGTCGGTGGGGGAGCGCTGGGAAAGGGTAGCACCGACGCCCACGTCTGAGGCGTCCACCTCCACCACGAACTGGAGGGAGGGGTCAGGGTTGGTGAGGATGGGGGCGGAGGTGAACTGGGTCTTGAGGTGAGTGAAGGCTGCAGCGGCCTCTGGAGACCAGACGAAGGGTACCGAGGCAGAAGTAAGACGGGTGAGAGGAGCGGCTAAGGAACTGTAGTTGCGGATGAACCGACGGTAGAAATTGGCGAAACCCAGGAAACGCTGAAGCTGCTTTACGGACGTGGGAGCGGGCCAGTTAGTTACGGCCTCTATCTTGGCTGGGTCAGCACGGACCCGCCCACTCTCGATGATAAAACCGAGAAACTGAACTGATTGGACATTAAACTCACATTTCTCCGCTTTGACAAAAAGTCTGTTCTCCAGAAGCCGCTGCAGCACTAAACGGACGTGTTCGGTGTGTTGGACTGGGTCACGGGAGAAGATCAGGATATCGTCTAAATAGACGAACACAAACCGATGGAGAAAATCGCGGAGAACGTCGTTGATGAGAGCTTGGAACACGGCGGGAGCGTTAGTGAGACCGAAGGGCATTACCAGATATTCATAATGACCCAACGGGGTGTTGAAAGCGGTTTTCCACTCGTCCCCCTCCCGGATGCGCACGAGATGGTAAGCGTTGCGGAGATCCAGTTTTGTAAAAACGGCAGACCGGGAGAGGGACTCAAAAACGGAATCCATGAGGGGTAGCGGATACTTATTCTTAATGGTGATGGCATTGAGCCCCCGGTAATCTATACAGGGACGGAGGGATTTGTCCTTCTTAGCTACAAAGAAAAAACCAGCACCGAGGGGGGACGAGGAGGGACGAATGATGCCTGCGGCTAAGGAATCTTTGATGTACTGCTCCATAGCCTCCCTCTCCGGACGCGACAGATTGAATAAATGGCTGGAAGGGAGAGGAGCGTCCGGGAGGAGGGCTATGGAGCAGTCGTAGGGACGGTGGGGGGGTAAGGACATGGCCAAGTCCTTGCTGAAGACAGGGGCGAGATCATGATACTCAGAGGGAACGCGGGTGAGGTCAGGAGTGGGAAGGGAAACCGGTTGAATGGGCTTACCGGGGGCTGGGGCGGACAACAGACAGGACGCGTGACACGTGGTGCTCCAATTCCTGATCTTCCCCCGCGCCCAGTCCACGTTGGGGTTGTGAGAGGCGAGCCAGGGGAGACCCAGGACTATGGGCGTGGCAGGGGAGGAAATTAAATGAAAAGACAGGGACTCATGATGATTGCCGGAGGTGAGTAGACGCAGCGGGGGGGTGCAGTGGGTGACGGTCGTGAGAGGCAGGCCGTTAAGGCTGGTGGCGTGTAGAGGGGTGTCAAGGGGAATCTGAGGGATGGAAAGCTGTTGGGCAATTTTACTGTCCAGAAAATTTTCGTCGGCTCCTGAATCCACGAGCGCCCCTAGGGGGAGCGTCACCCCCTGCCAGGTTAAAGCTACGTCAAGCAGGAGGCGCGGTTGGGGAGAGACTCGGCTCGCCAGAGTCCCCAGTACTACTGGCGAGCCGGGTCTTTTGGCCGCACGGGGCAGGAGGTAATGAAATGGCCGGGCTGGTTACAGTAAATACATACTCCGGCAAGGCGACGGCGTTCCCGCTCCTCGGGGGTTAGGCGAGCGCGGCCGAGTTGCATGGGCTCGGGAGGAGAAGGAGCGGGGGGTACCGGAGGTGTAGCCGGACGTGAAAGGGAAGGAGGAGAAGCAGAGGCCCGAGGAGGCGGAGGGCAGGACCGAGAGGAGGAGGAGCCGCGTAACCCGCGCTCCCTCTCTCTCTCTCGGAGACGATTATCCAGGTCAATGGCGGATTCAATGAGCCCATCAAGGCTCTCCGGCTCGTCCCTGGCGGCCAACATGTCCTTCATCCGTTCACTAAGGCCCACCAGGAACGAGCTGCGGAGAGCTGGGCTGTTCCAGCCCGAACGAGCCGCCAGAATGCGGAAGTCCACCGAATACTCCGCGACGCTGCGCTCTCCCTGCCTCAGAGCTCTGAGCCGAGCGGCGGTCTCTGAACCCCGAACAGGCCGGTCAAAAACTCTCCTCATCTCCTCCACGAAGGAGGAGTATGAGGAGAGAAGACGCGGCTGACCTTCGCTCACAGAGGTGAACCAGGAGAGAGCGCGATCGCGGAGCAAACCGGCGACAAAGCACACCCTGGCGTCATCAGAGCGGAAGTTTGCTGGCTGCCTTCTAAACACCAGGGCACACTGCACTAGGAACCCCTCACAGGTCCCTAACACGCCGGAAGATTTCTCGGGGAGCGCAACAGGGGTTCCGAGGGACGGAGAGGCAGCAACAGACGGGGCCGAACCGGGGGCAGAATCGGGGGAAGGAGAAAACAACGGGGAATGAGCAGTGGACGGGTTGGGTGTTATGCTACGTGACGCTTGGGTGCCCAGACTACGCACCTCCTCGCCCAGGGAGTGCAGCGCCCCGGCCATGGACTGAAGGGCCGCCGAGTGTTGTCCGAGGAGCGCTCCCTGGGAGGAGACGGCGAGGAACAGGTCAGTGGGAGAGGGATTGGCAGGGTTGGAAGGGTTAGCAGAGTCAGGGGGAGGGGGCAAGCCTGCTGGGTCCATGTTGGCTTGATCGTTCTGTTACGACTGGACAGAACGGACCCAAATGCAGGCTTGGAGAAACAAAATAAAGGATTTATTAGAAGGCAAAATAACAAGGGAGAAGGTTGGGACAGGAGAGGGTAGTGGTGAGGCGGACGTCAGGAAGGAGACGGGGCCGAGGGTGAAGCAGGGAACGAGGGAAGGCCGAGAGGAAGCACGGGAGTGGAGGCACCAGGGAGAGCGGAGGAGATGAATGGAGCGATCTGGGAAGATGAACCGAGAGGAGGGGACTTGATGGCTGAGCCAGCTGACTGGAGGCAGGAGGGAAGGAGTGACGGGAAATAACTGCAGGGAAAAACACAGACAGGTTAAAACGGGAAAACAGGCAAAGACAGGTTAGAATTCAAAGAGGGCTTGTAGAGCTTGTCACCAGGAGACTGAAGCACCGATCAAGCGAAGATGGAATGAAGGTCCGGGGTTTTTGAGCAGGGCTTGATTGGTGCAGATGAGTGGCAGGTGTGTACGGCGGGAGAGTGGATCTGGATGAAGGGCAGGTGTGCGCAATCAGCTGACGGGAGAGAGCAGGAGAGGGAGGGGGGAAAACACAAGAGACACAGAGAGGCAGAGCCAACAGAAAAAACTAACAAAGTAAACACAACAGGTAAGAAAGAAAAAAAAACTCACAGCCAGCTGGACACAACCATCACAGTAGATTGAAGACTGGGCAATTTTCTATGCAGATATTTACTTTGGACTATATTGGGTGGAAGTAGCCTACAGCCGAGGCACTACTACCTTGGCGGAGAGATATCACGCGACACCTGAAAACCCCCCTTCTTCCGTCAACATACCGTTGTGACCTGCACAACAAGTATCTTCACTTTTGGATTGTGTTGAGTTTCAGAAGTTACAGCTACAGCAAATATGGTAATTACCTGCATAGCAAAAGGTTGTGAGAACAAGCAAAGGACATACACGAATGTCATGTTTCACAGAATTCCATTCCAGAGAAATCAATGGCTAGCTGCTCTGGATATCTCTACTTCAACACCTCTCGACAAAATTAACCAGTATCGTGTTTGTGAAGAGCATTTTGCACCGGAGGACTACGTTGAATTTTTCCATTTTCAAAGCACAGGCAAAACATAGTGGACCTGTAAGTTGTCTTTTATTACTCTTCCTTACGTGAATCTGTGTCTTTATTCCGGTGTAAGATAGAAGCTGTATATAGAGTATGGTTCAAATTGCCTCCTCTAGTATAACCTCATGTTGCATTCAACCTGTTTAGCATGAAACAACCAGACTGGAAAAAAAGCTGTTATCGTTACCTGTGAAATGTAATGACTAAGGGCTATCTATATTTCTTTCTCCGAGTTATGCTGGTTTTGTTGACTCAGGAGTTGTAGTACTACAGAGAAGGCTACATGCAGTTTGACCAAAGAAAGTAGCAGAACAGTCTGCATTGTTTATGTAAAGTTTCATTATAGATTCTATGCTATTAGAGAAGGTGAGTCAGTTGTCAGCACCTTGGTATAACTCCCAAACTCGCAAACTAAAACAAACCTCGCGAAAACTGGAAAGTAAATGGCGTTCCACCAAACTGGAAGAATCTCGTTTAGATTGGCAAGACAGTCTGAAAACCTATAGGAAGGCCCTCAGACATGCCAGATCAGACTATTACTCATTAATAGATTAATGACTATTAATAGAAGAAAATAGGAACAACCCAAGGTTTCTTTTCAGCACTGTAGCCAGGCTGACAGACAGTCACAGCTCTACTGAGCCATCTATTCCTATAGCTCTGAGTAGTGACGACTTCATGAGCTTCTTTGATGATAAAATTATAACAATTAGAGATAAAATTAATCACCTCTTGGCCTCAACTTCTAACAGTTCACCTTCAAACGCAGGACTGCTAGACGGAACGTCAAGACCTGACATATACTTAGACTGCTTTTACCCTATAAACCTTCAACAATTAATGTTAAAGGTATCTTCAGCTAAGCCATCTACCTGTCTCTTAGACCCCATCCCAACGAGGTTACTTAACCTCTTTACAGAAGCGCTACTACTGGTTAACATTTCATTATTAGATATGATTAATATGTCCTTATAACAGGTTATGTACCAGTCATTTAAAGTAGCTGTGATTAAACCTATTCTGAAAAAACCCACCCTCGATCCTGAGGTCTTAGCCAACTATAGACCTATATCTAATCTTCCCTTCCTCTCCAAAATCCTTGAGAAGGTAGTTGCTAATCAGTTATGTGATTTCTTACATAGCAACAGTTTATTTGAGGACTTTCAGTCAGGATTTAGAATGCATCATAGCACAGAGACGGCACTGGTGAAAATTACTAACGACCTTCTAACTGCTTCAGACAAAGGACTTGTCTCCATACTTGCTTCCACTTTATAAACAGCATTGCTCCCTGCTATAATAGCCGTCAGCTGGGTTGAAGGCGGAGCTTTGAGTCTGAGGTGTGTGGGGATGACATCATCGATACGCATGTATGCGGTTTCGCCGTACAAACGAAGCAAAACGTGAGCCGGCTTTTTTTTTATTCACCCTGGGACCAGGTTTCAAAAAAGTGCGTTTACGGACAGTGCGTTTACAGGATTCGTATGGACAATCGGCCCAAACGATGCAAAAGATGTGCGTTTGCATCGAAATACGTTTCCGTGTGGATAGGGCCTCAGTTGTCTCTGGTCTTCACAAAGGGACACTTCACACCTTTACCCTCCCCCTACATTTTCCCTACTCTGCAATGTAGGCCCCATCCAGACGAAGACGTTAGGATGAAAACGCATCCGTCTTCCCTGGATTCGGTTCAAGAAAATTCACGTACACTTGAATCCATTTATAAATGACTCAACACGGTACTTCATATGCCAGGCCTGTAGGCGGCGCTGTTATTGCTACAGAAATTAACGGAACGAAGAAGAAGAGCAGCCTTCAGTGACTTCCTTTCATAACCATAGACAGTATATAAAAGTTCATAACATGACTGTTAGCTAGTTCTCTTAGCTTAACACATCCATGGACTAGACTTTAATAACTTACACCACTGCTCGTTATATAAAGGCCACCTAGAAAAAGAATGTAAACTTTGTTTACATTCTATCGGACATGATTGCAGCTAGCATCAACATCGGCAGTCACACAAACATCAATGATCCGATGTCTTTTTGATAATCTAGCTACACGTTTTTCTTGCGGTAGCCTTTCTACAATAAGCAGTGCTAAAAGTTACTATAATCCATTCAAGGAGTTGATAAGCAGACAGATTAGCGAGCTAGCAGCGTTGCGTCCCTGCTAGCGCCGTCAGCTGGGTTGAAGGCGGAGCTGTTAGGCCGAGGTGTGTGGGGATGACATCATCGATACGCACGTATGCGGTTTCGCCGTCCATATGAAGCCAAACGTGAGCCGGCTTTTTTTTTATTCACCCTGGGACCAGGTTTCAAAAAAGTGCGTTTACGGGCAGTGCGTTTACAGGATTCATGTGGACAGTCGGCCCAAACGATGCAAAAGATGTGCGTTTGCATTGAAATACGTTTCCGTGTGGATAGGGCCGTAGACACAACGGCTTTGAGGACAAGTGAGGGGGCCCCTGAAGGACACTTCACACCTTTACCCTCCCACCCCACTTCAAGTTTCCCTGGCCCTACTCTGCAATGTAGACATGACGGCTGAGAGGACAAGTGAGGGGGCATGCCCTGAAACTTTCCCAGTGCCTACATTTTACCCTACTCCAAACTTGACTATTTCCAGTCTTGTACAGTTCATGCACACAACTTTCAGTAACTTGTATACATTTTCTAATTTCTAATTTCTTTTGATTGATGTTTTACCAGGACAACTGGAGGTTTTCCACAACGCCCTGCTGAAGTACTGCCCGAAGTGCCTGCAATTTGAGTACCAATCTATGCAGGCACGCACAATGTTGGCCATTATGGACCATAGTGAAAATCATGACTCACCACGTAAAATAGGAAGCAACAGCAGCTGGTAAGTAACAAAAATATGCCAATTATAAGTTCTAAGACCAATTGAAGATATGTTACTTTTCACATCTGAAAAGGTAAAGGTAAATGAGGTTTAAACTCTGATGAAGTATAACCTGAACCACATTTTAAAATCAGCAATAAAGATGTCTGTAGTGATTTAAAAATAATATCTGGTCTTGACTTACTGTATATCTGACTAAAATATATATAAATTATTTTTTATAATGTAACAATGCTGGTTTTGGTATAACAGGCCAATGATAATAGATATCTGACATACCAAATTATTTTAACTCATCCATGACATTTTAATTTCAGGCCTCCAAAAACACAACATTGTGTACCAAAAACAGTCAAAACAGTGGATTGCAAGACCTATTTACACAAAGACAACCCAAACTTTCAGACATGACCTTATGGAGGAAGTTATAAAGAAGACTTGACCCCTCCATCAAATACAAAGACTCATCATCTCACATCCAAGTCCTGTGTCTGGCAGCAAATATTGGCCTCCTTCCAAAACCCAGCAAGGAGGAAGTTATAGAAGGCCACACATCCAGATTCAAACATTAGTTGTAGACTCTCAGTGCCTTCTCCCAATCAGAATTGTGTCATTGTACTGTCATATTTTCATTCATTATAATAAATAATAGTATTTCTCATTTTTCTCTTCTGTTTTGGTTAATCAGCATGCACATAGACTAAAACCTGTTTTATCAAGGAGGACGTCATACAAGTCCACACATCCAGATTCAAAACTTAGTTGTAGATCTATAGTGCCTAGTGCCTTCTCCCACCAATCTGAATTGTGTAATTTTACTGTCATATGTTCATTCATTATAATAACAAACTATTTCTCAGTTTTCTCAGTTTTCTCTTCTGTGTTGGTTACTCTGCATGCACATAGACTTAGATGTGGTACTTCTATAGTAAATCTGTTTGATCACATGTTGGTATTACATTTCCAGACTTTGTTAGATCAAGTAAAGAGATGAAAGGTTCACAAATACTTTATCCATGAAAGCAAATCTTTATTTCAGTAATAAATCTACATCATATTTATTGCCTCTTGTGCCTCTTGAAAGCCAATGTATATACCATACTCTGATGAGTATTTTTGACGGATAGCTACAACCACACATAGGAAGGCAGCTACCGCTTTTAAAAAGCGTCTGCCACCGGTGGTGCTCCGGCAAACGTGTTTGCGATTACGCCATTCTGACGCTTCTACTGCCTCTGGAGCACCGCCGGTGGTCGCCGACTCATTGCTATCTGGGAAAAAGACAATACATTAGCGATTTGCAACGTGTGTGCCAAGGAAATACCACGAGGCGGAAAGCTCCAAAGATGTTTCAACACCACTAACCTCATCAGACATTTGAAGGTTAGTCACGGAAAGGAGTTTAGATTTTGAGCTAGGACAGAAAGCCAAACAGTTACTGATACATTCTCTAAACATGTGTGACTGTTACGTAATGGCGTCATTTTCAGTTCATAAAAGTGATCGGTGATCGGTATCGGCCGATACGTCTTCCAGCAATCGGTGATCGGCCCCAAAAATCCTGATCGGAGCACCCTTAGATTATATCATTGATTATATGGTAGATGAATCTAACGACTATGAAGAGAAGCAGAGAAAAGAAGGGGTGCCGTGTCTGCAGATATACACCCTCCCCCGCCGGTCTAGGTGAAAACTGCAACTCCTCACTCCCTAACTATAAGCTTTATCGAAGATGAGAGTTTTAAGTTTACTCTTAAATGTGGTGATGGTGTCTGCCCCCCGGACCCAGACTGGGAGCTGGTTCCACAGGAGAGGAGCCTGATAGCTGAAGACTCTGGCTCCCATTCTACTTTTAGAGACTCTAGGAACCACAAGTAACTCAGCATTCTGGGATGCTCTAGTGAGACAATAAGGTACTATGAGCTCTTCAAGATATGATGGCGCTTGACCGTTTACAGCTTTGTAGGTCAGTAGAAGGATTTTAAATTCAATCCTGCATTTTACAGGAAGCCAATGCAGAGAAGCTAATACAGGAGAAATATGATCTCTTTTCTTAGTTCTGTCAGGTCCATTAAGTCAAGAACACACATGACAATAAAATGATTTAGCAAAATTATTGAATAAATTGCAATTCAAGTTGATATATTTTTAATTACATTTTGGCGGTATGGCTCTGTTCAGTGAGTCCTCTGACCTTTCATGAGCACCATGAAATAGCAGAGAGTTAGAGGACAGCAGCAGCATTAGGGAACGCTCACACAGTTTAGGACTGGGAGAGCTGAACTATTCCCCCACATGAACAGAGCAGCAACGATGACATAAAAGTAAATGCCACGTTATACACGACAAGGAGGAGCAGGGGAGGTGGCGGGCGAGCAGCAAGCAGTTAGGAGCACACTGAATCTACTTTAAATAGGGTGCCCTGTTTGAGCTTAGCCATTTAGCAGCGAGGGGAATTGACCAGCTGATGCGCTGATGCAGATCAGCTGATGCAGCTTAGCTGGAGCAGATCAGCTGATGAGGCCGTGTTGTTGGCCAATAGCGTTAGCAGCATCTTGACTACTTGGCCTGCCAGAACTGACGCTGACGTTCAATTTCTGTCAGGTCCATTAAGTTAAGAACATTAAGAACAGAAGAAAATTTATTGAATAAATTGCAATTCAAGTTGATACATTTTGAACTAAATTTTGGTGGTATGGCTCTGTTCAGGGAGTCCTCTGACCTTTCATGAGCACCATGAAATAGCAGAGAGTCAGAGGACAGCAGCAGTATTAGGGAACGCTTACACAGTTTAGGACTAGGAGAGCTGAACTATTCCCCCCCAAACAAACCACACCTGGTAATCCTCTTGTGAAATAAAAATAAGAGGATGGAATTAGACAGTTAACAAGCTTAAGAATCTTTATGAATAAATTACGAATTAAGTTGGCAATATAGTTCCGTTCAGATGAGTCCCCTACCATCACCATGAATTTAGCAGAGTCAGGGGACAGCAGCAGCATTTGGGGACGCTCATGAATTAGGACTAGAAGAGCTGAACCATCCCCCCCCCCAAACAGACCACTAAAGCAGATGAAGTACAGGTAAGGTTAAGCAGATGAGGGGGGGGGGGGGGGGGGACACGTTCAATCTCAGAGCGGTGTGCACCGTTGTGAAGCGATGAGCAACTGCTTAGACTGTAAATATGAAGTCTTTGTTTTTTGATATGTTTTCTCTCGTTTGGTGGGTGTGTCGGGAGGCATGAGACGGGAGGTCTCCAGGCTGCAGCCATACCCGACTCTAATAAAAAGGCAGAACGCTCTCTCCCCGTGGGGTCGAAAATCAAGCTGGAACAGCTCCGGCAGGTAAGGAGAGCAATTCTTCCAGCCAGGCACATGCAAACCATTCATTTTTGAAAACCCCCCCAACCCCTACGGAAGGCGCAGCATCCGTATACAGATTGAAAGCTAAAGACGATTCCATGAAATCATTAAGAAAAAAGGAAATGCCATTCCATTTGTCTAGGAGCAGAGACCAAAATCGCAGCTCAGATCTACATCCTGCGTCCAAGGTAACAACATCAGTGAGAGCTTTTGCAGATTTGGATAGGTCAAGAAGTCAGGAAATAAATGACCTGGAGGAATTACTCTCATTGCGCAATTAAGGTGGCCTAAAAGAGAGAGCAAGTCCCGTTTGGAAAAGGACCTAGACGTTTGAGCGACGTTCATAACTTGTCGTATGCGGGATCATTTCTCAAGGGGCAGCGAAGCTTGCATACGGTTGGAATCGAGTGTAATACCCAAAAATTCTTTAACTTTAACGGGACCCACGGTCTTTTCCTCCGAGAGAGGAACGCCCAAATCAAAAAAGGTGCGTTTTAGAGCTGAGATAGAAGAATCCGATTTTGCGGACGGAAAGTCCACCAGGAGAAAATTGTCAAAAAGATGAAGGACGAATGATAATTTGTCGTTATTAAGAAGAATCCAGCACAAGGCCTCAGACAAGGTATCAAATATCTTTGGACTACTACGACAGCCAAAAGCGAGTCTAACTGAGAAATACATTTTTTCCGTGGGTAATTTGGTACCGGGCCGCAGAGAAAGAATAAATAACTTACATTATTTCCGTTTTATTTATTATCTGAATCTGAACAATGTTTTATTTTGAAAAATGACCGGATTCCCTCTGATACATCCGTCTATGACTCACTCTTGACGCTTGTCTCGGTCACGTGATATGTTGCTGCTAAAATTAAACCCACAAGCTAGCAAAATGAGTAAAAAACAAACGTCTTTGGAAAGTTTCTTTGCGAAGGGGAAAAGGCCCAGTGAGGAGACAGAAGAGCCTACGACTTCCAAGAAAAAGAAAGCTGCATTTAACACCAGGAGTCCTACTTAAGATATGGATTTATCGCGACAGGTGATTCCTACGCACCAAGCCCGCTCTGCATAATATGCGGCGACCGGCTCTCTAATGAGGCAATGAAGCCTTCAAAACTGCTTCCCCACTTGGAGACCAAGCACCCTGCATTAAAAGACAAGCCTTTGGAGTATTTTGAAAGAAAAAAGGACAGAAACAATTACTGAGGGCCACCACATCAACAAATGCCAGTGCACTGAGAGCATCATACTTGGTGGCTAATCGTATTGCTAAGGCTAAGAAGCCAATCACCATTGGTGATGCATTGATCCTGCCCGCCACTAAAGAAATTTGCCGTGAACTTCTAGGAGAGGCTGCCGTTAAAAAGATAGCACAGGTGCCTCTTTCGGCTAGTGTAACGTGTTGTATATAGGTTCTGTTAAATTCCTGCATAAATGGGGACAGCGCCGTCTGTTGCCGTCACTTTGACATTGCACCACAGCGCTAAAAGTAACGAATTATGGGTAATCCACAGCAGAACTCCTGATAACTGCTGTGGTAAGTCGCATGTCAAACACTGCAGAGATAATATTAGCCAAAATGCTTTAAAGCCCACCACACAATGTTTTATTTTAGTGTATTTTTGTTGTGATGTACTTTAGAAATGAGTGCCGTTAGTTTGGCGTCGAGTGAGTGATTAATTTAAGGCTCAGAGCTGAATGCTAAGTGTAGCTTGTTTTGCATTGCTTCTAATGCTATTCCTCCGTCTGACTTACTGTGCGTTGTGTAGGGCTGTTTATGTCTCTGTCCATGATGTCGACATGCTAATCCTCATTCGGTCTGGTTTCTCCATGTGCAGGTAATTGTTATTGAATTTGATGTTGACTTTTGTTACGGTGAAATAGTCAAAGCATTGTAAAACGTATTGCTGTGCTTTTGTTGAAAATAAAGAGTTTAATAAAAGAGCAGAACTCCTGATAACTGCTGACATCCATAGAGAACCGTCACACTAGCACCGTCACTCGGCGCATTGAGGAAATAGCAGAGGACATTGAGACACAATTGTTGGAGAGGATTAATACATCACTGTGGTACACACTCCAGAGGTCCGTTTCAGGTAGGAGGATTAGTGGAAACTCTGAGTTTGGTAAGCCTGAGATGAGGGAAACTCTGGGTTTTCTGTTTCAGAAAGAGAGGTAACTTAACCTCAGAGTCAGTTACTATGGTAACTGAGCCTATAAACCTAACCTGGTCGGGAGCAGGTTTTCTTCAAGAAACCTCGAGTTTCTCTTAGTCTCCTCCCCATGGATGTATGAAGAGAATTAACGCTCCTCCCTCTGACACAGTGCTCTTCATTTACTCATTCATTCATTCAGTCTGTATCAGGTGCATTTCAGCGCAGTTTGTTATATTGCGTGAATAAAAACAAACATTGTTGATTTATTAACTGTTAGGCAGACTTTAAAACATTGTTTTTTCTCAAAACATGACATTTCCTTTTATCGACGATCCCGTTGATGAAGACGCTGTATGGCAGGGAGTTAAACATGTCGGAAGATGATATTGACGCATATTAATTTCCAGATAACTATCTATTTGAGCGCTATGGTTTTTCTTCCCAGTCTATCAGTTATGTAAGCTACATAACCTTATCCGTCCTCATATCACTAAAGTCACCCATCGTGGACATGCTCTACATCCCAGCACATTCTATGTGTTGTATTACAGTTTTCTTTACAACCTTGGTGATGCGGAGCATTTTAACAAAGCGCCGTCAGAAGAGATCGCTCTGAAACGTTGTATAATTGCTATAAATCATCGTATGCTTTGTGTTTAGGCTTAATTAAATCCTCACAGTCTAAGCTTTCAACCGATGTGCTGCATGACCATATATTTTGAAGATTTAATGCGTCAAATTTATAAGCAGCGTCCACTTTGAGCGTGAGTGTCCCGTATAAGCTACGGGTCAGTGAAAGTAAAGAGTTTAAACATTTGTAGTGTTCCCTGGACACAAACCAGTCAGAGCCATTAAAAAGGAGTTCCACAGTATTGCAGGTGAATCATGTAAACCCTTTGAAATAAAAGATTATGAATTATAATTCTGTTAATGATGGTGCTGCAGCCTCAGAATGGGATTAGTAGGCCTAGGACTTTTTTGCCCGCATTATTGCACCTAAATGAAATAGATTTTCAGTAATATTAGCTATACTTATGATTAAATATGATATACATTACATTGGAATATACGCATTTACTCTAGCAGCAATTTTCTCCAGCGCAAATTCTCTCTCTTTTGCAGCAGCCGCTGTGTTGCTTTTTTAATGAAATACATGTTCAAACTCGCATATGCGCATGAGTATTTCCGCCGACCCGTTTGTTTGTGGTTGTTGCCATGGTGAATCGTAGTATCATGGCTCCATTCATGCTGTCTTTGGTGCACGCGCGTAACCCTGAGTCAACCTACTCCGAGTTGATTGAACCAACTGGAATCAGCCGTTGTGAAACCGAAAACTCCAAGTTTCCCATCTCAGGGTAAATCAACTCAGAGGTCAGGCTCAGATTCAGAGTTTGTTGAACCTCCTACCTGAAACGGACCCCTGGTAAACATGTGACATAACACACATGATGAGAGGACAGACCCTTTGCAAGTTAGGGGACAGGATACAGAAAATATCAGGTGAAAACAGCCTGATATTTTGTGTATCCCCTACGTAACTTATATGGTAGACAGGTGAACAAAGCGGCTAATTGAAAAGCCATATTAAACTAAATCAAATTGAAACAGAAATCACGTTAGAGGGGAGGGAGGGACTTGTAGCAAAACACACCCACAGAGAATGGACGCATTAAACAATTCACACGTCACCATAATGTAACAGACAAATAAACGTATAGCCTAATAAAAACCCTTATTAATAGAGACCCTTGTTACTATGGAAAACCCTGTCGAGTCTTCCACGTCGCTATTTGTTCCATTTAAGAGGTGAATTCGAAGTGCAGCAGGTAAACAATGCGAAGTGTAGCAGGTAAACTCCGCTCTGAGTGCACGCGCGCTCCCGTGGCCAGGGGATACGAATCCTGGCGGGGGTAAGTACATTGGCTGTTCTTGAGATAATAATAATTTTAATAAAGCGCCGTCAGAAGAGATCGCTCTGAAACGTTGTATAACTGCTATAAATCATCTCATGCTTTGCGTTTGGGCTTAATTCAATCCTGACAGTCTAAGCTTTCAATAGATGTGCTGCATGACCATATATTTTGAAGATTTATGCGTCAAATTTATAACAAAGTTTAAGCAGCGTCCACTTTGAGCGTGAGTGTCCCGTATACGGGTCAGTGAAAGTAAAGAGTTTAAACGTGTAGTGTTCCCTGGACACAGACCAGTCAGAGCCATTAAAAAGGAGTTCCACAGTATTGCAGGTGAATGATGTAAACCCTTTGAAATGAAAGATTATGAATTTTAATTCTGTTAATGATGGTGCTGCAGCCTCAGAATGAAATTAGTAGCCTATGACTTTTTCGCCCGCAGTATTGCACCTAACTGAAATAGATTTGAAGTAATATTAGCTTATGATTAAATATGATATACATCATATTGGAATATAAGCATTTACTCTAGCAGCAATTTTCTCCAGCGCAATTTCTCTCTCTTTTGCAGCAGCTGCTGTGTTGCTTTTTTAACGAAATACATGTTCAAACTCGCTGTATGTGCGCATGAGTATGTCCGCCGACCCGTTTGTTTGTGGTTGTTGCCATGGTGAATCGTAGTATCATGGCTCCATTCATGCTGTCTTTGGTGCACGCGCGTAACCCTGAGTCAACCTACTCCGAGTTGATTGAACCAACTCAAATCAGCCGTTGTGAAACCGAAAACTCAGTTTCCCATCTCAGGCTCAATCAACTCAGAGATCAGGCTCAGACTCAGAGTTTGTTGAACCTCCTACCTGAAACGGACCCCTGGACATAAGCAACACACTTCGGGTGTCATTGTCTCCCATTACCCCTAGATGGGACCGTCTCGTTGCAGAGAAACAAGCCCTGGGCTCCCACTGATTTAGCGTTATGGTGAGTTGTATTTTTCATGCACTTTATATTTGTTTTTGTGTTGTATCTTATTTTGAAGGCATGTTTAAACGTTACCATAGCGACCAGAGAGTGTTAGGGGGCAGAGAGGATGTTATTCATGTTATGTTGTTGCTGCGATGTTACGAGGACGCTGCTAATAAAGTTGCATACGGGTACACAGTAGATTCATGTTTATTATTATATTTAGAAAATACCACAGTTTTTATGCAGGTCGTATAATTTTATTTTGTGTATTTATCCGCCACACCTTAAAGGCCGGTCCATGAAAATATTGTCTGACATTAAATCGGTCCGTGGCGCAAAAAAGGTTGGGGCACAGCAGGCAAATGCAGCAGACAAAGAAAGCAGCAAAGAAACCATGAACAAGCCCAGTCAATAAATAATCCACAAAACAGCGGTTCGGATGCTTCCTCAACGCCCGCCCCAGCCTGGGGATGTTGATGGGAGTCGATGGTTTTATGTCTTCCGCTCCGCTTTCATGAAGCGGGTTCTCCCCGGGCACACAGACTTGGGGTGGGCATCCCCACAGTAGCTACAGACATGAATATATTTACAGCTATGCATCCTACAAATACTTTCATTAAAATTATAGCACAGAGGAGTAGCAAAGGTATTCACCTGGGAGCCAGAATTATGGCTCGGGCCAGGATGGGACATATAAGGTGCAGGCTTAGATTTAGAGCACAGGGTAGTAGAGTGCGAGAGAGAGCCACAGTGGGAACAGGACAGGATTTGGCGCCCAGTAAAGTGTCTACTTATAAGCTTGAGGTCGACCACGGACCAGTCCAGTCTTTGGTTGAAGCGTTGAATGAACATGGCTGCCTTTGCAGAAAAAGACTTGTGATACTCATAAAACAAAACCCCACCATAAGAGAGAAACCATAAGTCGGAAATAATGGCCAGATAAGTATCGAGTTCGGCACTGGGTGCCGGTTGAACTTCACAAATTACATCCCTATACACACCAAATGTAATGCAGAACTCGGGAAAAGTCAGAGTTTTAGACAGTCCAGGGTCCCCATCCTTTAACTTGACAGATATGTCGCCACAGGACAAGAGGAGGACAAATAAATCCTCGTGAGAAGCTCCACTCGGAGGCTGAGTATCATTTGTAAACAAGGTTTCCAGTATCTTGGCCACGGGCCAATCGCCAATGCAGGGATGAGATGAGGATTTACTTGCCAACCGCCGAGAGCTTCGACGGACGGCGGCGCTGTCATCCGGGCAGGCATCCTGCCCCAGGTCCAGTTGAACCTGCAAAGGCCGGGTGTCATTGGAGGAGTCAATTTGGCAGGAATCCTCCTCGACAGCGGCGGAAGTCATGGCCAACAGCGGGGTGAGCAGGACCAGACGTGTGGGGCTAAACAACAGCATGAGCGTTGACGAGCGGACAGAAACAAACGGCAGAGAAGCGAGCAGCAAGCAGTTAGGAGCACACTGAATCTGCTTTAAATAGGGCGCCCTGTTTAAGCGTAGCCATTTAGCAGCGAGGGGAGTTGACCAGCTGATGCGCTGATGCAGATCAGCTGATGCAGCTCAGCTGGAGCAGATCAGCTGATGAAGCCATGTTGTTGGCCAATAGCGTTAGCAGCATCTTGACTACTTGGCTTGCCAGAACTGACGCTGATGCTCAATTTCTTGTCAGAACACGCACTGCAGCATTCTGGATCAGCTGGAGAGTCTTAAGGGTTTTATTTGAGCATCCTGATAATAAGGAATTACAGTAGTCCAGCCTGGAAGTAACAAATGCATGGACTAGTTTTTGAGCATTGTTTTGAGATGGGATCCTAATTCCTAATTCCTAGTTCCTAATTTTGGCAATGTTACGAAGGTGAAAAAAGGCTGTTCTTGAGGTCTGTTTTAAGTGGACGTTAAAGGATATATCCTGATCAAAAAGAACTCCTAGATTTCTGACAGTAGGGCTGGAGGCCACGGCATTACCATCCAGAGTAACTATATCTTTGGATAATTAGGTTCAGAGGTGTTTAGGACCCAGCACAATCACCTCACCTTTGTCTGAGTTTAACATCAGAACATTGTAGGTCATCCATGTAACCATATATCTTTGATGCATGCTTGGAGTTTAGTTAACTGACTGGTTTCGTCTGGCTTAATCGATAGGTATAGTTGGGTGTCATCAACATACCAATGAAAGTAAATTGAATGTTTCTTAATAATATTGCCTAGGGAAAGCATATACAAGGTGAATAGAACTGGTCCAAGCACTGAGCCTTGTGGAACGCCACGGTTAACTAGTACCTAGAGGATTTATCATTAATATTAACAAATTGAGATCGATCAGATGAATAGGACTTAAACCAGCTTAGTGCAATTCCTTTAATGCCAACTAAGTGTTCCAGTCTTTGTAGCAGGATGGTATGGTCAATAGTGTTGAATGCAGCAGTAAGATCTAGTAAGACACAAGTCCTTTGTCTGAAGCAGAAGGTCGTTAGTAATTTTCACCAGTGCTGTCTCTGTGTTATGATGCATTCTAAAGCCTAACTGAAAGTCCTCAAATAAGCTATTGCTATGTAGAAAATCACATAACTGATTGGTGACTACCTTCTAAAGGATTTTGGAGAGGAAGGGAAGATTAGATATAGGTCTATAGTTGGCTAAGACCTCCGGATTGAGGGTGGGTTTTTTTCAGAAGAGGTTTTATCACAGCTACTTTAAATGACTGCAGTACATAACCTGTTAATAAAGACATATTAATCATATCTAGTAATGAAGTGTTAAGTAGCCTTGTTGGGATGGGGTCTAAGAGACAGGTAGATGGCTTAGCTGAAGAGACCTTTACATTAATTGTTGAAGGTTTATAGGGTAAAAGCAGTCTAAGTATGTCAGGTCTTGTCGTTCTTTCTAGCAGTCCTGCGTTTAAAGGTGAACCATTAGAAGTTGAGGGCAAAAGGTGATTAATTTTATCTCTAATTGTTATAATTTTATCGTTGAAGTCGTCACTACTCAGAGCTATAGGAATAGATGGCTCAATAGAGCTGTGACTCTTTGTCAACCTAGCTACAGTGCTGAAAAGAAACCTTGGGTTCTTATTTTCTTCTATTAGTGATGAGTAATAGTCTGATCTGGCATTTCTGAGGGCCTTCCTATAGGTTTTCAGACTGTCTTGCCAATCTAGACGAGATTCTTTCAGTTTAGTGGAACGCCATTTACTTTCAAGTTTTCGCGAGATTTGTTTTAATTTGCGAGTTTGGGATTTATACCAAGGTGCTAGTTTCCTTTGCTTCATCATCTTCTTTTTGAGGAGAGCAACAGAGTCTAAAGTCGTCCGTAGGCAGGCCGTAGCACTGTCTACAAAATTATCAATTTGGGAGGGACTGAAGTTAGCATAAAGGTCCTCTTTTATATTAAGGTATGGCATTGAGTTAAATGCTGTTGGAATATTTTCCTTTTTCCTTTAAGAAGTAGTAGTAAGGGTAGTAGTAAGAATTCAAAAGTTATTAAGAAATGGTCTGATAATAAAGGATTCTGCGGGAATACTATTAAATCTTCAATGTTGATGCCATAAGCCAGCACAAGGTCGAGGGTGTGGTTAAAACAGTGAGTGGCCTTATGTTTTAAAGCAATACTAAGGCTGTCGTTGTCAATGTCCACATGGATATTAAAATCACCTACAATAAGTATTTTGTCTGATTTTAGGACTATAGGCTACCTGATAAAAACTCAGAGAATTCAGATACAAATTCAGAATACGGACCTGGAGCTCGTTAAACAACAACAAATATAATTGGCTGTACTGTTTTCCATGTTGGATGTTGAAGATTAAGAACAAGGCTTTTAAACAAGTTATAATTTAGTTTAGGTTTAGGATTAATTAACAGGCTTGAATCAAATATGGCTGCAATTCCCCCTCCTCGGCCTGATCCTCTAGGAATTTGAGTATTATTATGACTGGCAGGAGTGGCTTCATTTAAACTAACATATTCTTCATTGCACAGCCAGGTTTCGGTAAGACAGAATAGATCAATTTGATTATCTGATATCAATTTGTTTATTAATACTGCTTTAGAAGACAAAGATCTAATATTTAATAGTCCACATCTAATTTTCCTATTCTGTTCCATCATTGCAGATGTTGTTTTAATTCCAATTAGGTTGTTAAGTATAGCTCCTCTTTTGTTAACCTTTGAGTTAACTGATCTAAGTCGGGGGACAGACACCGTGGTTATTAGACTATGAGAGGGTGGCTGCTCTAACGGAGGCACAGAGGAACGCGTTGCACTGCACCATTGAATATTAATATGAAACTTAGGTTGTCATGTTTTATGACCGAAAATGAATTTTTTTATATGACAGCGGCTCCGTCCAAAGTGGGATGAATGCCGTCTCTCCTAATCAGACCAGGCCTTCCCCAGAACGCCCCCCAGTTATCTATGTAGTCCACATCATTAGCTGGGCACCACCCTGACAACCAGCGGTGGAAGGATGACATGTGGCTGTACATGTCATCACTGATCAGGTTTGGCAGGGGTCCAGAGAAGACTACTGAGTCCGACATTGTCTTTGCATATGCACAACGTGACTCAACATTAATTTTAGTGATCTCCGATTTGCGTAATCGGGTATCATTACCACCTACGTGAAGTATGATCTGGCTGTATTTACGGTTATTTTTAGCCAGCAGGTTTAGATAAGATTCTATATCGCCCGCTCTGGCCCCTCCTAAACACGACCACAGACGCTTTTCTTGGAGCCGCCAACCACACGTTTCGCAATATAGAGCTGCTGCTGAATATGACTGCTCCAAATCCAAACGTATTTAAGGTGGAAAAAAGAAAGTGCTATTCAACTCTGTCGAAGGCTTTTGGTTGTTGTTGTTGGCTCACTGTTTGGTTGTTGTTGTTGGCTCACTTTTACTCGCGACATGCTAACGTCAACAAAGGATTCCATTCACTACGCTAAGCTAACGGCAGCTTTGCCGGACTCCGTCAATGCATGCACTGAGACAAAAAAT
Source organism: Gymnocephalus cernua (assembly GCA_023631565.1). Lineage (NCBI taxonomy): Eukaryota > Metazoa > Chordata > Actinopteri > Perciformes > Percidae > Gymnocephalus > Gymnocephalus cernua. Next base: position 11,663,634 of record CM042432.1, read on the forward strand.
GCATTTTCCCACCGATCTGCATCTAGAGGAGACTGTGATAAGCCCTATTTCAACAAACGGTGGCGTATTCCTTTAAATCCCATATCTGAGTGGGCTGGGGCAAAATCCATGTTACCATATATTGGAGCTAGGACAATGTTTTAGAACGACCCTCTAACTTTCTTATTGCTTGCCAAGCTTGCAGACTTGTTGTAATTAAAATGTTATTGTCCCCCACATTCTTAGTTTCTCTTGAGTCCAAGGCAAATAAAAGACTTGAGAGGCCATTACCTGCATTCACAGATTCCAGATCTAGCCACACCGATTCTGGATCATTATTAATCCACTCAGCTATGTATCGAAGCTGTGCAGCCAGCTGATAAAGCCTAATATTTGGGACGGCTAAGCCTCCCTGCTCTACAGGCATATGCAACTTAGCCATTTTTAGTCGTGGTTTCTTTCTGTTCCAAATAAATGAGCCAGCCATTTACCCTTCTAATTGTTTTATTATTAAATAAAATAGGGACCATTTGAAAGTGATAAAGAAGTCTTGGTAGAATATCAATTTTGAGTAAGGCAATTCTACCCATCATTGACAGTGGAAGAGATATCCATCTGTCCAAGTCATCACATATACACTTTAAGAGAGGTTCGAAGTTGACCTTGTACATTGCCTCTAATGATGGGGTGATGAAAATTCCAAGATAAGTAAAGCCTGTGGGTGACCATTTAAACGGACAAGAGATGGGCCGAAAAGAGTTGCTTAGCGGCATGACTTCAGACTTCAGACAGAATTTATTTTATACCCTGAAAATTTACTAAATTGATTTATTACTTCCAAAACAGCTGGTATAGATTTTGTTGGATTAGTTATAAAAAGCAATATATCATCCGCATATAGCTATTCCTTAAAGCTTCTGCAAGGGGCTTGATCGCTATAGCAAACAACAATGGGGATAAAGGGCACCCCTGCCTGGTTCCCCTGCCTAAAGGAAAGTAGTATGAAAGCTGGCTATTTATCCGAACAGCAGCCAGTGGTCCGTTATATAACAACCTAACCCAGTTGCTGAAAGCATCTCCAAATCCAAACGTATTTAAGGTGGAAAAAAGAAAGTGCTATTCAACTCTGTCGAAGGCTTTTTCGGCATCAACTGAATTACATTTAACAGCCTTCTCATATTGTTACAGGAGTTCCTGCCAATAATGAACCCTGTCTGATCAGTGTTGATAATGGAGGGCAAAACCTTCTCAAGGCGCCGTGCTAGTGTTTTAGATTATATTTTAAAATCAACATTTAGAAGACTAATGGGTCGATATGAAGGACATTCATCAGCTGGTTTCCCTTTTTTAAAGGTGTAGGCTAGTCATTGACGTGTCATTTATTGTACAACCTGTGTTTACTATGGAGGTGAGTGACTAGTGTCAAGTATTCAGGTGCTTTACAAGAGTGCAAAAGACATCAAGTGTAAAATAAATAAACATAAAACGTAACAGAGTGTATGGTCCCTAAGCACTTGTGCTCCGGGCTCCAGGTTTATTTTACAAAAGTGAGGTATATATTTTATTAAACTTTATTTCAGACCCAGGGGGATCCATATCACAATAAAAAGAACACAGAGTAAAACATAATATAAAAATACAAAGTCTTCCACAATGTTCAGTGTCTGACATACAGACATGTTCGCCAATGGTTCCACAGTATGGAAGAAAATCTGACAGAACTGCATACAGGGTTAGCCAAAACAGTGATTAAGTCATTTTCTGACTCAGATACCCTACACATAAATCTATACATCAGGTTACGTAAAACAGCAGAGCAGGTAGGTACCCCGACACTGACAAACATATGGCTTGCACTGGAGCTTCTTGGAGCTCTCAGCACCAGCCTCATGCTGTCATTATTAGCCACAATGAGTTTCCTAATGCTGCCTTGCTTATAACGACACCACAGGTAGGTAGTATACAAAGGTGTACAATACGCTCTAAAGAGTGAGATCTTCACAGGTACAAAGCACATGCTAAACGTACGACACAGCAGCTTGAGCATACAGCTTCCGACGCTGCCTATAGATATCCTTATCATCAGACAGGTCATTTGCAATAATATGGCCCAAATATGTAATCTCACTGCACACCCCAAGTGCAGTGCCAGATAGATAGAAGTCAGGAAAAGTTGACTGTCTTCTCTACTTTTTAGCATTGTATTTTATATCAAGATATCACCATACTGTGTGCATATTCTCAGAAGCTGTTGGAGACCAGCACTGTATGGACTAAAAATGACCAAATCATCTGCGTACATAAGGTGATTAATTAATGAGTCACCAACCATACAACCTGTACCACATGCATTTAAAATCAAAGACAAATCATTCATATACATATTAATTTAAGAAAAGGGGAAAGGAATTCCGCCCTGGCGAACACCATTGGTCACTTGGAAGGGAACAGATGTTACATTGCCCCATCTCACTCTCATTGTCTGATGCGAGTACCAATAAACCAAGATTAAAATTATAAAACCAGGGACCCTACTTTTAAAAATAATTTCTCATGATTAACACGATCGAATGCTTTAGAAGCATCAATGAAGCACAAGAACATTGTGGAATTTTGCCTATTATATTTATCTAAAATTTCCTTTAGTGCAAAAATACATAAATCGGTGCCATGCTTTCGTTTAAAACCAAATTGGTTATCAGCAGACAGGACATACCTCTCAAGTCTACACAATAGAACTTTGGACATAACACTGGCCAGAGCTATTGGCCTGTAATTATCTGAGCTGTTCAGCTTCCCCACTTTATCTTTAATAACTGTTACTAGCACAACCGAGAGCATAGAATCTGGTAACTCTCCATGAACAAAGAAACCTGTGTAGCACATAGCCACCAGAGGGGACAGTTTCTTACTGGCATGTTTAAGATGTTCAGCTGTAATATTATCCAGGCCACAGGCCTTATCTCTTAACTTCAATATTGCTTCATGGACTTCAGCAGAAGTGACAACAACATCATCATTAAACTCTACAATATCCACTACAAACACATTACTTTTTACACAGTTTAACAGTTCATAATATTGTTTCTGCCATAACTGTGAAATTTCATCAGGACCACTGACACCATCTATATTAGATGGAAGAGATGTTTTTCAATTATTAACAGTTTTTATTTCTATCCAGAATCATTAACATTATTTTTTTGCAGCTTTCATGCCAGTGAGTCTGACCTCATAGTGTTTTCATTTCTTTTAATATAGCGAAGTGCATATTCAAATCTAGCAGTAGTGCATTTCTTATTTTCAAACAAGGGCCCATGCCTGCTTTTGCCTGACTCAGCCCATTTTTTAAAAGCATTTCGGGCCTCTGCATGGAGCTCTTCTACATAGATATTGTACACGCAAAAATTTGAGCCTCTTGTTGATGAGGGTCTTGCTGCCCTTGTGAGTTCACTGGGTGCTGCTGCGGTAGCTGGTGGACTACAGGACATTGGTCTTGGGCTGTTTGCTGCATCCCCACGCCATCCGGAAAGGACATGACCACATATGTGTATTGTGAGTACGCAGGGTGCTGCTGCTGTAGCTGGTGGACCACAGGCCCTTGAAGTTGGGCTGTTTGCTGCCCGCTCTCCATGGGTGTTTGAGGCACTTGCTGCCAATCTACACTATCTACAAAGGCTGTTGTGTTGGCTATGTACTGGTATCCAGGGATTGACAACGCATACTCGAGGGCCGGGTTGGGTGTCTCTCTAATCGAGGGCGAAATGGATCTGTAATGTATTTTGGTTGATGTGGTGCAACGGCAGGGCTGGACTGGGACAAAAAATCGGCCCGGGCATTTTTGGCCCAAGCGGCCCACACCCACCGTGATTGGTCAGAGACATTCCCTGCAGACAGTCCTCTTAAAATATGCGTCCATTCTATGATATGAGTTGCCTATTGTTCTGCGTTCATGTGATGGTTTTGGATCCTTCAAGAGGTCTCAAGACTTATCTGTTGATCTTACACTTAAATAATTAATTCATTCTTAGAGTTATGATTTGTATATTTATGGTATTTTTTATTATTATTATTGATATTGTATTGCCATTATTGTTATTATTACTATTTTGCTTAATATTGGCTTAGCAACTTTTAAAAACTGTTTACTGTTAATTTTAACCATTGTAAGATTCATATTTTGTCGCTTTGGACAAAAGTGTCTGCTAACTACAATAACCATAACCATAACCCTTCCCAAAAGCTACAATAAAGCTGGGAGTAGTACATGCCCTGGCATGTCAATCACTTTAGATTGGCGACCTGGAGGCCATAGGGAAGCCTACACAATGTCCATACTCAAGTGCAATTAATTGCCAAAGATAAAGTTTAAAGTATAATTTCAAATTATTTAACAACATTTAAGTATACAAGTGTATTGTCAGTAAAGTCAATCAAAATGTTGCCTTGGCCCACACCAATGAACAAGAAAGATTTACTCTAACAAGGTAACCTTTAAAAGAGTGAGAAACAGAGAGAAATGTCAGCTAAGTTAAAGTATAATTCATTTAGCTTAAATCTCTGGGCAATGTAGAGAGACAGCTGTACACATAGTATACATGAGCCTAGTAGAACAGGCTGTATACATAGTATACATGAGCCTAGTAGAACAGGCTCTAACTTTAATGTTACTGCCAAACTGCTTGTTGTCATTATGACGTGAGGCACACACACACACACACACACACACACACACACACACACACACACACACACACACACACACACAACACACACACAACCTGTTAATTCACGTACTTCTTACCGTCGTCAACTACTCTCTTCCATCTGTTCCTCCCTCTCTCTCCCGTGGCCCTGTCATGGTCGCTCTCCTCCTCGGCTTCTTCCCTGTCATCATGATGTTGTTTCTGCTTCTCTGTATAGCCAGCCACCTCTCCTCCTTTCTCTACTTCAGGTAGCCTAATGCTGATGTTGAAGCAGCTACAGCCCCAAACATGTCAGACATGTTGGCACATTTTGAGGCATTCGCCTGTAGATACTTAATCTTTTTCTCCCGTAATTTCTGTACACATCGCTTGCGTATGGGGTTCCGTGGTCGTTTGTCCATTTTAACGTGGATGCTAAACTTCCAGCATATTATAACGTTTACAGCTCGTGTCTCAGGGCCGGGAGTGGGGAAGGGTGATCCTGGATTTGATTGGGTTAGGTCTAGTTTAGGACTGTAGTTGAGCTGATTCCGGTTTCCAACTTCGCCCCAGGGATGTGAGTTAAAACACGGACGGAGACAATTATCGCTCTTGGCGCTTTATTACATAAGGCAACAGTACAAAATGGGCGTGGGTAGCTCTGCTATGGCTGTGTATTTGTGTGTGGTTCTGCAAAGAAACAAATAACATTGTGAAGGCTACCATACACAATGCATATGAAGTATACATATAGGCTAGCAAACAACAACAAACCCACTATTAATTACACTATATCAATGTAATGTAACTACTGCAGCATAATACAATACAATAATAATACAATAATGTAGCTAAATACAAACGTGAGCAAGAGCTTCCAACAATCTGCATTATAAATCAACAGCCACGTGCAAAGTAGCTAACATATGATTAACACAAACATCATTACCAGCTAACTTACTTCAATGTAAAAGAACTACAGACCAATACAACAACAGGCCCAAATGAACTGACAACGTAAGCTATGGGACTTACAGTTCTCAAAGACGCACACACGCGAGCTCAAAGATTATCCTCTGGACGCACACAGTCTCTTTTCTCTTTCTCCCACTTTTCTCTCCGTGTGGCGCGTGCGCCCGCTCGCGGTAAGGCGCGTGTCCGCGCTACCCCCCGGCATGCAGCCACAATCAGTCCTGACAGACGGACTTTTGTACAATTACCGAATGGGCCGCTGTCAGTTATCTATGGGCCGCGCGGCCCAAAAAAATTAAAAATTAAAACAAAGGCCTATAAATTATATCGGCGATTCGGCCCAAAAGTGCGTCGGCCCACCGGGAAAATGCCCGGTATGCCCGATGGCCAGTCCAGCCATGTGCAACGGGGATAGTTCTCAGCTGGAGCAGTGAAATGTGGAACTATGTCTTGGTCTTACAACTGGTTTGCAATCAGGACGTCCTCCTGCCCATGGGCAAGGATCCCCTGTTCAGCACTCACAAAAAGATCCCTGTAAGTAGAAAGTGTGTGTGTGTGTGCATGTGTGTGTGTGTGTGTGTGTGTGTGTGTGTGTGTGCGTGCGTGTGCATGTGTGTGTGTTTATAAATAATATAATAGTTCATAAAATAAAACGTTAAAAATCTTTAAAAGTTCAGTGAGTGACTTCCGGCTGTCAAGTGCTGGCGTCTGGTGTACAAAATAGTCTTGGGATTTAAATGAATTAAACAAATAATGTGGGTTAGTATATAAGATAAATACAGTCAAAATAAAACAATGAAATTATAGGAATAAACATGTTTTAATGTGTGTCTTTGTGTCTGCAGCTCTGCTTTTAGTTCCTGCTGATCACCAGCAGAGGGCGCCATTACACCACCAACTGACAATTGGAAGTCAGTCACTGAACTTTGCAAGGTTGTCAATGTTATATTTAGTGAATTATTTAAAGGTCCCATGGCATGAAAATTTCACTTTATGAGGTTTTTTAACATTAATAGGAGTTCCCCCAGCCTGCCTATCGTCCCCAATTGGCTTGAAATGGTGATAGGTGTAAACCGAGCCCTGGGTATCATAACAAGCGAGGTTACCCCCCCTTTCTCTGCTTTGCCCGCCCAGAGAATTTGGCCAACCCATGAGAGAGAGACATCATGGCTTTCAAACGAGCAAAGTGGCAGTTGGTCAAGGCCACACCCCCACCCTCCACTTTGCCCCCCCTCCCTCCTCCTCACAGAGAGCCGAATTTGTGCCTTGGATTACACGTTTTTCAAAATAAAAAATTATTTTACATGTCAAGAATGTCATAGTTTGTCGCAAGATAGTTAAGTAAAATGCAATGGGAAAATACGTAATAAGTCCAAGTCGCTTACCTGACGTCACCACATTTTCCCTCTACTCAAGGTTCTGTCCGTCTTTCTGTCACAGCTTAGTTGGCTCTGAGCTAAGCTACAATGCCCGTGTGTTTTGTACCAGAATGCCACCATTACAGCAATGGGAGTTGCTCTTTCTTTCGCTTCCTGGCAGATGAAAAGACGAGGACTCGGTGGACCAAAGTCATCACGCAAGACATCTGTGTGAACTTATCTAAATGAAAAATAATAAGTGAAAACCCCCATAAAACATCAGACCTGTTGGGAAAGTCAAGTGAACCCTTATACATTACAGGTTGAACTCCTTTTGGCAGGAATAAGCTAAAGCAAACTTCCTGGTAACTTGATTCCGATCTGCACAACAGATCACTTTTTATGACCAATTAATGCAGAAACCAAAATATTTCCAAACGGTCCACATACTGTCATACTCATGAACATACTTATCTTGAGACTGTAGTAAGAGTAATGTGGCTTCAGAAACTAAAAGTCCTACCATGTATCTACTAATTTGCTGATTGCAATAAGTAGGTCTACTCTCAGTTCTGATTTGCTATACAAGCACACATGTCAAGTCAGGCTTGACAAGAGTTGTCACAGAGGTAAGACAGGTAAAACAACAATTAACATGTAACCTTGACACACATTTTTCTCAATTGAGGTGTATTAACTGGTGTTATGATTTTAGAGCACACCCTTTTAAGTGTAATATTTAACACTAACGTGATCAGGCAGTTCAGGGAAAGTCAAGGAGAGGAAGTCAGCCTTGCATGAAATTCTTCAGGACTGCTATTGCTTTGAAGGGTGAGTCAGGTCAATATTATACTTAACTAATGAATGCAATTGTGAATCAGTGTGTCTGTTAGGAAATAATGATGGTAATTACAAAGACGTGGTTATTTATCTTTCCTTCAACTGACTTAACTAAAAGTTTTCTGTTTTGTTCCCTTTATCTCCTTTGCAAGAAGTATACAGGACTCCCCAACCAGAACCGATATGGACACAAGAAATCTAAAGTTAAGTGTTTTATTTTCAATCTTCACAGTTAACGTTTTCAGAATACATAGCAATCTTTCAAAACTTGCTCATAGAACTAGAATTCAAATCAAATTTGATCAGATACGTTCATGTTTTCTTTCTTCTTCTTCTTCTTTTCCTCAGCACCATCAGACCCAGTTCCTGTGTCCTGCTTGTGAATCAATGCCCTTAATGTTTATGTACCGTAATTACCAATAAACTCAATAATTTGTAGTCATAATGTTTCTGTCTTAATCTAAAACCAATATTTGTGTTGACAACATTCACACATAGTCCTTTACAGAAGATGAAATTAAGCCTTCTAGAACATACTTTAGACTTTTCACACACATTTGCTTAAAGTGTAATTCCAGCGAAAATTGACCAAAAGGTGTTTTTCTGCATTAAAACACGTCAAATAAGCCATTCGTTGATCGACCACTACAGAGCTTGGCCCAGCATATGCTACAGCCCGAAATTGCAAACAGTGGACGAGATAGGGGCTGTAAGCCAAAGGCTTTCCAAATAGCATTTTTTAACCAGTAATATTGTTCAAAACAGCACCAAACCTCGTCAGTAACTTGCTCAGGGTCCCTACGCATAGAACGAAGCACCAACAATTAGCGAACCCGGAGTATATCACAGAAGACTGTTAAGAAAACTTACCAAACTGTCTCAGCAGCCCTATCCTCAGCACCGAAATGTCATGCGAGATCTCGCACGTCTATTGCCGGAAGGGACTACAGTTCAGCCCATCAAAATCAAAAAAGTCGCTGGTCTGATTAGACTCCGCTATTTCAGTTCCTATGTGATGATTCTTGCCGTGGCCCTGTCTACTCCGAGCCAACACCTGATTGCCTGTAGTCCCTGTAGCATATGCTGGGCCAAGCTCTGTAGTGGTTGATCGACGAAAAATACTGTCTCCACGGCTTATTTGACGTGTTTTAAGGCAGAAAAACACCTTTTGGTAAGTTTTCGCTGGAATTACACAATAAGATCAATGCCGTTATTCACACACAGTGCTCAAGGGTAGTAATGTTATTGTTAGTATTGATTGTGTATGTAGGTTTAAAGTCTAGGACCCTAATTGAAACAACAGAAAAAGTGCGAAGTGACTTGTTCATAAACTAAAATGTGTGGGTGAATGTAGCAATGGACTCCTCACTGGTGTATGCCGACCTTGAAGGGGGCGTTTGCTGGTTGATCTTCTGGTGAAGACCCAAAACAATGAAACATGAATATTTAATTTCTATGGATTCCTGTGGACATTTCAAGACCCAATATGCTACATCTACATACATTATTCCTAAGGATATACACAAGGGCTAGAGGGTGGGGAAGCAACAAGGGGGGTGGGGTCATTTTGTATTGAGACATAGTAAGATCAATTTAAATCATGAAAAGCACTAAACATATTTTACATGTCATGTATTGATTCCCAAGATGTCAAGTGGTGTATAATATGTTATATACTATGCTACACAACTATGATTTATAAAAAATATTTTAGAATGTGTGTGTGTGGGGGGGGGGGGGGGGTAGCTAAAATGTGCCCAATATAGAATGAATGAATGAGGAAATGAAAGAGCGCTGTCAGAGGGAGGAGACTGAGAGAAACTCAAGGTTTATTGAAGAAAACCTGCTCCCGACCAGGTTAGGTTCACAGACTCAGTTACCATAGTAACTGACTCTGAGGTTAAGTTACCTCCATCCATCCATCCATCGTCGTCCGCTTATCCGTGGTCGGGTCGCGGGGGGAGCAGCTCCAGCAAGGGACCCCAAACTTCCCTTTCCCGAGCCACATTAACCAGCTCTGACTGGGGGATCCCGAGGCGTTCCCAGGCCAAGTTGGAGATGTAATCCCTCCACCTAGTCCTGGGTCTTCCCCGAGGCCTCCTCCCAGCTGGACGTGCCTGGAACACCTCCCTAGGGAGGCGCCCAGGGGGCATCCTTACCAGATGCCCGAACCACCTCAACTGGCTCCTTTCGACGTGAAGGAGCAGCGGCTCTACTCCGAGCTCCTCACGGATGACTGAGCTTCTCACCCTATCTCTAAGGGAGACGCCAGCCACCCTCCTGAGGAAACCCATTTCGGCCGCTTGTACCCTGGATCTCGTTCTTTCGGTCATGACCCAACCTTCATGACCATAGGTGAGGGTAGGAACGAAAACTGACCGGTAGATCGAGAGCTTTGCCTTCCGGCTCAGCTCTCTTTTCGTCACAACGGTGCGATAAACTGAATGTAATACCGCCCACGCTGCGCCGATTCTCCGACCAATCTCCCGCTCCATTGTCCCCTCACTCGCGAACAAGACCCCAAGGTACTTAAACTCCTTCACTTGGGGTAAGGACTCATTCCCTACCTGGAGAAGGCACTCCATCGGTTTCCTGCTGAGAACCATGGCCTCAGATTTAGAGGTGCTGATCCTCATCCCAGCCGCTTCACACTCGGCTGCAAAACGATCCAGTGAGTGCTGAAGGTCACAGGCCGATGATGCCATCAGGACCACATCATCTGCAAAGAGCAGCGATGAGATCCCGAGCCCACCGAACTGCAACCCCTCCCTACCACGACTACGCCTCGATATCCTGTCCATAAATACTACGAACAGGATTGGTGACAAAGCGCAGCCCTGGCGGAGGCCAACCCTCACCTGAAACGTGTCCGACTTACTGCCGAGAACCCGGACACAGCTCTCGCTTTGGTCATACAGAGATTGGATGGCCCTGAGAAGGGACCCCCTCACCCCATACTCCCGCAGCACCTCCCACAAAGTCTCCCGGGGGACCCGGTCATATGCCTTCTCCAGATCCACAAAACACATGTAGACTGGATGGGCATACTCCCAGGCTCCCTCCAGGATCCTTGCTAGAGTAAAGAGCTGATCCGTTGTTCCACGACCAGGACGGAATCCGCATTGTTCCTCTTCCACCTGAGGTTCGACTATCGGCCGAACCCTCCTTTCCAGCACCTTGGAGTAGACTTTACCAGGGAGGCTGAGAAGTGTGATACCCCTGTAATTGGTACACACCCTCTGGTCCCCCTTTTTGAAGAGGGGAACCACCACCCCGGTCTGCCACTCCTTTGGCACTGTCCCAGACTTCCACGCAATGTTGAGTAGGCGTGTCAACCAAGACAGCCCCTCCACACCCAGAGCTTTCAACATTTCTGGACGGATCTCATCAATCCCTGGGGCTTTGCCACTGTGGAGTTGTTTGACTACCTCAGTGACCTCCACCAGGGAAATTGACGACAATCCCCCATCATCCTCCAGCTCTGCCTCTAACAAAGAGCGCGCATCAGCTGGATTTAGGAGTTCCTCAAAGTGCTCCTTCCACCGCCCTATTACCTCCTCAGTTGAGGTCAACAACGTCCCATCCTTACTGTACACAGCTTGGATGGTTCCCCGCTTCCCCCTTCTGAGGTGGCGGACGGTTTTCCAGAAGCGCCTTGGTGCCGACCGAAAGTCCTTCTCCATGTCTTCTCCGAACTTCTCCCACACCCGCTGCTTTGCCTCTTTCACGGCAGAGGCTGCAGTCCTTCGGGCCCGTCGGTACCTTGCAACTGCCTCCGGAGTCCTCTGGGATAACATATCCCGGAAAGACTCCTTCTTCAGTCGGACGGCTTCCCTGACCACCGGTGTCCACCACGGTGTTCGAGGGTTACCGCCCCTTGAGGCACCTAAGACCCTAAGACCACAGCTCCCTGCCGCAGCTTCAGCAATGGAAACTTTGAACATTGTCCACTCAGGTTCAATGCCCCCAGCCTCCACAGGGATGCACGAAAAGCTCCGCCGGAGGTGTGAGTTGAAGGTCTGTCGGACAGGAGCTTCCTCCAGACGTTCCCAATTTACCCGCACCACCCGTTTGGGCTTACCAGGTCTGTCCAGAGTCTTCCCCCACCCCCTGACCCAACTCACCACCAGATGGTGATCAGTTGACAGCTCCGCCCCTCTCTTTACCCGAGTGTCCAAAACATACGGCCTCAAATCAGATGAAACGATTATAAAATCGATCATTGACCTTCGGCCTAGGGTGCTCTGGTACCAAGTACACTTATGAGCATCCCTATGTTCGAACATGGTGTTTGTTATAGACAATCCATGACTAGCACAGAAGTCCAATAACAGACAACCACTCTGGTTTAGATCAGGGAGGCCGTTCCTCCCAATCACGCCTCTCCATGTATCTCCGTCATTGCCCACATGTGCGTTGAAGTCCCCCAGCAGAACTATGGAGTCCCCCTCCGGAGCCCCATACAGGACTCCATTCAAGGTCTCCAAGAAGGCCGAATACTCTGAACTCTTGTTTGGTGCATATGCACAAACAACAGTCAGAGTTTTCCCCCCAACAACCCGCAGGCGTAGGGAGGCGACCCTCTCGTCCACCGGGGTAAACTCCAACGTTGCGGCGCTCAGCCGGGGACTTGTGAGTATCCCCACACCCGCCTGGCGCCTCACACCCTGGGCAACTCCGGAGAAGAAAAGAGTCCAACCCCTCTCCAGGAGTACGGTTCCAGAACCGAGACTATGCGTAGAGGTAAGCCCCACCAGATCCAACTGGTAGCGCTCCACCTCACGCACAAGTTCCGGCTCCTTCCCCCACAGCGAGGTGACATTCCATGTCCCCAGAGCCAGCCTCTGCTGCCCGGGTCTGGTCCGTCGAGGCCCCTGACCTTCACCGCCACCCGTGTGGCAGCGCACCCGACCCCAGCGGTTCCTCCCACAGGTGGTGGGCCCATGGGCTGGAGAGATAGGTGCCACGTAGCTTTTTCGGGCTGTGCCCGGCCGGGCTCCGTGGCAAACCCGGTCACCAGACGCTCGCTGACGAGCCCTCCCTCTGGGCCTGGCTCCAGACGGGGGCCCCGGGCTTCCTCCGGGCAGGGTCTCTCTATCCCTTCCTCGTTTATTCATAGGGTCTTTTGAACCATTCTTCGTCTGGCCCCTCACCTGAGACCACTTTGCCATGGGAGACCCTACCAGGAGCACAAAGCTCCAGACAACACAGCCCTCAGGTTCATAGGGACACCCAAACCTCTCCACCACGATAAGGTGATGGTTCCCGGAGAGGTGGTTAAGTTACCTCTCTTTCTGAAACAGAAAACCCAGAGTTTCCCTCATCTCAGGGTTAACAAACTCAGAGTTTTCACTAAACCTGCTTTCTGAAACAGACCTCTAGTGTCTAATTGCACATCCTGTATATCCACACACCTGCGTGCTGGAGGACTGTGCAGACCCACTGATGGCTCAGTCGCTGGTGGATGAAGGACGGGTTTGCCTTGGTTGTCTTCTTTGTGTTGGAAGAAGGGACCTGGTCCAAATTTAAACACATAAATACACTACTGTCAATGCACACAGGAAGTAAACAGCAGCACAGGGCTGCTTTTAAGAAACTTACTAATGCTGTATGGGAAAGTCTCAAGATCAATGATACTTAAATATCAGCAGTGATCTTTATCGCTTAATCAATATTTAAATAATGACTTTTTTAATTTTACAGTCTCTAATTCCACATCCCATATATCCACACACCTGCCAAGCACTCCCATTAAATTCCAAAAGATGCAATTTGCATTATAAAATATCAGTTCATACTGAATAAAGTGACTGAACACTTAAACACAATGATAATACATATTTTGCATTAAGTAAACTATGGATTGAGTGTAATTATGCAGGTTTAAATTATTCGTTATTACATTTTCTCACTGCAGATGAGCAGACAGGGAGCCAGATGGGAACTACAGAATATGCAGTTGCCATTTTCCATATGGGAAAGACAAAGGGCCGAGTCTTTTTCAATGGTACAAGACAAGCTTGGTCCTCCCAACAAGTCTGTCATAGTCAGACCACAATTATGTGAAAACGACACTGGATAATGACACTGCTGCCACTGGCCCCAACTCAGGACCCTCCACAACACAATGTGGATCCACTCCACTGGAAGAAGCAGGGGATGATGTCGTCCAGTCTAGGCCTGTCAGTGGCAAGTGTCATCCACCCATGTACATTGCGGAAGGCCTACCTGATGATGTCATCCGAATGGAAATGGGGCTTTCCAGATATGGCCATGTTCAGACAGGTGGTGGGGCTTGTGCAGCGTTTTGAAGGCTCCATTGTTTATGCAGCTGGCTGGAATGTAGAAGGGGTACGTTTAGAAGACCAGGTCTTCATGACACTCATGAAGATCAGGCAAAACTATCCACATCTGCACCTAGCACAGCTGTTCTGCTGCAGCACTGCTACAGTAGCCAACATTGTGAAAATGATTATTCATGGGCTGCACAAAGTCTTGCCCAGTCGGCACAAGAATGCCTACAGCATGCCTGCTTCATTTAGACCGTCCGCAAGCAACTGCAGGATGATAGTGGACTGCACAGACGTCCATATTGCAGCTCCCAAAGAGATGGACAAAGCCAAATTAACATATTCAATTTATAGAGGGATGCACTCATTTAAGGTACTGATATCTGTGGCCCCAAATGGGGTCATAAATTACTGTAGTGCACTCTACCCTGGCTCTGTTTCCGACAAAGCAATCATGCAGCAGTCAGGGATTCTGGACCACCTGGTTGCTGGTGACCTGGTCTTGGCGGACAAGGGTTTTCTACAACCCCATATCAGAAAAAGTTGGGACAGTATGGCAAAACACAAATAAAAAAAGAAAGTAGTGATTTCTAAATGTACTTTGACTTGTATTTTGTTGCAGACAATACAACAGCACATAATGTAATGTGTTCCTCATGATTTTTATCGGGGTTTTTTTTTTCAAAAAAAAACTAAATTCCTATTTTGGTTCTTGCAACACATTTCAAAAAAAGTTGGAACAGTAAAGCATTTACCACTTTGTAATGTTGCCATTCCTTTTCACAACACTTAAAAGACGTTTAGGAACTGAAGACACCAAGCGAGGAAGTGTTTCAGGTGTAATTTTGTCCCATTCTTGCTGCAAACAAGTCTTAAGGTGGGCAACAGTACGGGGTCTTCATTGTCGCATTTTGCGCTTCAAAATGCGCCACACATTCTCTATTGGAGACAGGATCGGGACTGCAGGCAGGCCAGTCAAGTACCCGTATCCTCTTCCTCCGCAGCCAGGACTTTGTAATGTGTGCAGAATGTGGTTTTGCATTATCTTGTTGAAATATGCATAGACGTCCCTGGAAAAGATGTCTTCTTGAAGGCAGCATATTGTGCTCCAAAATCTCTATGTACTTTTCAGCATTAATGGTGCCATCACAGAATTGCAAGTCACCTTTGCCAAGGGCACTGACACAACCCCATACCATGACAGACCCTGCCTTTTGGACTTGTTGCTGGTAACAGTCTGGATGATCCTTTTCTTCTTTGGTCCGGAGCACACGCCATCCATTTCTCCCAAAAAATACCTGAAATACTGATTCATCTGACCACAGTACACGTTTCCATCCCAAATGCCTCCGAGCCCAGAGAATTCAACGGCGCTTCTGGACACTGTAACATAGGGCTTCCTTTTGGCACAGTACAGTTTTAACTGGCATTTGTGGCTGTAACTACGTATTGTGGTACTTGACAAAGGTTTGCCAAAGTAGTCCTGAGCCCATGTGGTGATATCGCTTATAGATGAATGACGATTCTTGATGCAGTGCCGCCTGAGGGCTCGGAGATCACGGTTGTTCAGCTTAGGCTTGCGCCCTTGTCGTTTACGCACTGAAATTCCTCCTCATTCCTTGAATCTTTTAATTATGTTATGCACTGTTAAAGGGGAAATAAGCAAATGTCTTCCTATCTTTCTTTGAGGAACATTGTTTTTAAACATTTCAATAATTTTCTCACGTATTTGTTGGCAAACTGGCGATCCTTGGCCTATCTTTGCTCCTAAAGGACTAGACGTTTCTTGGATGCTGCTTTTGAACCAAATCATAATTACAATCACCTGTTGACATCACCAGTTTCAAATCACATCATTATTTAACCAATTCACCTGATTACTAGCCCTAAATTGCTCCTGTCCCAACCTTTTTTGGAATGTGTTGAATGTCTGAATGACAGGAAAGGATGTATATTTACAACTGAAATTAAGTTGACCAGACAAAACATGAAATATTTTGTGTTCACATTGTCTGCAATGAAATACAAGTCAACGTGCATTTAGAAATCACTACTTTCTTTTTTTATTTGTGTTTTTCATACTGTCCCAACTTTTTCTGATTTGGGGTTGTAATTTAAGACATTGTGCCAGAGGGTGTAACAGTAAATATACCACCCTTTCTGAACAAAGGAACATTTAATGAGAGTGAAGTGAGGGCGACAAAAGAAATCGCAAAAAACAGGATTCATGTCGAGAGGGCTAATGCTAGGGTGAAGGAGTTTAGAATCCTTGACCTGATACCCGCTCACCTGCGAAGCTCAGCCAATGTCTTGGTGCAGCTGTGCTGTGCATTGGTCAATCTTCAGAACCCCCTAATACGGGAAGTAGGCAGCACCCTTGCTGGAAAATAGTAAGCACAAGCTTATCTGTCCTCTCTGCGCACACACACACACACACACACACACACACACGTCAAGTCATAGCAATGCCAATAAAATGGTTTCAAGTGTGGTTACAGTTTTTCAAAACTTCACGTAGACAGCGGTTGCTGCGATATGATATTCTACAGCACCTTTCAACAACAAGGCAATTCAGTTACATTCCTTGGCACTTACGTTAGTTCTCCATTAGTTCAATGTTGACAACAGGGCAGTCACCAAGTTTATTGTTAAAAGTTTGTGTCATTATGCAGTGTGCACTAAAAAGTCTACAGTCCTTTGCGTTTTAGTTAGTTCAATATGAGCCTGTACACAATGTTATGTTTATGTATTTATTATTTTTAATATGTTCATGTGGCAAAAAAAGGTTTTTCTTTTTTTTCAATTTCGGATTGATACCAATCCTGAGTATCAATAAGTTGTTTGTTTTTACAATCATAGCTGTTATTTGTTCAGGACCAGGGGTCCGTTTCAGGTAGGAGGTTCAACAAACTCTGAGTCTGAGCCTGATCTCTGAGTTGATTTACCCTGATATGGGAAACTCTGAGTTTTCGGTTTCACAACGGCTGATTCGAGTTGGTTCAATCTACTCGGAGTAGGTTGACTCAGGGTTACGCGCGTGCACCAAAGACAGCATGAATGGAGCCATGATACTACGATTCACCATGGTAACAACCACAAACAAACGGGTCGGCGGAAATACTCATGCGCACATACAGCGAGTTTGAACATGTATTTCGTTAAAAAAGCAACACAGCGGCTGCTGCAAAGAGAGAGAAATTGCGCTGGAGAAAATTGCTGCTAGAGTAAATGCCTATATTCCAATATGATGTATATCATATTTAATCATAAGCTAATATTACTTCAAATCTATTTCATTTAGGTGCAATACTGCGGGCGAAAAAGTCCTAGGCTACTAATCCCATTCTGAGGCTGCAGCACCATCATTAACAGAATTATAATTCATAATCTTTCATTTCAAAGGGTTTACATCATTCACCTGCAATCCTGTTGAACTCCTTTTTAATGGCTCTGACTGGTCTGTGTCCAGGGAACACTATAAATGTTTAAACTCTTTACTTTCACTGACCCGTAGACACTCACGCTCAAAGTGGACGCTGCTTAAACTTTGTTATACATTTGACGCATTAAATCTTCAAAATATATGGTCATGCAGCACATCTATTGAAAACTTAGACTGTCAGGATTGAATTAAGCCCAAACACAAAGCATGAGATGATTTATAGCAGTTATACAACGTTTCAGAGCGATCTCTTCTGACGGCGCTTTATTAAAATTATTATTATCACCAAGGTTGTAGAGACAACTGTAATGCAAGAATGTGCTCGGATATAGAGCATGTCCACGATGGGTGACGGTAGTGATATGAGGACGGATAAGGTTATGTAGCTTACATATCTGATAGACTGGGAAGAAAAACCATAGCGCTGAAATAGGAAGTTATCTGGAAATTAAAATGCGTCAATATCATCTTCCGACATATGTTTAACTCCCTGCCATACAGCGTCTTCATCAACGGGGTCGTCAATAAAAGGAAATGTCATGTTTTGAGAAAAAACAATGTTTTATTTTATTCACGCCAATATAACAAACTGCGCTGAAATGCGCCTGATACAGACTGAATGAATGAATGAGGAAATGAAAGAGCGCTGTGTCAGAGGGAGGAGCGTTAATTCTCTTCATTCATCCATGGGGAGGAGTCTTCAAGAAACTCGAGGTTTCTTGAAGAAAACCTGCTCCCGACCAGGTTAGGTTTATAGGCTCAGTTACCATAGTAACTGACTCTGAGGTTAAGTTACCTCTCTTTCTGAAACGGAAAACTCAGAGTTTCCCTCATCTCAGGGTTAACAAACTCAGAGTTTCCACTAAACCTCCTACCTGAAACGGATCTCTGTTGTCCTGTTGTTTATCTCTCTCTCAAAAAGTTATCCTGGATGAATGTAGCCTTGACTCGGTTTCACGAAAGCGGAGGCACATAAATCACCATGGAGATTTATTCTGTGAAGCTAGCCTGGTCCCGACCAGGCTAACAGCCAGGATTTATTTAATCCTGGTGCCTTTTCACTCAGCAGTTAGCTACTCTGATCAACGAAACAAACGTGTTATTTAATATGCCTAGTTATTCTATGTTTTTATAGCTGATTACGGACGTCGGACCGGTGGAGATGCGTCAAGTTGCACTTTATATTGTCACTTTTCAAATACGTTAATTTCACTGTTTATCACAAGTTTGTTGGTCTTATTATTATTTTCGATACGTTTTGAGTTAAATAGGAATTGTAGAATCATTTCTGTCAACATATTACTAAGTTTTTGGACTGTAGCCTAAATTATTACTTTCAACAGATTGACAGATCTATAGGCCTCCGCTACATTTAGCAAATAAACCAATTTCGATGCTGAGATTCATAAATGTTCCTGACATCATTTCAGCAACGATAGTTACGTTATTGTAACTCCAGATTCTATGAGTATAGGCGAAGCCCTCTAAGAGCTGTCGCTATTGGGTTTATCCCTTCGCGCATGCGCAGTCGTGAAGACTTTCTTTCCCGCCCTTGCGTACAGCACCGGCCTCTCTTACGTCCGCAGATACTGTATATAAACAGAGCGGACCCATAGAACGTCTCCTTTTTCTTCAGCTAATGTTAATGGAGCAGGTGGCCCGAGTGTCTCAAATCGCCTACTTGCACACTTCACACACTTAGTTTTAAGTATATAGTGTAGATAACGAAAAGGTCAGTGCACTGAAAGTACCCGGATGACCCCCTAAAAAAAGTCAAAAAGTTCAGTGTAGAACGATGGACACTACGCACACTAAACCTGCGCCATCTTGACTACAAAGCAGAAAGGGGAGGGACCAGGGACGTCGACCGGCAGCTGATTGGACGAACGCGTCACGTGCGTATTAGCTCTCGCAGATTTTACATCCGAGCTTAATGGCGGCCAGATGGCGGCTCGTTTGGAATACGATCTCGAATTTTACGAAAATAGTTCACCGAAACGTGTTTCTGAAAACATTTTAAGCAAGAAATAGGCCATGCAGTTGCTGAATCTGTCTTCATTTCAGATCAACTAAGGTCAGTTTAAAAGATTTTCATCAGATTTTGAGAGGCGGCGAGCTGAGCCGACCGCTCGTCATTTCCGGTAAGTGCTTTATCATAAGTGTTCCATTTGGGACTATACTAACCATCGACAGTGGGCACTACGGCAGTAAGTGGTCAGTGTACATTAGCAGTGTACTGACCGAAGTAGGCGGTTTGAGACACAGCCATAGAATCTGGAGTTACAATAACGTAACTATCATTCTATTTCGTATAGGCTTCGCCCTCTAAGAGCTGTCGCTATTGGGTTAGGGCGAAGCTGATGTAGTCCATGCCACCTGCGATATAAGGGCTCAAAAACAGAATAGATCAACATTCCCCATGGCCGCCAGGGGAATGCAACATGTGAACCGTCTATTCTGATAGAGAATACAAACCCTTTGTCACAGTAATGGCTAATTGTTGCACAAAAACCCACTAATCGTAGCAGGCGTGCATGGGTAGAGAATAGTGTGAGAAGAAACCCATGCAGCAGCGCACCATGTCATGATTTTAGGTGCGTATGATTAGTGAGAATTGCATCATGATTGGTAAAAAATTCATGATTATGTGAACAACCGTGTCCAACCCAGTCCCCAGCAGGTCGGGGGGGGGGGGGGCAGCGGCGAGTAAACGCATGCAACAGCACATAGTACCGTGATTGAGTGCGTGCACGGTAAACAGAAACTGTATCATGATTGATAAGTTATGGGACATGCGAAGCGGCAGGTAGAACCCACTTGCAACGACGTGTTATTCGTCGTTGACTGTGGATAAGACCGAATGGGTAATAGAGGGCTCAGACATGTTGCGTAAATAGAAGCGGGTGAAGGGGCATGGAGATGCCCAGGAAGCTGCTGCGCAAATATCGGCCACTGTTACTCCTCTGAACAAGGCTGCTGATGCCGACAGCGCTCTAGTACCCAAGTGAAAAAAAAATGTACTTCATTGTATTTCAAGTATATTTATATTTCCAATAGTATGTTGAAAATGTACTTACACAAAGTATACTTTTTGTAAATATATAAAAAGTATACTGCCATCACGCTTTCACGCTAACACTTTTAACACACTTTAAAATAATTAAACTAAATTACACTTTATAGAAATATATTATACTAAAATATACTTTAAGTGAAACATATGTTTACTTTCTAAACTGTACTTATTTGAAAAAAAAATGACATCATTTTTTATATATTTTAAATTGTAAAATTGTCATTGTAACAATCTCAAAGCATATTTTAAAATAACACATTTTAAGTATTTTAAGTTATATTTTAGTCTAATTATGAAGTGAAGTTATTCACGATAGTACTTCAGGACATTCTTTTAGAAAGTGTTCAATATTACTATGAAAATGCAATTAACCCAATTTATGAAAATGTCATGTGATGTGTGTAAAGTACACAGATAGCAATTATTGCAGCTGTTTTGTCATTTTTAATCAGTTTTGCAAAAGAAATATGATACATCTTACACACAATTACATTAAACAAAACATTAAATGCACACTTAAAAAGTACAGTGTGCTGAAAAATAAGTAGTTTAAAGTTGGTGCATGTGCTACATTATGATTTAACAGATACTGCCTAAATTTACAAGCAAAAAAAAAAAAGATGTTCGCTCACACTGTGTTAACATTGTCACAAGTGTTTAAAAAAATAGCATTTAATTGGTATTGTTTAATGGTGAAAAAGTAGGGCTACTGCAAACAAGACCAATTGGAGAGTGTAGATCAAACGGTATAGGACTAATATAGAGGTCAGTATGGCGTTGATGTCTATAAAGTACTAGCTCCCCAAGAATTTTAGTCTCTTTCAACATTGTTGGGAAGTGGAATGACATACATTTTGTCCTTAGACTTAACCATTACACTTTTACGCTTGAGTGATTGAGGATGCACGGCAAATACATTATGGGTGTGAGACACCTCATTTACAAATGTGGAAAATATATTTAACTTAGAATCTCTACACACCTTTCCTCCACTCTTGGCAAGCTCTTTTACTAAAATACAAAAGTTGGTGGATCTGGATGAGGCCCCATCATCAGATGTAAGGCACATAGTGGCCAAACTGTCCATACGCTTTATGGAATAGATAAGAGGTTGCTGGCACCAAGCCAGGGAAATGTTCATTAAAAATTGTAAGCAGATCCTGAAGAGCTACTCCTGTCAAATTGTGCCTCAGTACATATGACATAAGTAAGAGCAGACTCTGTCCTTTTGTGAGGGGAGCACCTGGGTATACAGGATCATCATCCTGGTGTTTCTGTAATACAAGACAAGATTGCTCACATTCATATCTAAAACATAATAGGAAACATAAGCCAAACTTATAATTACAGTGTTGTCCTATTAAGAGAGATGTCGCTTACATGTAATGTAAAATAACCAATATACATATAATCTTTAATTAAATGGTAGTACCTTCCATTGGTTTGAATCTTGATTTCCGGCTTGGTGCCTCTCTTCTGCTCTGTGTTCTTGTCTACTTCCATCATCTTCCTCTCTGTCGTCATGTACACTTCCATCATCTTCCTCTCTGTCGTCATGTACACTTCCATCATCTTCCTCTCTGTCGTCATTTACACTTCCATCATCTTCCTCTCTGTCGTCATGTTCACTTCTGCCATCTTCCTCTCTGTCTTCATGTACACTTCCATCATCTTCCTCTCTGTCGTCATGTCCACTTCCATCATATTCCTCTCTGTCGTCATGTCCACTTCCATCATCTTCCTCTTTTTCGTCATTTCCACTTTCATCATCTTCCTCTCTGTCGTCATGTCCACTTCCATCATATTCCTCTCTGTCGTCATGTCCACTTCCATCATCTTCCTCTCTTTCGTCATTCCCACCCTCATCATCTTCCTCTCTGTGTTCTTGTCCACTTCCATCATCTTCCTCACTGTCCTCCTGTCTCTCTCTATCCACTTCTTGGTAAGTATCTACATTACTATGATCTGTAAGACAAATCTGAAACAAATATAGAGTAATTGAGTTCAGCTTCAGTGTGGTTGAATATTGGAATATAAAAAACAATTTATTATTGTATTTATTTCTCCTGAACTTACCTTTTCAGTAACTTTTCTTCTGTAAATTGATGTTCTTGGAACTGAAGATGTACCGAGAAATTTCTTGTAGGCCCTTTTTTTCTTTTTCTGTGGATATAGTAAAAACAAAGATAATAGGAAACCTGATCACGGCTAGTGCTTTATGCATAGAAGTAAATAAGATTACCCTTGATGACACAGTGGATTTGGGAAAACATTTTAGGAGATACCTGAAGTAATGTATTTTAGAACTATAACGTTAACTATCAGAACTGTAAACCATCAGATCGACTAATCTTATAGCTATGACATTATATAGGCTATCATAGATAAATATTTTGGTTTTAGAAAAGATGATGACAAGTTTATATGCTTTTTTCCTTCAAATGTCACAGTTAAAGTCTCAAAATATATAGTTTACTGCAGTGCTTAGGTTTTTCACATGAAGTCAATATCAAGATGATGTTTACGTATTTTTACCTCATAACACTTTAATAACAATGTTTTGATAGGGTAGGCCTATGCTATTGTTTATCTTGAAACGTTTTACTTCATAATGTTATACAGAATTAATCAGGCGGGAGAGAAAGATGTACATTTTGGTTGTAGACAACAGCATTACACCAATAGTTTTTTCTTTAACGTTACCTGGTTCTGTTGAAGTTTTCTGTATTTTGTGGTTTTTGGCGTCTCTGGTTGAGTCTTGTCAGAATTAAAATGTCTCTTCAAGTTTCGTTTTGCTGGCATGATGATTTTTTTTTATACTGTATTATGACAGTATCTGATCAACCCATGGATATCAACCACATGCATCGTATCGTTGTGATCTGCCATTAAACAGAATGTAGAAGAAGAATCAAGTGCATCATTTGTTTTTCACTTTCAGCCAATCAGAGATGCGGACGCGTTCTCATCCGACATCCGTTGAACTGAGCGAGGTCAGGTCAGGGTCAGTCGTCGCGTGAAAGCACTCAAAGCAGGTTTGCATGTTAGAGGATACAATCACACAATGTTCAAATTCGCCGTGTACTACTTATTTGATAAAACTCTTAAAGTAGAAAGTACGTCGCTCATTCTTGGTAGCGATCAGTTCACCCAAGTGGCATCCCAGCCGGACCTTGATGACGATGCAAACTGGATTGAAATACAATGGCCCACGAGAAAGGAACCTAACAGGACGGTGCCTGCTAAGGTGCTATTATTTGGAGGCAAGTAACTTAAGTTAACAGTTATAGAGAGTACGGGGTAATTGATATTCTGAATACCTGTTTAATTTGGTCGTTGTTTGGAAAAATGTCTAGTTTAAAATTATTTTTTTTGTACTCTTCTCGTTATATCAGATTCCTACAAAGAACTTGTGTCGAAGAAGAATTTATTCCTTCTGGGTAAGAATATCTGGGCCGAAGAGGAAAGCAGAAGTGTGCGCATGAAGAAGAAAATGTGTGAGACCAACGTAGAGAAGCCTAAAACGGCCATAAAGGTGTAACATGCACTCACGGCATGCAAAATAAAACAAAACAAAAAACGCTCTCTCCAATACTTTTGGCTAGCTTAAATTACACATCAAGATCAAGAAAAAATAAATACATTGATTCAGGGTGTTTCCACATTATTTATTGTTCTGTATTGAGCTTAAGTTCCATTATTTTTACTAAC
Organism: Gymnocephalus cernua; assembly: GCA_023631565.1. Classification (NCBI taxonomy): domain Eukaryota; kingdom Metazoa; phylum Chordata; class Actinopteri; order Perciformes; family Percidae; genus Gymnocephalus; species Gymnocephalus cernua. Next base: position 11,687,987 of record CM042432.1, read on the forward strand.
TAACAAACCAAATGTTTTCCCACCTAGACCTGCCAGAAATGATTAAATTAATGAGGGAGTGTGTGGAGTGTGTCCGGACATTGGTGTCCTCGTTTAGGGTAACACCCTTATCTGCATCGCCATCAACTTCTGTGGACAGTGAAATTGAAATGGTATGATATAACTGTAAGATGAACGTATGTATTCATTACTTGACAGTTCATTCATAAAGAATCCTATGTTTGCATTATGGACCTTTTGGCTTTGGCAGCATGATCTTGTTGGTAATTGGCTCAGCAATAAACTTATGGGATTTAATAGGTTATGTTTCATAAATCACGCATATGAATTATATTGCTGTCAATGGGAACTTAAACACCACTGGTCATACCAATCCCTAGTGATCTATATATAGTAGGGGTGTTTCCAAGTAAAGATTGAATTAACATGTTTTAATGTTGGAATAGTGTCTGTTCATTCCTCATAAGTAGAGAGAGATAATCTGTACAATTTATCCTTTCTTTCTCTCCCATGCAGCACCCCTTGGCAGGCAGCACAGTGGCCGTTTCAAAGAGGGCCTTCCTGCGGCTGAATAGATCTCGCATGACCATTTTTGCCCAGGAGCTGGCTGTCCTGGTATTCACAAAGGAGGGCCTTGCACAGTCCACCCTAACTGGAAAGTCTCTGAGGGGGGCCCCGCCAAAAACACAGCTTGATGTTGCCAAAGTACAGGCTATTACAGGTATGTAATTGTTTTGAATTACATGAAGTCTATTTAAAAGCTTCAGTGATTTCTATAGCAGCTACATCACACGGAAACTGACCACTATTACTAAATACATGTTGGACTATTTACTGGTAGCAGTATTGGTATACCATACTGATAACATTTCTCAGAGTTTCACTGAGGGGTATTCCAGAAAGCAGGTAATGTGTAGCCTGGTTAAAACCAGACCCTTCTCAGTTGTAACTTGAGTTAGGGTCTGGCAAAGCTTAGTAGACAAATCATTTCCAAAGGGGCGTCACCAATGGACATCGCTCAATTGGATAGACCTAAAACCAATCAGAGCTGACCGATCCTCATCGTCTAAGCATAATGCAGTAGTAATTTCTGTAGATAAAAGTGTTTGTCTGCCTCTTGGGTCCCGGGGGTGAGTGATGCCCTCAGCCTCTGGTCACCCAGCGACCTGACTCAGGTCAACTCCCCTCCAACTTCTTCCACATGTTCATGTTCATTTACTCAGCAGGGAGACAGAGATGTGTGTTAATCAGTAGGTTGTTGGTAAAAGCTGCTAGGAGCTGAAATCCACTGAATAAACTTTGACCTTGTTTAATATGCAGAGTGTATATATATATATATATATATATATATATATATATATATATATAAGAGTGAGGAGCAATCACAAGACTTTTATAGCCTATATTCAGAGTTTCTCTTCATAGAATATGTCAACTCAGAGTTGTGTTAGGTTTCGAGTTTGTTGAACCTCCTTTCTGGAATACGCCTTTGATGTACTGTTCAAAATACTATGAATATGCTGCGTGACTTTATCTCTTGTCTTTTCGGTCAACAGATGCTGTTCTTCTGGAGTTTCCACAGTCAAGTGTCTCTGATGTGCGCGCGGCCATCAGACGAAAATGTAACAACGAGCCGTTCAGCCAAAAAAACAGCAACATAATGTGTGTGTTTCTGTAATAGTGGGAGTTAAGGTATGCAATAATAAGTGCAATATTTTTTTTTTCATTGTTCTCTATTTCTCTATTTAGTGTTCTTTAAAGTTGAGCATTATGTGATGTTTAGTTGCCTGAAATGGACAGATTTCTACGAGGTGTACTAAAGTACCAAAGTTTAAAAGCCATAATGTAAGGGTCCATACATTTGTTGTATATGTTGAGATTGTACCAGTTTTTTGTATTTACAATGATACAAATACATTAAAGTATATTTTTTTCACCTGAAAGTAGTCCCACAAGTATTTCAACCTTTAGTATACTGGTAATATATTTTCAATTATGTGCAAGGTAGAAAGTAATATAGCAAAGTAATGATAAAGTATATCGATAATAAACTGCAAAGTATGCTTTTTTGGTAATTGGAATAAGCCAAAATTCTAAATAAGCACAGTAAAAATATACTAAAAGTATAAAGCTTATATATTTATAAGACACTAACAATTAATTTTAAATAAGACAAAGTACACTATAATTGTACTTATTACGCATATATTAGTGCATATAAAGCCATATACTTAAAGTATACAAAATATACTTTAAGTAGTTCCACTTTAGCACATAAAAGTACACTAAATACACTTCAAGTTGAGCTTTTCTACAATTTAATTACAATTAAAATATATTTAGTACAAAATTAGTTGTTCCAAAATAGCATGCTTTAAGTTAACTTATCATAAACATTCTTGAAGTATAATGATGATTAGTGTGGCTACAAGTACACAAAAGTATGCTAAATTTTAGTACACTTAGCACATTTATTTTTCACCTGGGATAGAGTGCGCTCTGATGCCCTGAGGGGCTTCCGCGCTGTAAGCCTGGGTGATAGCTTCGCATAACCAGTGGGATAAGCGCTGTTTTGATAGGGCCATCCCTTGAGAATGCTCCCTATAATGTACAAACAGCTGTTGTGTTTTCCTGATGCCCGCTGTGCGTAACACGTATTGAGATAACGCGCGCACCGGGCACAGGCGGTGGAATTTTTCCTCCTCGCCATTGCCATGAGGAGGGGGGAAAAAACCTTCGAGGGAGATTATTCTTGAACGAAAAGAACTTGTCAGAATTTTCGGTGTAAACGAAGGGTTCGGCTGTAAAGTGGCTGTGCTCCCGTCACCTCTAATGGAGAGGCAGGACGGCGAGACTGACAGCGCGCATAGATCGCTTACTCTCTTGGCCGATGTCAAGGCCAAGAGGAGCGCTGTTTTCAGCTTGTGCTAGGGGGCTCGAAGGGGGGTTTCCCCAAAGCTCGAAGCACCAGGACTAGATCCCACTGTGGTGTGAGAGAGCGCACGGCGGGCTTCTGGCGCCTAACCCCTTTGAGGAAACGCTTCACCAAGGGGTGCGCAAAAACTGTCCTCTCTCCATAGTTTTTCTTCAGGGAAAGCGAGCAAAGATTAACAAGGCAGCAAGACGTGTGGTTTTACCCCTGGCATCGAGTCCAAGTTGTGATGACGCCACATACATAGGAAATCCACAACAGCATGACATTGTAAGTCATACTTTTTTCCCAGCTGTTGTGTACTCTCAGAGAAAAATTCTTTCTCTGTTGTATTGCTTTTCACAGCCATGTTCTCTTTTCACTTTTTAAAGTTTCAAGACCATGCCTCAGAGGAAGTGTTGGGTTTCTCCTCAGCCCAGAGAATGGCAAGTACATTTATATAGAATATTATATTATTATGATAAAATTATATTACATTGAATGAATAGGTCAGGCAAAGGTCAAAGATCTTACACCCAACTGCATGGAAAACTTAATCTCACAATTGTTACATATCTTATTTTCATAAACTCCTTTTGGCTGTCATGCATGCCAACTAAGCATAATGTATTTAATTTAGTGCTGTCAAGCGATTAAAATATTTAATCGCGATTAATCGCATTAATGTCATAATTAACTTGCGATTAATCGCAATTAATCACACATTTTTATCTATTCTAAATGTCCCTTGATTTCTTTTTGTCCCATTATTTTTTCTCATTTTAATGCTCTTATACACATGGAAAAGTGGATCAGCTTGCTTTTTGCAAATGTTTTTTTATTGAAAATAAGATTAGCATATAATGTAATGTTCAAAACTAACATTCACACTTGGAGCAAATAATCTCTCACACAACGGTAACACTGGCCATCAATAAAAGGGTGAAATAAATACTTTGTCACACAAACTGCCCCTTCAACAGCCTTTCTAAGGGATCAAAACAGGGCGATAGAAAATAATATTACAAAGTGCACATTTAAGGTAAACTAGGACTCAGCCTATAGTGCAGATAAACCATGGCTTAATACTTTCTTTTTCTCAAGTTTGCTTTGAACATAGCAGTGAGGCTACTGTTCTGTATTCACCAGAGGCTCATCAACCCAGCCTCTTATTTCAGAAAGAATGAACAGTAACGGTTACCAATAAAAGATAAGCCTACTACTTCTTTTCTTTGAGCCAGTTACTCAAACAGACAAGCCTGTTGACATTTTCAGACAACAGGGAAGCTCGCTTCTTTTGTACAACATGCCCAGACAGTGAAAACAACCTTTCAGAAGGTACTGATGTGGCCGGTGTTGCTAAGTACTTGCGTGCAAGGCGGGCCATTTCACTGTGTGCCCCCATGTGTGGACCACCATTCCTGGGGAGAGTCATCCATGCCAGTAAGAGGCTCTGCCTTGTAGCGCTCCAGACATTGGTTAATACTATCCTCCTCTTCATCAGATGAAGACTCGTGTGCAAGCATGAGAGTTGGTTTCTTCGTAGGAGGCTCAGGCGTGACTTGGATATCCGGCTGTGCAGGTCTCTCCATCTCCTGGAGCAAGGCGCGGATCGTACCCCACACCTCAGCCCTGTCAGGCTTGCTCAGACACTTGAGGTCCTTAAACCTTGAAATTAAATGAAATGCAACTTTAATACAAGTGCAGGTGCAGGTATAACAAAATTGTGACAATACCCCTATCTCTACAGTGCTAAATAAAAAAATCCAAAGTAAAGAAGCAAATAACCTAACAAAACAAACACACTGAGAGAAACACAATGCTGAGAATGAGGATGAGTGTAAGAATGAAGCATGGCAATCTGACCTTGGGTCAAGTGCTGTCGCAACTCTCAGCCATGTGATGTTGGTCTTCTCCTTGCGACCCTCCATGTCTGCTGCGAAGGTTCCCTTGAACGTGATCATGTAAGCTGGGTCGTCCTCAGTGACCTCCATCACTCATGACAGATGACACAACGCTGGCAGCACCATTGAGCAAGATACAAACTTCTCTCCTCCCAGAAGTTCAGACACATACCTGCAATAATATAGAGAAGCACTTTAGTGGGGAACTAGTTAGGCCTACTGTAATTCACACAGAGTTCACTCACTCACTCACTCACTCATACACACTCTTATCTTTCACACATGCATAGCCTACCTGCACGCACATAAACACACACCCAATCATTAATGTTACTGTTCTGACACAGACCTACTTTGATTAATAAACAAACAGATATACAAACGACACAGATACACAATAAATTACCTGCAGTGCTCCAGCACAGCCTCGAGCTTCTTCAGTTTCTCCAGCTCAGTAACTGTTGGCATGACAATGTTGGTTGTGTGCAGGGCCAGTGCATCTTTCAGTGGTTCAGCATTCCGCTGAACACGCTTGATCATTTCCAGGGTACTATTCCATCTGGTTGACACTTCCTGTGCAAGTGACTCTTTCTTCTGATGATGTGTGACTTGTTGTTGCTCAAGCTCTGCTTGGTTTGCTGGGCTGTGCTTAAAATGTCCCACAACCTTTCTGCATTTTGCCAATGCGTTGTCAAACGGGCTGTTGGTTAGAGAAACTGTGACGGCTCGGTGCACACTGTGCTCAAAGGGGAGCTGCCTGGCCGCTGCAATCATGTTGCGTGCACTATCCGTGGTCAGTGAGACAACTTTGTGTTCGATGTCCCACTCTTTAGCTACATGCATAAAGTGCTCTGCAACAGCGTCAGCGAAGTGCCTGTCTTCTGTCTTTAGAACAGTCAAAGCATGCGACTGAAGTTTCCACTGTGGATCAAAGTAATGGGCTGTGACCCTGAGGTAGTTGTGATTACTGATGGACGTCCAGTAATCACCAGTGAGCGCGACTGCGTTTGTATTCTCGAACGCCTGCTGTACCTTAGCCTTCTCCGTTTCGTACAATTTATGTACGTGGCTTGTAATGGTGGCTCTTGAAGGCAATTCGTAGGTCCAGTCGTTGGATGCGATGCGAATGATATCAGCTAGACCCTCGTCCTCCATAACGTTAACAGGCCTACATGCAGTAGCCACCCATTTAGCTATGGCTGCAGTTCTTAGTTGTGGTATCCATGTGCTTTTGTCTGAAATCATCCATTGTCGCCTGGCTTTGACGAGGGAGCGGAGAATCCACATCAGCTGTGTGTGCTTGGCCATCAAGTGGTATTTCAGACTGGACATGCTGCGATGATAGTCTTGTCAATGGAACCATTTGGTAACTTTTTAAAAGTAAACTTTCCATTCAGAATCTTATTGGCATCCATTTCGGCGTCTCGCTCTCACCATCCACTCAAAACGTAATGTTAGCTTACTGCTCTCTGGCCGGCGTGCAACTGCCCAAACAAGTGTGTCCCCCATGACAGTTGTTTCGTTTCCGGTCTAGCTAGATCCGGTGTGGTGTTGTAGTTTTCTAACGTTACTAGTTGTTGCAATAGCATGTGAAACAAACTACAAAGTTTACGAGGCCAAAAAGAACGTTAATCGTACGATAAAAAAAATGTCGGCGTTAAAATAGGTTTGCGTTAACGCCGTTAATAACGCGTTAAACTGACAGCTCTAATTTCATTTACTTTTATTTAATATATTCAACAATATAATCATTTTCAAACACCTTTGATTAATGTTTTGTCCCACACGGTAGTGTGGATTAGAAGAGTGTCCTTTAAACATACTGTATTTCCTTAGAGAAATAAAGTATTGAAGTCAAAAGCATGCGCATGCACACATGTGTGTCTAAAGATATTGTCACTAATAACAAATAAGGGCTGATAATAATACACAACTTTATTTATATAGTACCTTTAGAACAGCATTTATTATAATTACAACCATAAATCTTAATTGACTTACAAAGTGTGCACAGGATTGGATCACAGCTGTCAGATTGTCATTCACAGATCAGTCAGTCAGCATGACAGCTGGACAAATTGTAGTGTTTGTCTGTGTGTTTATTGGGATCCAGAAAAACAAGCATAAAATAATAACAATCTCTAAAATATAAAATGAACACAACATTATATCTGCCGCTATTTCCTCCCACAATTCCTCACATCAGGTTCTGTAAATGACTCTTGTACCTTAATGAAGTTTAATGTGATTCTAATCTCTCATTCTCTCTTGAAGAAGCTGACAGATGATAATACTGGCCATGGCATGGCACCTGGAATGAATGAAATCATGTCATCCCTTCACGGTGGGTGTTCAGATTGGAATTAGTGGGGTTGACATGTCAGAACACAGTAGGTGTTATTGTCCTGTACTGAGCTTAAGTACTATTACTTTTATTAACTAACAAACCAAATGTTTTCCCACTTATTATTACATTCATCTAGACCTGCCAGAAATGATTAAATTAATGAGGGAGTGTGTGGAGTGTGTCCGGGCATTGATGTCCTCGTTTAGGGGGACCCTTTCATCTGCAGTGTCATCATCTTCTGTGGACAGTGAAATTGAAATGGTATGTTATAATTGAGGGATGAACGTATGTATTCATTACTTGAATGAATGTACTTGATGAACTTTGATGTACTGTTCAAAACACTATGAATATGTTGCGTGACTTACTATCTGTTGTCTATTCAGTCAACAGACGCCGTTCTTCTGGAGTTTCCACAGACAAGTGTCTCTGATGTGCGCCCGGCCGTCAGACGAAAGCAGAGCAGTTCAGCCAAAAAAAAAGGAACATAATGTGTGGTGTGTGTTTCTGTATGGTGGGAGGGGTTAGGCGTGCAATAATAAGGAATGTTGTTTTTCATTGTTCACTATTTCTCAGTGTTCTGTAAAGTTTATGTGTAATGTTTAGGTCTGCTGTCTGAAATGGACCTATTTCTACAAGGTGTACTAAAGTACCAATATTTGAAAAAATTTAAAAGCCATAATGTAAATGTCCATACATGTGTTGTATAAATGTTAAGTGATAGTACAAGTTTTTTGTATTTACAATGTACTATTCTAATTAGGATATGGTACAAATACATTAAAGTATATTTTTTCACCTGGAAGTAGTCCCACAAGTCTTTCAGCCTTTAGTATACTGGTAATACATTTGCAAGTATGTGCAAGGTAGAAAGTAATATAGCAAAGTAATGATAAAGTATATTGACTGTTAACTGCAAAGTATGCTTTTTTAGTAATTGGAATAAGCCAAAAGTATAATTAAGCATATTATTAGCACAGTAAGAATATATTAAAAGTATACAGCTTATATATTTTTAAGACACTAACAAATAATTTAATGTACTTATAATACAAAGTATACTTTCATTTCACTAATTAAGCATATATTAGTAGATATAAAGCCATATGTTTAAAGTATACAAAATATACTTTAAGTTGTTCCACTTTAGCACATAAAAGTGGTAAAAATATATTTAGTACATTAGTTGTTCCAAAATAACATGCTTCAAGTTAACTAATCATGAACACACTTTAAGTATAATGATGATTAGTGCGGCTTCAAGTACACAAAAGTATGCTAAATTTTAGTACACTTAGAACATTTATTTTTCAGCTGGGTTGTCAGCAATTACTAGGCATATTGGTAATATTAAGCAGAATAGCCTACTTAACAACTGCCATCATTATGTACTGCTACAGGACCACACTACAGAGAACACCTCCTAAAGTTTTGATAATATTTATGGAATATCATTTATGGAATTGTATTTTTACTTTTACATACACACATTTTTCAGATAAAGTTCATGCAGCGTAGTGATGCACAGTTCACTTCTCCATCATCTATTGCTATGATATCTGTCATTGCACAGTCCAAATGATATAATGAGCTGCAGTCAGAGGGAGTGAAAGCAAACAAAAGATTATGCTGCTTAAGACATATAGGCTAGGTGTACAGACACATTCTCATTTCTTAATTTTATGCCATTGTAAAACATTTTATGTTAACATTTAAGCTTTCATTGAAATATAAAGACAGTGCTGCAAGTCTGATCATAGGTAAGGACAGTCAAAGTGTGGACAGATGAAGTCACCACCCAGGAGAGCCTTGTGGATTATACATCATCAGTGTCACACTGATCACACTGATCTTACATCAGCAAATGTGTTGATGATGTGGTGATCACCTGACTGGAAACATTACAAACTGGCATGGGATGTGCACGGCCCAGGACCAGAGGGCTCTGCAGCGGGAGATTAAAACTGCTCAGAAGATCATTGGTACCCATCTCCCGAGCATCAGTGATGTGAGTGAGGTGAGGTGCCTACGCAGAGCCCAAAGGATACTAAAGGACAGTACCCACCCAGCCCTGCTTCTATATTAATGTATATTGTCTGCTATGTAGCAGAAGGGAGTTACAAACTCAATTTATATTTTATACATTATAACCATTATAACGTTATATTGTGACAAAATAAATCTACCCACCTACCTTAAAGAAGAATAAAGTGAATGTTTTGGAAAGGCCAAGTCAAAAGTTCTGACCTTAAAATGACTGAAATGTTATGGAAGGATGAGGAAGCAAGCAGCTCATGTGAGAAAACCCAACAACATCCAAGAGTTGAAGCTGTTCTGTACAGAGGAATGGGCAAAGATTCGTCCAAGTCAATAAGCAGGACTGTTCAAAAGTTACTGGAAACGTTTTGTTGCAGTTATTGCTGATGTACTCAGCGTTGACAGCCTGTTTTTAGTAATGTAATTATGTTTTTGGACTTTCTTTTGAGGACCTTGTAAAATGTTCTTACCTTAGGGCTTCACAGTAAATGGTCTGCAGCCATAGATTGTACATGCAATGCCTTTGAAAGCAGGTATGTGCTATATATGTTGAATAAATGTTTAAGACTTGTATGGATTCTCTTCACTTACATGACACAATGGGAGTGTTGTATGTTATACACACTGGAATGTGTATAGAGAAGAAAGATTCACACAGTATATAGCGAACTGGTAAATCATTCTTTTGGCCAGATGGCCTACATTAAGACATTTCTGATGTGAGCTGCGCGTCGGACGGTTCACGCCTCGCTGTCGTCCATTAATACCTGACAATGGACACCTCGTCGGGCATTAACCCTTACACATAGCCCATTGCCCTCTGGGTGGTTTGGGTTGCTGTTCCTTTACATTCCAGATGGCACAGTCGTTTCATTAGGTCCCCTTCAAAAAATGTCCCTTGATCGCTGTGAATTCGTTTTGGTACCCCAAAGATGTAGAAACACTTCTCTGTCAGCACAAGGGCCACTCTGCTGACAAGTTGATCTGGTGTTGGATATGCCTGGGAACATTTTTAAAACACATCTGTGACCATCAGCACATTTTACCGTCCATCACTGGCCTTATCCAAGATGTGAAAATATGCCAGCTCCACACGCTGTACATTCCCAGTGGTCTCTCTGTTGTCCCAGCTGTTTGTTGAGCAGTTGCCTGGTTAGTGCCGGCCCTAGGCATAGGCAGAATAGGCGGCGCAGCATCACCCCAGCACATCATAACCAACGCTCTGTTTATTTCAACCAAAACTAGACATGTGATGGTTGGAAAAGTGGAAAGACGACCCAAAACGGCTTTTCATAGTTTTTTGTTTCTGTCGACTTTGAATAAAGTGTATTTTATGATGCTAAAATTACTGTTTATTTACATGGAGTCTGGTGGCTTTAGCGAACGCAATTTCGCGGATGTTATTTTTAAAGAAAGGGTCTTACTCTTTACCAGAAAGGTTTACATCCTTAGAAATCCCTTCCATAATGTTGTCAGACACTTAGAATAATAATCTGAGCCTGTAAAAGGCAAAACAAGCACTTTTATGAACGTAAATACAAGCTGCACAATTGCCCTTTTAACTTACATTGTAGCTTGTTTCGCTGCTGCCGACTGCAGCGATCTTGCTTAATATTGGACCAATGTCAAATATAGTTGTTCCCAGGTTGAAAAAAACGGTAGTTACCATTTAAGAAATGAAGCAGCACAGAAGAAAACTACTACATGCTTCTGGTAGAGTGCATAAACTCAGCAGTGGCAAAGCAAACGCTCAGGGGCCATGTTTCCATTGTTGAAGATCAGGACACGCTTGGTACAATTGAGAATGTTGTAATGTAATTCATATTTTCAGTGAAATTGTGAATGTTGTGTTATATAACAAGAGCTAAGAATTTGAGTAATCCCTCAGTTTTAATTTCCTTAGGACATATACTGTATGAGGGGAAGGGATTATTATTGTGTGAATGCAGATTTAGCAGTATTGCTGATTCTTTATTTTTATTATTCTGTACGTTTTGTGGTCGTCTAACTTCTGCATACATTCAGCTACAAATAACATTCAAATATCAAAATGTTCAGTTCTTTAAGCACATGATGGGACTTCTTTAACATTTGTTCTGCTTTTTATACTTTTTAAAATATTAACCTTTTTTACAATTAAAGTGAATGACAGCATGCTTTAAATTCTTCGAATCCTCTTCTACTTCAAAATCTATCTCCTTCTTCATACTTTCACCTAGAGACATCATCCAAACTTTAAACCATTCACGACAAATTCATCTATTCAGGGTCTATCAAGCGTTTTGATGTCGTTTACAGTTTTTGCGAAAAAACTGTTTTAAGTTTAGTGTTCATTTCAGGCATTTTCATCGATTATAATGGATGTGTATTGCGTGACTTACAGTGGGTGATGTCATCGCTAGAGCACGAAGCCTTAAAAATATGTTTAAACGTAGGTATTCTTGTCTAGTTTCAGCAAATGTGTTCATGTAAGCGATATGAGTTATACATTTAGCTTGATGAGCTTCCAAATGACAACAGTTCCAAATATTCCTCCATTTGCAGCACACCACTTTCTTGAATAGCTGATATGCCCACATTTTGTTATTTTATCCACATACATTTGATATCAATACATTCGCAAAGGCCTTCTGGCGCTCACGATGAGGTCACTTAACTGATGCCACCTATAGTTTAGGCTGTCTGAGCCTTCTTTTCACAGGTCGCTCTCAGTGTCCCGTAATGGCAGCATTCTGACACAGGTGATAGGTCGTTAGCTGATTCCGAACATCAGAGATCAAAGCAATCTTCTCTATGTTTACAAACACGGCCACTGATCAGTAAGCATGCTGCAGCATTTTCACTAGACAGTCCAATTGCAACTACAGACAGTAATATGAACATTACGATTCATTTATATATATACACACACACACACACACACACACACACACACACACAGACAGACACACACACACACAAATACAGACAGACAGAGAGACAGACACACACACACTGCACACAGAGACATACACACACAGTCACACAAACAGACACACACAGACAGACACTCACAGTCACCACACACACACACACACACACACACACACACACACACACACACACACACACACACACACACACACACACACCTTGATGTCTAACATATATGTCAGGGGCTGCAGGTTCGATTCCGACCGAATTCAATTCAGTTCAATTGTATTTATAGTATCAAATCATAACAGGAGTTATCTCAGGACACTTTACAGATAGAGTAGGTCTAGACCAAACTCTATAATTTACACCAAAAAAAAAATCCCCCAAGAGCAAGCATTCAGTGCAACAGTGGCGAGGAAAAACTCCCTTGTAGGAAGAAACCTCGGACAGACCCAGGCTCTTGGTAGGTGGTGTCTGACGTGCCGATTGGGGTGTTATGAACAGTGGCAATAACAGTCACAGTGTAGATAATGAAACAGTGACTAGAAATAGTGGTTGTAGTAGCGTAGCAGGGAGTAGCAAGGTATAGCAGGGAATTGCAGCAGAACCATGGCAACAGCTGGAACCATGATTTTGGTGCCATCCTAATCCCGGGATTTCATCCTGGGTGAAAAGAAACATAAAGACTCCGGGGAGAAAGCTCTCCAGAGCTAGGTTAGTAACAAGCATGGTGGCCCACCTGCTTCTCTGTCCCAGAAATGCTAGGGGCTAGGCAGATGCTGCAACTCCTCACTCCCTAACTATATGCTTTATCAAAGAGGAGAGTCTTAAGTTTACTCTTAATTGTGGTGACAGTATCTGCCTCCCGCTGAAGCAGTTAGAAGGTCGTTAGTAATTTTCACCAGTGCTGTCTCTGTGCTATGATGCATTCTAAATCCTGACTGAAAGTCCTCAAATAAACTATTGCTATGTAGGACATCACATAACTGATTAGCAACTACCTTCTCAAGGATTTTGGAGAGGAAGGGAAGATTAGATATAGGTCTATAGTTGGCTAAGACCTCAGGATCTAGGGTGGTTTTTTTCAGAATAGGTTTTATCACAGCTACTTTAAATGACTGCGGTACATGACCTGTTAATAAGGACATATTAATCATATCTAATAATGAAATGTTAACCAGTGGTAGCGCTTCTTTAAGTAACCTCGTTGGGATGGGGTCTAAGAGACAGGTAGATGGCTTAGCTGAAGATACCTTTAACATTAATTGTTGAAGGTTTATAGGGTAAAAGCAGTCTAAGTATATGTCGGGTCTTGTCGTTCCTTCTAGCAGTCCTGCGTTTGAAGGTGAACTGTTAGAAGTTGAGGGCAGAAGGTGATTCATTTTATCTCTAATTGTTATAATTTTATCATCAAAGAAGCTCATAAAGTCGTCACTACTAAGAGCTATAGGAATAGATGGCTCAGTAGAGCTGTGACTGTCTGTCAGCCTGGCTACATTTTCTTCTATTAGTGATGAGTAATAGTCTGATCTGGCATTTCTGAGGGCCTTCCTATAGGTTTTCAGACTGTCTTGCCAATCTAAACGAGATTCTTCCAGTGTGGTGGAACTTCTCTTCTCTCTTTACTTTCAAGTTTTCGTGAGATTTGTTTTAGTTTGCAAGTTTGGGAGTTATACCAAGGTGCTAGTTTCCTTTGCTTCATCATCTTCTTTTTGAGAGGAGCAACAGAGTCTAAAGTCGTTCGTAGGCAGGCCGTAGCACTGTCTACAAAATTATCAATTTGGGAGGGACTGAAGTTAGCATAAAGGTCCTCTGTTATATTAAAGCACGACATTGAGTTAAATGCTGTTGGGATATCTTCCTTAAATTTAGCTATAGCACTGTCAGATAGGCATCTAGTGTAGAAGCTTTTATCTAATTTCATATAGTCGGGTAGTAAGAATTCGAAAGTTATTAAAAAATGGTCTGATAATAAAGGATTCTGCGGAAATACTATTAAATCTTCATTTTCAATGCCATATGCTAGCACAAGGTCGAGGGTGTGGTTAAAACAGTGAGTGGCCTTATGCACACTCTGACTGAAACCAATTGAATCTAATAGTGAGTTGAAAGCAATACTAAGGCTGTTGTTGAATGTCCATGTGAATATTAAAATCACCTACAATAAGTAATTTGTCTGATTTTAGAACTACACATGATAAAAACTGAGAATTCAGATAAAAATTCTGAATACGGACCTGGAGCTCAGTAAACAACAACAAATATAATTGGCTGTAATGTTTTCCATGTTGGATGTTGAAGATTAAGAACAAGGCTTTCAAACGAGTTATAATTTAGTTTAAATTCAGGATTAATTAACAGGCTTGAATCAAATATGGCTGCAACTCCACCTCCTCGGCCTGATCCTCTAGGAATTTGAGTGTTATTATGACTGGGAGGAGTGGCTTCATTTAAACTAACATATTCTTCATTGCACAGCCAGGTTTCGGTAAGACAGAATAGATCAATTTGATTATCTGATATCAGACACCGTGGTTATTAGACTATGAGAGGGCAGCTGCTGTAACGGAGTGTTGGAAAATGTATATATATGTTATACATTGATGGATGATAAATGCACATTATATTTGACTAATAATTCTTATTTCTCCATGAGGAGAGATGGGGCCTCTCTGTTCCAGTTCCAAGGCCAAATCTTGCACAACATTGATTTAACCTCTACTTGTCAGACGGCTGAAATTTCATGCAACGACATACCCAAATTAAAAGTGGTACAGCTCCCGTATACTTTGACACACTGGGATGTGCCTGATATCATTGGAAAGGAAACACTCTCAAGTTTTTGTTCCAAGTGTCAGGGTGATTCTAGGCCTCACTGACACAGAGCTACAGAGGCTAGAATAGAGTTTTTTATTTCCGTCCAAGTCATACATCTGTAATATGATTAAAATATACTGCTGTGAACAAATATGAGAGGTAGCAGACAATCCAGGACATTAGCCACATGTGTCTGCTTACTACAGAAAAAATCCAGAAGCCAAAAGACTCAAAAATTGATTTTATATGATTTTTTCTCTACAAATATGGCTGTGCGTTTTTCTTGAAAGGTGCAAAGAAAAAAGCCAAAAAAGTGCAAAATTCAAAACTTCTCAAATACAAAACACACCCACATCAATCACACATATACTTGACATAACTATATACATAAATATATAGAAATAAGTCATTATAAATTGGTCAGGTATGGCTTTGCATTGTAACAGTCACTGTCTGTGCTGAAACACAGAGCCAGCCATCACAGGGTTAAACTTTCAATGGGTTTCATGGTGTCAATGGAATCGTCTTTTTATTGGCTACAAGGCTAGGGGCGTTTCATAGCATGGAATCTTAACTGGCTGAAGCAAATGTCGATCAATCCCACCTGACCCCACATCACCTCCGAGCCGTGGTTGGCCGTCAAACCAGTCTATCTCCGGCTCTGAGTGACGGATTGACTTATGAGAGGTCTCGTTAGATTCCTAAGGCTTCAGAGAATAACATGGACGCGGTCATTGGCCGTTAGACGACCGGGAGGAAGCGGAAGAGCCGCTGGAAGAGCGAAGCTGTTGAGTCTCGCGTAGCTGTTTTTGTAACTCTGGGCTTGTAAACTTTAAGATTTTGAGGCGAATAACTCGTTTTGGATAAAACGGCTTAGATATTTCATTTCCTTGGACTCTTGTGGATTTATGAAAACAAAGTTTTTTGGGATTATATCACCTCTGTGGATAAAGGGACACTCAAAAAGGTATGAATGCACACACACCAGCTGCGCAGTGTAATTCTTAATTAATTTATTGTCTTTAACAGTGTTATAACTTCTATAAATCACCTTATGCTTTGTGTGTGGGCTTATATTAATCTTGAGAGGCTAAGCTTTCAAGTGGTGTATCGCATGGCCATATATTGTGAAGATTTAATGTGTAAAAAGTTATAACAAAGTGTATAGAGCGTCCATTTTGAGCGGAAGTGGGTCGTATGCGGGACAGTGACATTAGAGTTAAGCTATGCTTGTTTAAACTATGATTGTGAGACTCATACAATGTCAAAGTAACTGCGACCTTAAATATCACTATTGATTATACAAATGTCACTATTGATTATACTTTTGCTGACGTACAATGAGCTGTCGAAACATGTGACTTTTGTGAATAAAAACTCTGCAAGACGGAAGAATTGTCGGAGATGCAGGTGGTCGCCTGTTGGGCGCACCTCTCTCCTTGCAAGGATTCCCTTGCAAGTAAACTAAACTACCTGTTTGTGGTCTTCTGTGTGCTGTCTTATTAATTACAGAATAAGGGGTTTTCAAACCCAACACGGAGGCACAGAGGAGCGCGTTGCACTTCACCTCTGAATACTAATATCTACCTTGGGTTGTCATGGTTTATGACTGATAATAAACTCGGTCAGATTTTTTGATATGAGAGCGGCTCCATCCCAAGTGGGATGAAAGCCGTCTCTCTTAATCAGACTAGGCTTTCCCCAGAACGCCCTCCAGTTATCTATGTAGCCCACATCATTAGCTGGGCACCATTCCTTCAACCAGCGGATCGCTGATCAGGTTTGGCAGGGGTCCAGAGAAAACTACTGAGTCCGACATTGTCTTTGCATATGCACAAAGTGACTTAACATTAATTTTAGTGATCTACATAATCGGGTATCATTGCCACCTACGTGGAGTATGATCTTACGTATTTACTGTTATTTTTATTTATTTTTTATGTTATGGATTTATCTTTAGATAAGATTCTATATTGCCCGCTCTTGCCCCAGGGACGCGCACGACCGCAGCCGCTTTTCTTGGAGCCGACATCCTAACGTTTCGCAGTATAGAGCTCCCAATAACCAGAATTGGCTTCTCAGCGGTTGTATCACTGAGTGGGGAGAACCTGTTAGAAAGGCGAGGATGCCCCGATTTAGAGCGACCGCCGCTATGTGCACCCCCCGGTTTATAGTTAGTGCTATGCTTCAGTCACTACAGTCTACAGTCACCCACTCGCCCGACTGCTCGGGGTCTGTTGGGGGACTGCTAGCAGAAGCTACAGAATGTTAGCCTGCAACAGCTATGCTAAGCTGGCTAGCTACGGAAGCATACGACTTTGATTCCATAGTATGGAGCCGTGCTTCAAACTCACTAAGCCTTGCCTCCAGAACAGAGAATAAACTACACTTATTACATGTGTTATTATCACTAAAGGAGGCAGAGGAATATCTGAACATTTGACACACAGAGCAATGGATGCTCTGGAGATGAATTGGCCAATTGCTAATGGCTAAGCTCCAGCATTTTAACAATCGTGAGATCAGCGGGGCAGTCGTTGTAAGGGAAGATAGCTATAGCTACGTGCTTGAGTGTAACTGGTGTAGTTTAAATGCAATTTGAAGCAAATAGCCGCTAAGTTAAACAGATGCTTATGCTTATGCCCCGTTGATGCGGGCTCTAAGCGAAGCAAGTGTAGGCCTAGCTAGCTAGCTAGCTAGTTTAAGTGCAATCCAGGCAAATAGCCGCTAAATTAAACAAATGCTTATGCCCCGTTGATGTGCGCTCTAAGCGAAGCAAGTGTAGGGCTAGCTAGTTTAAGTGCAATCCAGGCAAATAACCGTTAAATTAAACAAATGCTTATGCTTATGCCCTGTTGACGCGGGCTCTAAGCAAGCAAGGTTTGTTTTAAATGTAATCCAGGCAAAAAGCGTAACACAACACAAGAACACCGGAAATGAGGCAATACGCTTACCATAAACGTCACCACCTGCGGTCCTTTCCTGCATTTCATTGTCATTTCTGATTTTCAAATAAAGGTCCAAGCTGGTAACTTCGTCATAACAGGATAGTCAGGATGAGCCAAAAAATAAAGCCTCAACAGGAAATAAGTCAAACAGGAGTGAATAAGTCACTGTTAAGCCACAATTACGTAGCCTAGAAATCTAGACGCACCCTAGCGGCAGCAAATTTAATTTGCAGCTAGGGTCAGTCTAGGCACTCTCCGTTGGCTTGCGAGCTGGAAAAACAAAATTCTTGTCTGGCCAATCACATCGTGTATAGAGTCGGTGGGCGGGCTTATGGCTGCTGCTGCTGGCAAACAGCGGTCTTCTGGAAGACTTGGAGTTAATCTTTTCTTTGAGAAGAATAAAGAACGGCACTGAAGTAATTCTTAAAAAAGGAAGATGTGTTTTGCCGACTGGATACGGCAAAAGTTGAATCTATCAACTAGCTCCGCCACCTTCTTCGTTGCTCTGCCTGGTTGTAGCGCTATCCTATTGCATGCAGAGGGAGTTTGAAAGACAACCGTTTATCCCGCCCCTCGGATTGAGCCCTGCCAATAGTGAGTTCCCAGACCCAGCATCTGGATGTGGGTCTGGCTAACAATTACGCACAGCTGATTCCACCAAAATGCCCCCAAGAAAAAGGAACCCGCACGCCCCAGTTACACCTCTTCTGCAAACCCTTAAGTTTAACGCAGCATCTGCTTTTTTAATACAGCCAGTATTTGTCAAAAACTGCAGCTCACACTGCGAGCTGTGTACACTGTGTTGTGGAGATAGGTCTGGCAATGTGATACACAGATGGCCTGCCCATTATACTGATTTCAAACCAATGACCAGGGTTTCACCAGGGTTGTCTGATCCATTATTTCAAAGTGATGCTTAGGAGGATTTAGTAGTAGTCTCAATGTCACCTTCTGTATTCTATATTGCATTATAGAGTGTGCGAGTGTGGTCTAGACCTACTCTATCTGTAAAGTGTCCTGAGATAACTTCTGTTATGATTTGACACTATAAATACATTTAATTATTACTATGTGAGATAACGTGTATAACTGTTCTCTTTGATTCTTGTATTGATGTATAGATGACAATCCCAAGTACATTTTAGTTTAATAGTTTGTTGCTGTTTATTGGCTTGTTTCTCATAAAGATTATTCATGTTTACGTCACTGTGGCCCTGTCCGTTCATTGTACGTTTCTAAATGAATTATGCTTAGAATGGTCTGAATCTTAGAAAATAATTAATCATTAAAGGGGTGATAGAATGCAAAACCGATTTTACCTTGTCATAGTTGAATAACGACAGTTTAGTGGGTAAATAGGACATAAATAGAACCTCAAAATCCCATTGACGCCTCTTTCCTCTCAAATCTCACAATTTGAAACTGCCTCTGAAAACGGGCAAATCTCAACAAACCACTGAGTTGACGTCAACCAATCCTCCTTATTTGGCTCTAGTCTCTACCTTTGTCACGCCCCAACATTTACATAGGCTACACCACTGATCTGAGATCAGGTAGTCTTCTGAATAGGTCGTGCAGATCTTAGAAATTGTATACATTGTTTATCTGCTATTTCATCGCTAAATTCACTTCTGAGACTTTTCTATACGAGAAATCAGCCATGTAGAGGTCAAATATGTGCCGAATTTTGTCCCGACTGTGTGTCGGAGTTCAGCAGCCGGTGCTGCCTAGGTTGCTGCCCGGCCTGTCCTCCTTCACAGACCCCGGCCCGCTGTGAGCTAGATGGATCCATCACGGCCGGCAGCCCGCAGAAAGTCACCATTTCTTGGTTACTGGACTACCAAACGCCGCTGCCCTGACAGAGCTCCAGGGCCTGCAGCTCGCTGCTCTCCCTCCCCTCTTCCTGCTAAATGGCCGGTGTGTGTGAGTGGAAGCGCGGTCAGCGAGCTTGTTACGCCCGCAATCTCTTACCACAGGTTCCAATTAATCTTATAATGGACATGTGTGTTGAGTTATTTAAACAAATGATCGGGGAAATAAACACCTTTTGTCCATGAGTCTCATTGATAGAGCCCGCGGTGAGCTGGATGGAGCTCTATCAATGAGAGCTAGCTAGCCTCCTCCTAACGAGACCCCTCAAATTCACAAAAATGTGTAAAATTGAAAACAGACAAAAGTGTTAGCTTTGTAACACCTTAGGGTAACTGTGGCTTATTTCACCTTCAACAGTGCATAACATAATTAAAAGATTCAAGGAATGAGGAGGAATTTCAGTTCGTAAAGGACAAGGGCGCAAGCCTAAGCTGAACAACCGTGATCTCCGAGTCCTCAGGCGGCACTGCATCAAGAATCATCATTCATCTATAAGCGATATCACCACATGGGCTCAGGACTACTTTGGCAAACCTTTGTCAAGTACCACAATACGTAGTTACATCCACAAATGCCAGTTAAAACTGTACTGTGCCAAAAGGAAGCCCTATGTTAACAGTGTCCAGAAGTGCCGTTGACTTCTCTGGGCTCGGAGGCATCTGGGATGGACCATCACACAGTGGAAACGTGTACTGTGGTCAGATGAATCAGTATTTCAGGTATTTTTTGGGAGAAATGGACGCCGTGTGCTCCGGACCAAAGAAGAAAAGGATCATCCAGACTGTTACCAGAAACAACACCAGCAACACTGGTATTTCCCATTTTGTGTGTGTGTGTGTGTGTGTGTGTGTGTGTGTGTGTGTGTGTGTGTGTGTGTGTGTGTGTGTGTGTGTGTGTGCGTGTGTGTGTGTGTGTGTGTGTGTGTGTGTGTGTGTGTGTGTGTGTGTGTGTGTGTGTGTGTGTGTGTGTGTGTGTGTGTGTGTGTGTGGTGGTGGTGGGCCGGTCTGGGCCAAAATGCCAGGGCCGATTTTTGGTCCCAGTCCGTCCCTGTGGCTCAAGCAGAGGAGCTTTTCCAAACTAAAGTTGATCAAGTCATACCTAAGGATTTGTGCTATTTAGAATATTTATTCTATATTGTGTAATTGTCTTTTGGCAATGTTGGAGGTAGAGATTGTGTTTCCTGTTGTAATTGCAGTAGTTAAATACCTGGATTCTCTTACAGTTTTTTTCGATTGCTAAACAACAGTGGGGCAGAACTGGAGTCACATGTGCAAAACTCTAACTACAGTCTGCACAGCATCAGTTCATGTGGACCAAACTCTAGTTCGTTTTTCATTGTTAGAACACAGTTTTCAAAACTCTACACACTTATCCCATGACTTTGACCACAACCTGCACAACACTGTGGATTTACAGCACTTTTATCAATTGCTAACTCACTGCTGTCAAAACTGTGAACCACACATTCAAAACATAATAGATTTCAGCTTTGTGCCTTTCAAACACTGCTGATTGCAATTTCAGCTAAAAGGCTAAGCAGGTGGAATTGTTTTAGACTTGTTAGTGAACACACACACACACACACACACATATATATATATATATGTGTAGAGCTCAGAAAGACTAATTTTGGAAATGGATCAAGGAAGACGGTTTCGTGGAGGGAGAAGGGTGGCAGGGAGAGGGCGGATGCGTGGAGGAAGACATAGAAGACAAAGAGCTGTTATTTCAGATGAAATCAGGGCTACACTTATCGACCATGTTGTGAACCATGGTCTCTCATTGAGAGAGGCAGGGTTGAGGGTGCAACCCAATCTGCAGAGATCCACAGTGGCATCTGTAATGCGAATTTTCCATCATACAAACAGGTGAGAGTTACATCTTTACAGTAAATGAAAACATTACAGGAATTTATTTTGTATTCCAATTATAGAATATTTACACAGATATATATTACAGTAAGTTTGACTGTAAAATATATTTTTTACAACAGGACCCAAAGGCTGCCCACAACAGGAGGAAGAGTAAAAATATTTTCAAATGCACAGGAAAATGCTATTGTTGACATGGTTGTTGTCAACAATGCAATAAAACTGCGGGAGATTCAAGAGAGAGTACTGGCTGATAATTATATATTTGAAAATGTTCATTCTGTCAGCACAACAACTATTGCTCGAGTCTTACAGAAACACAGAGTTACAATGAAACAGGTATACACTGTACCGTTCGAGAGAAACAGTGAACGGGTAAAAGAGCAAAGATACCAATATGTCCAGGTAAGACGTCTGAGGTTACATACACGGCTATAAAAAAAAATTACAGTAAAGAAAACACTAGCATTACAACAGTAAAACTGTTTACTTACTGTTTTTCAGAGAGTAATGGAGGTGGAAGCACTGGAAACACCACATTCATTTATATTTATCGATGAAGCTGGATTTAACCTTGCCAAAACACGGCGCAGAGGAAGGAATGTTATAGGTCAAAGGGCCACTGTGGAGGTTCCAGGCCAAAGGGGGGGAAATATCACCATGTGTGCTGCAATGTCCAATGATGGTTTGCTTCTCAACACAACTCATTGGCTCATACAACACAGAAAGGCTTTTAGCTTTCCTAGAACAGCTCTATGCTCAGCTGGTGCCAGCAGAACAGGGGGAGCCAGTAAGAAACCCCCAAGTTTTTGTCATAGTTTGCGATAACGTTGCTTTTCACCACTCTGCAGCTGTCACAGATTGGTTTGCAGCACATCATAGATTTATGGTTTTGTACCTGCCTGCATAATCACCTTTCCTCAACCCAATAGAGGAGTTTTTCTCTGCCTGGAGGTGGAAAGTGTTTGGTCACCACCCACATGACCAAATGTCTCTTTTGGAAGCCATGCGTGCTGGATGTGGGGACACGAGTCCAGAGGACTGCCAGGGATGGATAAGGCACTCCAGAAGGTTCTTCCCCAGGTGCATGGCAAGAGAGAACATTAGATGTGATGTTGATGAAAACCTATGGCCTGATGCGAGAGAGAGGCAGGATTAGCCCCTCAATTATTTGTTTGAATTATACAGTATGTACTTTTAGTTTCTACCTTTTTTTTCTCATTACTGTAATTCTGTAAATTACTACTGCTGATTTTCATTTACCTTAAATAATTTTTATGTTCTAAAAAATGAATAAATTATGTGAAAGAATGTCACTCTTTTCTTTGAAGAAAATATTACTTTGTATGAAGTGACTGAAATTTTTCAAACTGTAAAGAAAATAAAATTAAATAAATAAAAATAAAAAGTTAGTATTTTCTGAATTGGTGTTTCATGCTAATGTTTTTACTGTCAGTGTCTTGTGAGTGCCAGTGTGTGTTATCTCAGTGAGGGTTGTGTGTAGTGTTTGGCTGCACTGAGCCTGTTTTGAGCCATGTGTTAAGAGTTTTGTTGCTTGGAGTGGGTTTTGCAGGTGATGTGAACTGTTTAGCTCAGGTGACTGTTGGTAGTGCAGACTGTAGTTAGAGTTTTGCACATGTGACTCCAGTTGTGCCCACTGTGGTTTAGCAATCGTAAAAAACTGTAAGTGTGTTTATCAAATGTTCTAATGAAGGATTTGTGCAAATGGGAAATCTCTTTCACTTATGTTGTTCTAAAAAAACAAATTGTGTGTGTGTGTGTCATTCAATGTAGAACCGCCCCCGGCTGTCTCAAATGATTCATGACAGTGTGCAAATCATGGTGTTGGCAAAATCATACATGTTGTGGATTTAAATTCAGCATTATCACAAAAAAAGGAACATGCTGTCACTTTCAACTGCTTTTATACACTCACCTAAAGGATTATTAGGAACACCATACTAATACCGTGTTTGACCCTATCCTATCAATATGGGCCAACATTTCTAAAGAATGCTTTCAGCACCTTGTTGAATCAATGACACAAATAATTAAGGCAGTTCTGAAGGCGAAAGGGATCCCCCACACCATTACACCACCACCACCACCACCAGCCTGCACAGTGGTAACAAGGCATGACGGATCCATGTTCTCATTCTGTTAAACGGCAAATTCTGACTCTACTATCAGAATGTCTCAACAAGAATTGAGACTCATCAGACCAGGCAACATTTTTCCAGTCTTCAACTGTCCAATTTTGGTGAAGTCGTGCAAATTTTAGCCTCATTTTCCTATTTTTAGTGGAGATGAGTGGTACCCGGTGGGGTCTTCTGCTGGTGTAGCCCATCTGCCTCAAGGTTGTGCGTGTTGTGGCTTCACAAATGCTTTAATGCATACTTCGGTTGTAAGGAGTGGTTATTATTTGATCTTCTGTCAGCTTGTATCACTCGGCCCACTCTCCTCTGACCTCTAGCATCAACAAGGCACTTTTGCCCCCCAGGGGGCTGTTTCATAAAAGTAGAATTTATAAATAAATAAAGGATAACCGATAAAGCGAGACTTGACCTAGTCTAATCTGTGTAGCCTGGCCTGGTGCGTTTCACGACGGCCAAGCCAGGCTGAGGAGGAGCGACTAGGTCAAGCCGGGCTGAAGTAATTCGGATAGATGGCGTTCACGGATTTCCTTAACAGACCGCGAGGAGGTCGACTGATGCTACAATGGAGAATACGCGTTGTTCATACTTTATACAGAGTGAGCAGCAGCTTCTTGTAGAAGTATGATAATGTCAAACACATTATTTGTAAAAAAAAAAAAAAAAAGTAACACGGGCGCTGTAACAGCAGAGACAGCCTGGCAGACGATCGCGGACCAACTGAATGCGTAAGCAGCCTAAATATATACATTAACTGACCACTGCTCTGAATTAAGACCGTCATAATCATACCATTCAAGGATTAGGCTACTAATCATTTTCACAAATTAACAGTTGTACTCTTGTCTTAAAAGTAAGGAGAAGATAATGTTCCTCAGGAAATCTCTCATGGGCTAAAATATAAATTTCATAAGTCATATTAACTTCCACTGCTCGCTTTTAATGCAAAGTGTACAGCAGTTCGTTTTTGCAAATACCAAAAGTAACTCATTGAATGATTTCAGTTAAGAGCAGTAGTTCGTAAATATTTTCAGTCGGTCCGCTATATCTGCCACGCTTTTTCTCACGTTTTATTTTTTTTATAGAGGCCGAGTTTTAAAGATTATTTTGTGGGCACTATTTGACAGGACAGCTCAAGACATGAAAGGGGAGAGAGAGGGGGATTGACATGCAGCAAAGGGCCACAGGTCGGAGTCGAACCCGGGCCCTCTGCGTCGAGGAGTAAACCTCTATATATGGGCGACCGCTCTACCAACTGAGCTATCTGGGCGCACGGAGTTTCCTTCTTTACATATTATATGTTTTGCTACCTTGTATATATGGAGATAAAAGAGAAAGACACTGAAGAAATTGGACTCTAAAATCTAGAAACTATAAAGATAATTAAGTGATAAATATAATGCACACTGTAAAAATGAATGCAGGGCTCGAGAGTGCGACCATTTTGGTCGCACATGCGCCCAAATTTTGTAAGGGTGCGACTAACATTTTTCCTAGGTTGCACCGGTGCACCTCCGCGCAGCCTCGCCGCACCTCCGCTCAGCCCCGCCGCACGTCCGCGTAGCCCCGCCGCACCTCCGCGCAGCCCCGCCGCACCTCCGCGCAGCCCCGCCCCCATTCACACACACGGCCACCGTGCAACACGAGACACGGCATCGGTTTACACTGCGACATTTGTCTACAGTTTTAATTGTTATTAACACAGCTGTATATCGTTAAGCATGAGAGGGGAACCTGTATTTGTAGCAGTGTTTCCGCTGGTAACTCTGTTACTGCGGCCGCCGCACGGCGGAAAACACAGACGAAATTATTGAATGCAACTAACTTCAGACGGAGCCTGAAAAATGCAGCGCAGTGACGATACAGACATTTCATATACAAGACGTGTGTAGCGCCGCTGACCCGCCAGGGCATTCAACCCGTTCATAGTGAGTCAGCCGTCACTCTGTGAGTAGCATACGCTTCAGTCTCTCTCTCTCTCTCTCTCTCTCTCTCTCTCTCTCTCTCTCTCTCTCTCTCTCTCTCTCTCTCTCTCTCTCTCTCTCTCTCTCTCTCTCTCTCTCTCTCTCTCTCTCTCTCTCTCTTTATTTTGATAGGAAAGCTGAAGACATGAAAGGGGAGAGAGAGGGGGTGAATGACATGCAGTAAAGGGCCGCAGGTCGGAGTCGAACCCGGCCCGCTGCGTCGAGGAGTAAACCTCTATATATACCACCTGAGCTATCCGGGCGCCATCTTTCTCTTTTAATTATGTTATTGTTGTTGATAACAAGTGAAGGAGCTTTCTCAGAGATATATATATTTTAAATGTATCCTAGGCTATTTATTTCAGATAATTTTCATTTACATGTGTTGCAGCTGTATATTTTCAAACTGAGAAGTAAACCAGCTGTCTTAGCATTTTATTTGAATCACAATCTGTTTTCATAAAAGAGCTTGTGAAAAGTGGCTTTGACTTAAAACGGAACATTTAGCCCACTTAGTCCACAGAGATATGATTTTGAGTCCTGGACTAGTGGAAGATCTGATAAGAATCAGTGTGTGTGTGTGTGTGTGTGTGTGTGTGTGTGTGTGTGTGTGTGTGTGTGTGTGTGTGTGTGTGTGTGTGTGGGAGGGGGGGGCAGTTTGGAGAATTTTGATTTTTTTTTTTTTTTGAATTTTGATGCTAGGGAGTGTGGCAAGCTGGTACTGTCATTGGTTTAGGAAAGGCTAAAGGGGAAGAAGGCCAAATTACAGGTGTTGTCCATCTGAGGGGCAGAGGACAGCAGGGGGGGGGCTATAAGACTTTGAGCCATGAAATGTTAGATCTCAGTTCAGGGAAGCACTTTGATATATTTTGAAATGTTTTACTTAAAGGTATAGTGGTCGCTGACAGGTCAGCGAGCAGACGGCCATAGACAGTATATAAAAGTTTCCGACCGCGGCGCTGCCCCCCCGCTCTCGGCGATAGCTTGTTTGTTGGCCTGTAGCATGCTAACGTTAGCTATAGAGATGCTTGTCCTAAATAGATTTCCATTTACCGGTGGCGAGTCTGACATAGTGGAAAAAGTGCAAATCTTCTTTTGGAAAGTCGGCTTGTAGAGCCATGCCGACAGCAACTTGTAAACAGAGCGTGCACGAGGAGAACTAGGCTAGTGCACGCTCTCTCGTGCACACGTTTAATAGGCGTTCCCTCTCGGGAGCAGGTAGGGTGTTGTGCATGTGCATTTTTTCACATTTTTTCACATTTTTTGCATTTAAGTGGAGAGGGCGGTTCTTTTCTAAAATTCGGGAAAATCCTCCATTATACCTTTTGAAATGTTTTAGTTTGGCAGCTCAGTGAAGCACTTCAAACTTTTTTTGTTAATATTTTTATTTTTATATGCAGTATGATTGTGTTTCAACTAAAAAGTATTTACCTACACCTTATTCTTGTTTAAAATTTACATAATATAAATGAATGTACATGGAGCGTGATAAAAAGGTAACCTTGAAATTGTGGCGTTAACGGTGCCGCGAGGAAAAATTTGGGTGCACCTAAATTGTGTGCTGGTGCACCTAAATAAAAAAGTTAGGCGCACCAGTGCAACCAAGGCAAAAAGTTAGTGTGGAGCCCTGGAATGTAAGAGATATTCATCAGTTATTGCCCCCCCAGCAAAATATAAGGTCAAAAAACATTGGGGTGTCTGCTCTCTGTTGTTACATGAATAGTCTACACTATATAGTTATTGGTTCAGTGAACTAAGACTATAATTAAGGAGGATTGTACAATTAGGATAGGTTTATAATTGTACAATTCTCCCAAATTACAGTCCCAGTTAACTGGACAACACAAACTGTGTGTTAAGAATGCCATTTTATTGAATCCTTTATTGTTAAAGAATACAAAAA
The DNA here is from genome assembly GCA_023631565.1 of Gymnocephalus cernua. Classification (NCBI taxonomy): domain Eukaryota; kingdom Metazoa; phylum Chordata; class Actinopteri; order Perciformes; family Percidae; genus Gymnocephalus; species Gymnocephalus cernua. The sequence continues at coordinate 11,715,630 of CM042432.1, forward strand.
AAATTAAACAACTAAAATAATTTAAGATGCATTGGTCCATAGAAACACACATGTACAGCACTTTATATATTGCCCTTAGTATCTGACTTCATTTAAAACACATTTGGAAACTTTGTCAGCCTTTTTTAATTATCTCAACTGACATAATATATTCACCAAATTTCTAACAACAATATGAACAACAGTCTTGTCACTTTACAACGACTGTCACTTTACTAATTATGAAAAATAATGGTCAAAACTTTAAACAATAACAGGCTGGTAACAAGAGAGTAAAACCACTGCTGAGTGAACAGAAAAGGCAGCAGGATTAATAAATTCTGGTTGTTAGCCTGGTCAACTGGGAAATCCCGGCTTAATCCCTTATCTTGGTTTTGTGAAATAGCCCTCTGGACTGCAGCATACTGGATGTTTTTCCTTTTTCAAGCCGTTCTTTGTAAACCCTAGAAATGCTTGTGCGTGAAAATCCCAGTAATTGAGCAGATTGTGAAATACTCAGACCAGCCCGTCTGGCACCAACAACCATCCCACGCTCAAAGTTGCTTAGATCACATTTCTTTCCCATTCCGACATTCAGTTTGGAGTTCAGGGGCCTCATGTATAAACGTTGCGTACGCACAAAAAGCTTGCGTACGCTGGTTGTCACGGACATTTCCTGATGTATAAAGAAAAACTTGACGTGAGAATGTGCGGGCCGTCACGCAAACTGTTGAGCAGTCGTGAGAATGTGCGGACCGTCCGCAAAGTCTTGTCTGGCTCTGTAACGTGGCGAATTCTAAGTTAAAAGTGCTGAAAATCAGCAAACATTACAAAATAAAGTTTCCACTTCACTTACTGGCATATGTCTATGACGTTGTCTATGAAAAAACATATTTATACCCGCTGATACTCCATAAAAGTTTGATCATTTATATGGATAATGTTTCACATCTTTCACACTACCTCTCCGGGAACCATCACCTTATCGTGGTGGAGAGGTTTGGGTGTCCCTATGAACCTGAGGGCTGTGTGGTCTGGAGCTTTGTGCTCCTGGTAGGGTCTCCCATGGCAAAGTGGTCTCAGGTGAGGGGCCAGACGAAGAATGGTTCAAAAGACCCTATGAAAAAACGAGGAAGGGATAGAGAGACCCTGCCCGGAGGAAGCCCGGGGCCCCCGTCTGGAGCCAGGCCCAGAGGGAGGGCTCGTCAGCGAGCGTCTGGTGGCCGGGTTTGCCACGGAGCCCGGCCGGGCACAGCCCGAAAAAGCTACGTGGCACCTATCTCTCCAGCCCATGGGCCCACCACCTGTGGGAGGAACCGCTGGGGTCGGGTGCGCTGCCACACGGGTGGCGGTGAAGGTCAGGGGCCTCGACGGACCAGACCCGGGCAGCAGAGGCTGGCTCTGGGGACATGGAATGTCACCTCGCTGTGGGGGAAGGAGCCGGAACTTGTGCGTGAGGTGGAGCGCTACCAGTTGGATCTGGTGGGGCTTACCTCTACGCATAGTCTCGGTTCTGGAACCGTACTCCTGGAGAGGGGTTGGACTCTTTTCTTCTCCGGAGTTGCCCAGGGTGTGAGGCGCCAGGCGGGTGTGGGGATACTCACAAGTCCCCGGCTGAGCGCCGCAACGTTGGAGTTTACCCCGGTGGACGAGAGGGTCGCCTCCCTACGCCTGCGGGTTGTTGGGGGGAAAACTCTGACTGTTGTTTGTGCATATGCACCAAACAAGAGTTCAGAGTATTCGGCCTTCTTGGAGACCTTGAATGGAGTCCTGTATGGGGCTCCGGAGGGGGACTCCATAGTTCTGCTGGGGGACTTCAACGCACATGTGGGCAATGACGGAGACACATGGAGAGGCGTGATTGGGAGGAACGGCCTCCCTGATCTAAACCAGAGTGGTTGTCTGTTATTGGACTTCTGTGCTAGTCATGGATTGTCTATAACAAACACCATGTTCGAACATAGGGATGCTCATAAGTGTACTTGGTACCAGAGCACCCTAGGCCGAAGGTCAATGATCGATTTTATAATCGTTTCATCTGATTTGAGGCCGTATGTTTTGGACACTCGGGTGAAGAGAGGGGCGGAGCTGTCAACTGATCACCATCTGGTGGTGAGTTGGGTCAGGGGGTGGGGGAAGACTCTGGACAGACCTGGTAAGCCCAAACGGGTGGTGCGGGTAAATTGGGAACGTCTGGAGGAAGCTCCTGTCCAACAGACCTTCAACTCACACCTCCGGCGGAGCTTTTCATGCATCCCTGTGGAGGCTGGGGGCATTGAACCTGAGTGGACAATGTTCAAAGTTTCCATTGCTGAAGCTGCGGCAGGGAGCTGTGGTCTTAGGGTCTTAGGTGCCTCAAGGGGCGGTAACCCTCGAACACCGTGGTGGACACCGGTGGTCAGGGAAGCCGTCCGACTGAAGAAGGAGTCTTTCCGGGATATGTTATCCCAGAGGACTCCGGAGGCAGTTGCAAGGTACCAACGGGCCCGAAGGACTGCAGCCTCTGCCGTGAAAGAGGCAAAGCAGCGGGTGTGGGAGAAGTTCGGAGAAGACATGGAGAAGGACTTTCGGTCGGCACCAAGGCGCTTCTGGAAAACCGTCCGCCACCTCAGAAGGGGGAAGCGGGGAACCATCCAAGCTGTGTACAGTAAGGATGGGACGTTGTTGACCTCAACTGAGGAGGTAATAGGGCGGTGGAAGGAGCACTTTGAGGAACTCCTAAATCCAGCTGATGCGCGCTCTTTGTTAGAGGCAGAGCTGGAGGATGACGGGGGATTGTCGTCAATTTCCCTGGTGGAGGTCACTGAGGTAGTCAAATAACTCCACAGTGGCAAAGCCCCAGGGATTGATGAGATCCGTCCAGAAATGTTGAAAGCTCTGGGTGTGGAGGGGCTGTCTTGGTTGACACGCCTACTCAACATTGCGTGGAAGTCTGGGACAGTGCCAAAGGAGTGGCAGACCGGGGTGGTGGTTCCCCTCTTCAAAAAGGGGGACCAGAGGGTGTGTACCAATTACAGGGGTATCACACTTCTCAGCCTCCCTGGTAAAGTCTACTCCAAGGTGCTGGAAAGGAGGGTTCGGCCGATAGTCGAACCTCAGGTTGAAGAGGAACAATGCGGATTCCGTCCGGGTCGTGGAACAACGGATCAGCTCTTTACTCTAGCAAGGATCCTGGAGGGAGCCTGGGAGTATGCCCATCCAGTCTGCATGTGTTTTGTGGATCTGGAGAAGGCATATGACCGGGTCCCCCGGGAGACTTTGTGGGAGGTGCTGCGGGAGTATGGGGTGAGGGGGTCCCTTCTCAGGGCCATCCAATCTCTGTATGACCAAAGCGAGAGCTGTGTCCGGGTTCTCGGCAGTAAGTCGGACACGTTCCAGGTGAGGGTTGGCCTCCGCCAGGGCTGCGCTTTGTCACCAATCCTGTTCGTAGTATTTATGGACAGGATATCGAGGCGTAGTCGTGGTAGGGAGGGGTTGCAGTTCGGTGGGCTCGGGATCTCATCGCTGCTCTTTGCAGATGATGTGGTCCTGATGGCATCATCGGCCTGTGACCTTCAGCACTCACTGGATCGGTTTGCAGCCGAGTGTGAAGCGGCTGGGATGAGGATCAGCACCTCTAAATCTGAGGCCATGGTTCTCAGCAGGAAACCGATGGAGTGCCTTCTCCAGGTAGGGAATGAGTCCTTACCCCAAGTGAAGGAGTTTAAGTACCTTGGGGTCTTGTTCGCGAGTGAGGGGACAATGGAGCGGGAGATTGGTCGGAGAATCGGCGCAGCGTGGGCGGTATTACATTCAGTTTATCGCACCGTTGTGACGAAAAGAGAGCTGAGCCGGAAGGCAAAGCTCTCGATCTACCGGTCAGTTTTCGTTCCTACCCTCACCTATGGTCATGAAGGTTGGGTCATGACCGAAAGAACGAGATCCAGGGTACAAGCGGCCGAAATGGGTTTCCTCAGGAGGGTGGCTGGCGTCTCCCTTAGAGATAGGGTGAGAAGCTCAGTCATCCGTGAGGAGCTCGGAGTAGAGCCGCTGCTCCTTCACGTCGAAAGGAGCCAGTTGAGGTGGTTCGGGCATCTGGTAAGGATGCCCCCTGGGCGCCTCCCTAGGGAGGTGTTCCAGGCACGTCCAGCTGGGAGGAGGCCTCGGGGAAGACCCAGGACTAGGTGGAGGGATTACATCTCCAACCTGGCCTGGGAACGCCTCGGGATCCCCCAGTCAGAGCTGGTTAATGTGGCTCGGGAAAGGGAAGTTTGGGGTCCCCTGCTGGAGCTGCTCCCCCCGCGACCCGACCACGGATAAGCGGACGACGATGGATGGATGGATGGATCTTTCACACTATTAACTGTTTAATCTGCAGGCTACTTAACCTCTGTTAAACATGAGGACGGGAAATATATTCAGTCATCCTCTGTATTTAGATGAAATACATACTCACTGTGCAACAAAAATATCGGCATTGAAAAATGTAATAGCCTATATTACATCTGTCCGTGGCGATCTTTTTGTTAGTGTCTGTAAGTCAGTAGTTACTGAGGCTCAGACATCCATGGCGCACGGGATGCGGGACGCACGGCTCCATCTCCCCAGGAACAAACGCTGTTTTCGGGTGGGCAAACTCATGTGATGCGTAATTGATCCCGTGGATGATTTGTAGGCTATTAAGTGAACAAGGTGTACCCGGTGCACCAAACACTGGCCCGTCTTGACTGTCTTAATTCTGCACATATTTCTGTTACTGTAGTCCTATTTACTATTTCATTTATTTCATCCATGCGTGGCGCAGCGGATCCGTGCGCACTGTCACCTGCCGTGGAGACGCTGGCCTCGCTAACCTCTCCTCTGAGTCGGATCTCTCTCGCGCTCTAGCCTACTAACACTTAAAATAAATGGCATTACATCAGTGAGTTCAAACTGCTTATTGTGCGTCATTTGGACTGACACTGAGATGTTGTTCTGTAACTGGTGTGGCGCTGCCTCTATTCTCTTGATTTCCACTTCGACATTGGACATTGTTTTTTTAATTTCTGCCATTCACCGCCTGGTCAACATTTGCCACTCTGGGCATTTTCTTTTATTGCTTATCCAAGATGACAAACCTCCAGACAGAAAAACATTTCTCGCCTCCACTTCCGCGATCAGCACCTAAACCTCGGTGAAGTTTTTTTCCGTCTGCAGCGGGATAACCCGTTGTGATTGGACGAAGAATGACGTCGGGGGCGCATTTATAGTAATTTCCATATTCATTTATGGGAGGAGGCAAGGCGGGGTCAGTGGCTCATTCATGTGTACAATATTTCTGTGCGTAGGTACTTTTCTAGTTTTGGTCGTACGCCATCTTCTGGTATGAAAGCTGCGCATTCTTTTATACATGAGGCCCCAGGAGATTGTCTAGACCTGGACGACACCCCTAAATGCATTGAAGCAGCAGCCATGTGATTGGTTGATTAGATAATTGCATTAACGAGAAATGTAACAGGTGTTCCTAATAATCCTTTAGGTGAGTGTATTTTAAGCAAACTTAAGATATGGAGATATGAACATTAAAAGATTTAACAGCTTAGACATAAACTGAACAATTTCCACAGACGTGTGACTAACAGAAATTGAATAATGTGACCCTGAACAAAGAGGGGGTCAAAATCAAAAGTAGCCCTCAGTATCCGACGTGGCCACCTGCTGCATTAAGTAATGCAGTGCATCTCGTCCTCATGTACTGCACCAGATTGGCAAGTTCTTACGGTTAATGTTGCCATCCTGTACCTGTCCCGCAGGTCTGATATTCGGATGTACCTATCCTATGCAGGTGTTGTTACATGTGGTCTGCCACTGCGAGGACTATCAGCTGTGGTTCCTTTCTCCCTGTAGGGCTGTCTTAGGTGTATCACTGTAGGGACATTGCAATGTTTTGCCCTCACCACATCTGCTGTCCTCATGCCTCCTTGCACCATGCCTAAGGCATGTTCACTTAAATTAGCAGGGACACTGGGTGTCTTTCTCTTGATGTTTTTCAGTCAGTAGAAAGGTCTCTTTACTTTCCTAATTTTCTTATAACTGTGACCTTAATTGCTTACCACCGGCAAGCTGTTATTGTCTTTTTGACCGTTCAACAGGTGCATGTGCATTGTTTATAGTTCATTGAACAAGCATGGAAAACATTGTTTAAACCCTTTACAATGAAGATCTCTAAAGTTATGATTTTTACAAAAGTATCTTTAAAATACAGTGTCTTGAAAAAGGAATGTTTATTTTTTTGCTGAGTTTATGACACATACCCAGGAGTAAAAAAAATTCAAAAATCTTATATCTTCAGGTACATGTTTTAGTGTATTTAATACAGAGATGAAACAGGAGACGATTGAATTCAATAAAAACAGCATTAGAGAAAAGGAAAGATAAAACTGGAAAACAAATAGCAAAAAAAAAAAAGAATAAATATGTACACTGATGCAGCATTCCCTCTTAAACATACACACAGATAAACAGGCACGGAATAGACACACTGTAAAAACATCTTTTAAAATGTGGACGGCCGTACAGGGAACAGCGCATAAGAGCTTTTATTCTTCTAACCGATTCTCTTAAATGTTACAATAGAAGCTTTATAAAAGCTGGAAACTATCTTATATTTAAATGTTGAAGGTGGGTTAATTACAAGGAGTAATATTAATATTATATCAGGTGAAATTAAGTCTACCCACTACAATAAAACATCATTAAATGTTAATATAAAGGTCATAAGGTATAAAGATAATTAAAAAGATTACAACATGGTAAAGGGCAAGAGAGGTCAACCTTGTAACTTTAACTAGTACATAAAACTCACAAAGAGCTTAACAACCTGCATTTGTTAAATAGAAATACCTAAACATGTACAATTAAAAGTATTTTTATTTCTTTAAAGCACAGTGAAATGAAACTAGCATTCGAGGACAGCAAAACGTTCCAATTTTAACCAGATGACAGACGTTGTTTACTTTGTCAATAGTTAAGTGTTAACACTTCACTAAACACTGCCAACAATGGTAGCCAACCAGGAAGCTGAACAGGCAAGGTATAAATATGTGACAATGTGTCTGGTGAAATACATTAACAAAAAAAGCAAGCGTGTCAATATAATCCATTAACAAGTGCAGACAAAAAGTAGAGCATCCTTCATTTTTTAAGGGTAAGGCAAACTTTATATTACAGTGGTAATCACACACCTGTAGCCCTCAATGTGCAGTACTGTTCCAGTTAGCCTCTAGTCTTAATTCAAGCATTGTGCATGTTTGGAAAGAAGCACCAAACTGCCTTGTCAGCAACACAGACCAGTTTTAACTGAATACATCATATAGTAGGCATCAGGTTGATGAACAATTGGTTTATTGTTTTAACCCTTCTTCGCAGAAGTTGCAGTTGTGAAGCACTGTAGCAGTAGCTAAACAACTCTGAATTCTTCAGTGCCTTCAATGCCATTTTCCTTCTGGATTTGGAAAGTCTGTGATGAGCTCCAGTATGGACAAATTCTAGTTAGCCATATAGGTAGCTTCTCCTTTTTTTGCACCCTCCCAAGCAGCAGTGTCTCAGAAAAGGTGGGTGGTTGAACGACTGAATGTGTGGTACTTCCTCTCAAACATGGAGGGCAGATTGACCATGGAGGGGGAATGGTGTGCCTGTAAATAAAAAAACAGAGAAACAAATTAGAGAAAGAAAAATGTGTGTGAAGAAGAGGTGACAAAAACCTGAAATAAAATACTAATACCCAGTTGTGTTGGTTAATAAGACTTGGCTCTTATTTACATGTTTTTGGCCATTCACCACATCAACGATATGACTACAACAAAGTCAAACATGGCTAGAAACGGCAAGAGTGTAAACAAACCTTCAGGGGTCCGTTTCAGGTAGGAGGATTAGTGGAAACTCTGAGTTTGTTAAGCCTGAGATGAGGGAAACTGAGTTTTCCGTTTCAGAAAGAGAGGTAACTTAACCTCTGAGTCAGTTACTATGGTAACTGAGCCTATGAACCTAACCTGGTCGGGAGCAGGTTTTCTTCAAGAAACCTCGAGTTTCTTGAAGACTCCTCCCCATGGATGTATGAAGAGAATTAACGCTCCTCCCTCTGACACAGCGCACTCATTTCCTCATTCATTCATTCAGTCTGGATCAGGAGCATTTCAGCACAGTTTGTTATATTGCCGTGAATAAAATAAAACATTGTTGGTTTATTAACTGTTAGGCAGATTTTAAAACATTGTTTTTTTCTCAAAACATGACATTTCCTTTTATTGACGACCCTGTTGATGAAGACGCTGTATGGCAGGGAGTTAAACATATGTCGGAAGATGATATTGACGCATATTAATTTCCAGATAACTTCCTATTTCAGCGCTATGGTTTTTCTTCCCAGTCTATCAGTTATGTAAGCTACATAACCTTATCCGTCCTCATATCACTAACATCACCCATCGTGGACATGCTCTATATCCGAGCACATTCTTGCATTACAGTTGTCTCTACAACCTTGATGATAATAATAATTTTAATAAAGCGCCGTCAGAAGAGATCGCTCTGAAACGTTGTTTAACTGCTATAAATCATCTCATGCTTTGTGTTTGGGCTTAATTAAATCCTGACAGTCTAAGCTTTCAATAGATGTGCTGCATGACCATATATTTAGAAGATTTAATGCGTCAAATTTATAACAAAGTTTAAGCAGCGTCCACTTTGAGCGTGAGTGTCTACGGGTCAGTGAAAGTAAAGAGTTTAAACATGTGTAGTGTTCCCTGGACACAAACCAGTCAGAGACATTAAAAAGGAGTTCCACAGGATTACAGGTGAATGATGTCAACCCTTTGAAATGAAAGATTATAGATTTTAATTCTGTTAATGATGGTGCTGCAGCCTCAGAATGGGATTAGTAGCCTAGGACTTTTTCGCCCGGAGTATTGCACCTACCTGAAATACGGTAGATTTGAAGTAATATTATCTTATGATTAAATATGATATACATCATATTGGAATATAAGCACTTTACTCTAGCAGCAATTTTCTCCAGCGCAATTTCTCTCTCTTTGCAGCAGCCGCGTGTTGCTTTTTTTAACGAAATACATGTTCAAACTCGCTGTATGTGCGCATGAGTATGTCCGCCGACCCGTTTGTTTGTGATTGTTGCCATGGTGAATCGTAGTATCATGGCTCCATTCATGCTGTCTTCGGTGCACGCGCGTAACCCTGAGTCAACCTACTCCGAGTTGATTGAACCAACTCGAATCAGCCGTTGTGAAACCGAAAACTCTGAGTTTCCATCTCAGGCTCAATCAACTCAGAGATCAGGCTCAGACTCAGAGTTTGTTGAACCTCCTACCTGAAACGGACCCCAGGTTAGTCAAACTCATTTGGAATAGAAAACAAAAGTGAATGGCAAAATTATTATCCCAAACGGTCCATTATAAACATTGCTCCCACTTCCTGCTTTGACTTTGACCTAATGCACTCACCTAGTTGTGTGTATACTAGGGCTGCACGTTTGAATGGTAGTTTCAATTTAGTAGTTCATAGTTAACGTGTACAAATAACAAGGTCATGAGACAGAGCCATCTTCTAGTCGTATACATACTAGGAACTTTATTCTCAGAAAGACGAAGCACTGCTACTTCTGTTACTTGGGCGGAGTGATTTGCTAGCAGCACCTGAAGCCCCGTGGTGAGGAGCAGAGAGTTCGCCTGGAGTAATAGAGTCAACAATTACTAGATAGTAAAAGCATAGTGACCTTGTTATTTGTACACCCTGTGACTATACGAATCTCAACATGTAAATAGGTACATGTTGGCGTTATTTTGTCACTTATTTGGAGCAGTAGGCTAGTTGGAACTGGTTACTTCCAGGATCTGTGCTAGGCTAAACTAATGGTGGGTGCGTCAGAGTTACAACACGCACGGAGATGAGAAGGGTATGTATCGACTTGTTACGGGGGTTACGGTGAATAAGCTAAAGTCCCAATAAGTCGGCGTGTTCCTTAAAAAAAGAAGATGATGCGCAGCTTCAGGTATTGTGCAAAACCTGTCTTACTAACGTTGCTACCTCACGGGGTAACATTACGGACCTGTATCAGCACTTAAAACAAAAAAAAAAACACAAAGCCATCTATGACAGTTGCATGGCTAAAATGCCGAACACCAGTTTGTCAAGTAAGCAAAATACCACCCGACAGGCATCACTCACCGAAAAGCTGTATCTACATGCTCTAAGTTTGATTAACATTGCCTCCATTTTTTTTTTAGCCGTGTTACCACGGAGACGGTCCCCGGCCCACACCGCACTCTCTCACTTTTCGGCAAAGACCCTACCCTACTTTGCATCTGATTGGCTAGAACTCGTTTCATTGGTAAGTGGAAGTTTGATGATTGGTTAAACACAGCGCATCAAAAACAAATCCCATGTGAATTTTTTAATTTATTTATTTTTCTAAAATAGTCATACGCCAGAAATCCGGCACCAGGCCCAAGTACTGTAAGCCCTGCGTTAGATAGAGCTGCGTTCCTCTTATATGATTGGTAGGTGAAATCAATTGACTCGAAAATATTAAACCGCATGCAAGTTCCCAAATATTATTATACCTTTTTTTTCTCATGGCCGCATGCTGGAGATCCGTGATACTTTAAGCCCTGTGTGTCTGATATAACGTAATTTACACTGATTTACGTGTTTTTGGATACACAGTTTGTTGTTTGTTGCTAGTGCTTGACATGCAGGCTCTGCAAGCACAGCCAACCACCAATCACAATCAATGTTGATCAATTTATCAAACAAACAAGCCGGCCACGCTAGTCGACCACAACCTGAAATTTAGAGGAAGCAACATGCATACATTATTAATATAATTCACTCTAGCCTGGATTGATAGTATTATATGTATACAATGGTGTCATGTGAGTCAACCAGTGTATTTAACTACCTAATTTCCCTCTCCAAAATCACTTCAGAAGAGTTTTCACATGTAGATGCACTTCCCTACAATATCACCCCAGTAGTCGAGAATGATTTATTATTTCCAAATAGAGCAATTTATGTCATCTTGTAAAAATCAGTCTTTTTTTCATATCGCAACATATATCGCAGGGAAAAAAAATGTTGCAATGTCAGTTTTTTTTCCAATCGTGCAGGCCTAATGAATCTCGTTCATGTCCTAGATCTACACCAACTCAGCTTTATAACACCATATTTGTATAAAGCCAACTATTGATAGCAACCACCTAGCGAACATTCTCAGCCACCATCAACAGTTAGTAACCCAGGTGATTCAAAGGAGCACAGCTATTCCAAATCAACCCTTAAAATCTCTGCCCTGTACACGTATGCCAATCTTAAGTGGAGAAAACCACTACAACTGCAATACTTGTATATTTCTAAGCCCCTCATTTAATCACTGGAGATCAGAGTTCAGCTGGATGCAGACCCTTATTAATCTGCTCCATCTTTGTCGTAGGGTCTCAGCTTCTAAGGGGTTGATTTGGGACTAGAAATGCACATGTGGCATTTGGATGTTAAAAGGCCAACATGGACTATACAGTATATAGTGAGGATTCATTTGAAACTTTAAAAAAATGTAGTGGTGCACCCCTAGTTTAAATTAGACCACAATAATAAGTTTGCTCACATCAGACTCCAGGACTGAACTTAGCCATGGTTTAGAGCAGAGTCTCCCTGCGAGGACTGTTCAGGGCAGCCTTGCGTGGTTCCAAGGGGACTTGAGGATCCCTGCATGACTCAGAAAAGGTCATGCCTTTGACATTAACCGGCTGAGGAACCAGGAGCCTTGGCTGGAACCCTACAGAGGGTAGGTGTCTGGAAACATGCTGGCTAGATGCTGGATGGGAGGTTTTGGGGTTGAGCTGAGCGGAGTTTCGGACAGCTGGAATGGAGGTGGAGGTGGGCTGAGTTGAAGAGGTGGACTGTTGGGAATTGTAGAGGCCTGAATGAGCTTGTGCTGGTTGGGACACTAATGGAGCATGAAGAATGAACTTGGGTTCTCGGGTGCTAGGGCAATAGTTGGGGCAGAGGCTTTGGCTGAACTCAGGGCCAGGGATATGGGCAGGGTTTTGGGCTGGGCTGCAGGGGGTACGTATACAGACAGGAACCCTGGCCCTGACAGGAGGATGGTCCAGAGAGTTAGAGCGCTGCACCACAGCACTGCTCTTTGCAGAATCACTCAAACTGAATGTGGAGGCAGAGCGAGACATCTAGAGTACATAGCAGAGGGGAGACACATATGGAGCAGGGATTTACATATCATGAAGAAAAAAAGATGATAGGCAGAGAATAGACATGCTGAAACAAAATCCAGGGAGATAGGATATCCTCAGAAGGTAAAACAAGAGACAGAAACCTTTGTCTTCATGTAAAAGAGCATTCTGAGAGAGAGAATACATATCACATAAAGACAGAAATGTTTGGCAAGTTTAAGCAGAGTAGGAAAGAAACAACTGCAGGAAAAATGTTTTAAATCACATACCTGGAATGATCAATACTGTAGTTTTAAATACACAATGCACAGCGGCCAACACCTTTAAATTCTTAAACACAGGTTTACAGGCCAACATGGCTTAAAAATAATATCTTAGGGCTCCAGACTAACTTTTCTTTTTACTAGGAGCACTGTAGCCCCTAACTAAATATTTAAGCGGCACAGGCAGAAAACCTAGTGGCGCGCACCTTAAATCGACCTGCAAAGCATTTATTTATTTTTGTATTATATTTTACTGATAAATGCTTTGGTATTAAATACAGACACTAGAAGGTGCTATTTTATTTTAGTTCAAAGTCAAATTTTAAACGAATGGCATTTAACAAATGCACATTCAGAAATGTAAAGAAAATATTATTACTGTCAATGTACTATATTACTGCCTCTGCCTTATACAGGCTCTCTCTCCCTCCTCACTGACCGAAGTGCTCACAGACGGGGTTGAGACCGTAAACAAAGTGGGAGAAAGACAGGAGGGCCAACGTTAGGCCATATCACTATGCATTATCTGCTATTAGTTTGCAACATTTTCCTCACTAATGTACGGTCTTTAGCAAACCAAATGGATGAACTTTGGCTGCAGATGGGCTGCGGATCATAAATGCACTCATAAATTGATTATGGACTGCAACATCATGAATTTCACACGACACACGAGTGTAGATGACGTTACCCATGCAGTTGACTAATCACTCACGGACACCTCCCCCCTCATACACACATTGCTCCCTCCTCGTTTTTCAACATGAAACAAAAGTTTAAAAAAAATATCTTTAGCACTTTGGTCAACCACAGTTGTTTTAATGTGCTATATAAATAAATCTGACATTGACATTTATTATTATTTTTTATTATTATTAAAGGAGAATTTTGGTCGATTTCAACCCGTAGCTCTGTTGTTGGTAAATTTGGAGTGCTGTCAGTAGCGGAAAAAAAAAGAAAACAATCGGTGCTGCCTACACCATGTTATCCCCCTACTAGCTTTAGCACCTAACAGGCTTAAACAGGGCAAGTTTTAAACGTGTTTTTAGCCTCTAAACATGCTCAAAATGTCATTACAAGTGCTTACCCATGTGCAGTTATTCCTTATCGTAATGACCACGGAGGAAGAAAGCCTGTTTCGCCCATACAGAGAGGTTTCCCCATCTGATCTATAAAGATGTTTTTGGAAACGTTTTTTTTTGTCCCGAAAGTAAATTGGAAGAAGCAGCCTAAACCGGACGGACCTGATGGCCAGCTGTCTAATGAGTGAGTACAACAGGCTTTCGTGAGTCTGTCCTAGCTTAGGTACATTTGCTTTTTGTTGTACACATTCAAAACACTAATCAAAACACACCTCTTCAGATTAGCTTAGTTACTGTTTTTATTGTTTTTAATATCTTCTAAATATGCTTGTTGTATGTGTTGGTTTTAGTGCTTTTCTATTTTTAATGTGACATACAGTATGTGCTGGTTTTTACTGTAAAGTGTCTTTTGAGTACCATGAAAAGCTCTCTATAAATTAAATATATTATTATTTATTGTAAATAGATGTGCCACTTCGCTAGTGAAATAACCAAAGCTTGCCCCCCCCCCCCCCCCCCCCCCCCCCCCCCTTTTCTACATGGAGCTAAAATGGCGGCCTCCCTACGTTCACCGGTCTGGCAGTTCTACAAGGTGTCTGAATGGCGGCAGAACAGCAGTTTGCCCGCGGGCCGGCCGCGGAACGAAGGCAGTAGGAAGGCGGCTACTGCTTTTAAAAAGCGGCTGCCACCGGTGGTGTGCCGGCAAACGTGTTTGCGATTACGCCATTCTGACGCTTCTACTGCCTCTGGAGCACCGCTGATGGTCTGCCGACTCATTGCTATCTGGGAAAAAGACAATACATTAGCGATTTGCAACGTGTGTGCCAAGGAAATACCACGAGGCGGAAAGCTCCAAAGACATTTCAACACCACCAACCTCATCAGACATTTGAAGGTTAGTCACAGAAAGGAGTAGCCTATGAGGAGTTTTCAAAGTTAGCTAGCGCTAAGGCAGAGCGGAGTGTTGCAGCTCCAGCGCCACTCAAACAGCTGTTTCCCCGTTTGTGTCGGTCTGTGTGTGTGTGTGTGCTGAAGAAATGTCTGCAGTGATTGAAAGGACATTTGTTAGATTTTGAGCTAGGACAAAAAGCCAAACAATTACTGATACATTCTCTAAACATGTGTGACTGTTACGTAATGGCGTAATTTTCAGTTCATAAAAGTGATCAGTGATCGGTATCGTCTGATACGTCTTCCAGCAATTGGTGATCGGCCCCAAAAATCCTGATCGGAGCTCCCTTAATTCAAAGAGGCAGAGGACATTTTCTGAGTCTAATAATATAATTTCTAGTAAACTTTGTATTGTCATTACTAGGAATAAACAAAGCATTGCACAGTTCTATATTGTACAAGTAAAGTTGAATAAATAAATTGAACAGTTCTATAATATATTGCTAACACCTGTCTGTTATCAGTGGTTTTATAATGCAACAGTACACATTCAATTTGTGCTTTTGTGTCTTTACTTCAACAACAACAAAATTACAATATCATAATTAGACACAATAAACTCCAAAACCTCCTTGTGTGTTCCACATTGATTGAGATGAACGATCTATATTCTAAAAACACTGACACAATGTCGTTATCCTAAAGCTCCATCTCTCTCCCACCCCCCCCCCCCCCAGCTGACAGTCTGTGAGTGTCTGCTGCCTAGCGACCTGCGCATGCGCGATAGCTCTTGAACTTTTGAACTCTCTGTGGCCACTATGCAGCCACAGCTGTGGTGTCAGGTTACAGCATGTTGCTACTAGTCATTATTAAGGACTTAACCACGGCAAATTGTTTTTTGTGGAAAAAATACGTTTTGGAATATTGGATTGTATGAGTTCGGCAATCGATTAGTGTGGACTTCAACCAGAAATCAGGAAATAACCAGAGGTATGGATTAACATAACTTTTATGCCTTTCTGTCACATCTACTGCAGTCAAATTCGCTGTGTTCACTTGTAAGGAATAACTGCACATGGGTAAGCACTTGTAATGACATTTCGAGCATGTTTAGAAGCTAAAAACACGTTTAAAACCTGCCCTGTTTAAGCCTGTTAGGTGGTAAAGCTAGTAGGGGGATAACATGGTGTAGGCAGCACCGATTGTTTTCTTTTTTTTTCCCGCTACTGACAGCACTCCAAATTTACAAACAACAGAGCTACGGGTTGAAATCGACCGGAATTCTCCTTTAAGTTTGACACATTTTTTACATTGAAATCTAATTTTCTCAGAAATACAGTGTGCAGGCAGAAGTTTTTTTTTTATTTTTTTTTTATTTATTTTTATCATTCATTGTATTTATTATTTTGTTATAGTTTCATTACTTTTTTTTAAACTTTTTTAATGAATGTGAAATTCCCTTTATGTTCACCGAAA
Organism: Gymnocephalus cernua; assembly: GCA_023631565.1. Classification (NCBI taxonomy): domain Eukaryota; kingdom Metazoa; phylum Chordata; class Actinopteri; order Perciformes; family Percidae; genus Gymnocephalus; species Gymnocephalus cernua. Next base: position 11,731,542 of record CM042432.1, read on the forward strand.
GGTCGCTTTTTTAAAGTCACTTCTTACACGTTCTTACAGCAATGCCTAGTATACACACATACTGCCAAAACAACGTGGGTGCTAGTTTGGCATTCAAAATAATATGGAATGATTTGTCAGTGAGGGAACTATAATGATGTGCAGCCTCGGGATCAACGTGGGATTTGCTATTATGTGTGCTATTTTGTTTTCCGGCTTTCTCCTGGGGTGGACAGGTGCTAATATAGGACACCGGCTTGGACCCTGCTTTGACACATTTTATTTTGAATGACTCTGGTTGGACACATTTTCTTTTGCATCAGTACATGGAAACGGAGCGTGTGGAACGAGTAGGGATCACAAACCATCGTATTTGGGAGCCAGCTGTGTTAACTCATCACCACTATGTATTTGTCATGTGCTCAGAAGTGATGTTTTAATAAAAACAGTTGTGCTCATAAGTGTACATAACCTGGCAGAATTTGTAAAATGTGTACCATTCCTTTACTTTGAGAAAACATGAGTTACCAGGCATTATTTATTTTAATGGTTTTCAAATTAAACCATAAAGCATTACAGAATAGTGCAATCATTAAACAAAACTAGAAATAAAGAAAATAATGAGATGATCCCATCCAAATTTACATAACCTCAGATCTTAATAGTGTATCGCCCCCTTTTGTATCAATGCAGTCTTTTGTGACAGTTGTGGATGAATACTTTATTTTCTCAGATGGTAGAGATGCCCATTCTTCTTGACAAAGTCTCCAGGTCCCGTAAATTCTTGGGTTGTCTTGCATGAACTGCACGTTTGAGATCTCCCCAAAGAGGCTCAATGATATTGAGGTCAGGAGACTGTAATAGCCACTCCAGCCACTTAGCTTTTTTATGCTGTAGCCACTGAAAGGTTGACTTGGCCTTGTGCTTCGGATCATTGTCATGTTGGAAAGTTCAAGTGCGAACCATGCACAGCTTTCGGGCTGATGAGTGCAAATTGTCCTCCAATATTTTCTGATAACATGCTGCATTGATCTTTCCATCAACTTTGACTAAACGTCCTGTGCCGCTGTAGCTCACACCCCCAACACATCAGAAATCCACCTACATACTTCACAGTAGGGATGGTGCACTTTTCGTCATAGGCCTGGTTAACTCCTCTCCAAACATAACGTTTATGGTTATGACCATAAAGTTCAATTTTGGTTTCATCACTCCAAATTACTTTGTTCCAGAAGTTCTTAGGCTTGTCAGGGTGTTGTTTGGCGTATTGTATTTCACAGTAACGGCTATTTTCTGGCAAACCAACCGTACAGCCCATTTTGTTCAAGTGCCTCCTTATTGTGGATCTTGAAACAGGTCACACCACTTTCTTGCAGTGAAGCCTGTATTTCCCCTGAAGTAGCTTGAGGGGTTTTATTTGCATCCCCGACCAATTTTTGTAGTTGAGGCTGAAATCTTTGTTGGTCTGCCTGACCTAAATAAAAGTGTTTTCTGCATGATCAGTCATATTGCCCAAAGTCTGACCAGTATTTCACAAATTCTGCCAGGGTATGTAAACTTATGAGTATGTAAACTGTAGTTATGTTGTTTAGATTTTAAATTAAAAGTGCATCCAGTTCTGGACTATAGTGAGGGTGCAGCACGCAGGGCCCCCAGAGCCTATTTCATATTACAGAGGATATGTAAGACTTTGGGCTTGGTGGATATTTGGAGAATTTTGAAACCAGTTGGGAGAGACTATAAATTATATACATTTTTTCGTCAATGCACAAGACATATTCAAGGATAGATTTCCGTCCAAATCACTGGCTCCCTCTGCTATAGGATTTGAGATAGGAAATATCTTAGGGCGTTTGTTAGTTTATGAGTTTGTAAACTTAGAGTGATTTCCCCTTTGGTTTGGTTTGCAGTGTTTCCCATACATTGATATATTTGTTGCGGCACAATCAATGTTGACCGCCACATACTGTTGTATATGATCTCTCTCGCTCTCTCTCTCACAAACACAACAGATCTGACTGTGAATAGCTCCTCTGTGCAGATTAAATAATGCCATTGATTATTCTACACACTCCACTACAGTAATGTAAAGCAGGGAAATGACGCGCTAAATACATAAAACAGAGGGAATTGGCTTTCACTATTTCTGCAGTTAGATCCAATTCTGGAGCTGTATTTACAGCAACTGTAGATATTAACGTTTTGCAATTGAACTGGCTCCACTTCTGTTAGAGGTATACAGAGAGGCACTGAAGAAGGGCACGCTGCCACCAACATTTAGGCAGGCTAACCCTGGTTCTTAAGAAAGGTAAAGACCCAGGAGACTAAGAATGACTGCCCAATTTCCTTAATGCAGTTAGATGTTGGTAAATACATTAAATGAGTGTGGTGTTTTGTAAAAGTATTTTAAGTACGAGCCGAGAGACATGTATCACGCTAATTCCAACTTTATTCTTCTTCTTCCTCTACGTACATAACATTCACCTGTATAATCTCCTGCGCACTCTAGCGCCCCCAGTGCTCACCAACAGTACACAACATTTCCCCTTCTCTTAAGGAACCAGTCACGTAAACATGACCTCAAAACAGTATGACATTTTTTTCAATTTGCACAATCATATTCATCTCACAAAGTCTGGTAATCACTGAGGTGGGTTTCTGACTCTGGTGGTGCGTCTAAGGCCTGGTTCTTGCCCAACACGCACATTATCGGTCACAGTGAGTCCATCCAGTGTAGTCTCATTGTTCTTACTGATGCAAGCTAGAGTCTCCTTTAGGAAACGCGCCAGCTTTGAGGCATTCCATTTCCAACCATCACTGAGAAGGTAAGTACTTGGTCCGACTTTCTTTATAATTGTCAGAGGTTCTGTAAGAACTCTGTCACTGCTGGTTTCCAAGGCTTGTGTGTTCTTTCTCTTTTAATACCCTATTAAATCTCTCAATCGTTCCATTGGCTCTTGGGTAGTAGACGCTGGAGCGCAGATGCTTTATCTCTCTCTCCGTCTCAGAAACTTTGCAAACTCATGGGAAGTAAACTGACATCCAATGTCAGAGACCAGGCAGGTCGGATTTCCTTCACGACTGAACAAAAAGCGAGTAACCTCTGTTGTGACTGTAGAGGCGATTGCAATGCCATTTACTGTAACAGTCTGTAAGAGTGATGGCATAACGACAGTCCTATGTAGCACGTTCGAAAGGACCGGTTATGTCAATGGCCACCTTTTCCCATGGTCCATCTGGCAGTTTGATAGTGTAAGTGGTGCATTTGCAGTCTTCACTGTTTTGTCATTGTATTAGCATGACACACATGGAGCTATCTTATTCTGTACATCTTTGTCCATTTGTGGCCACCAATATAGTTCTCGCAAACTTCTGCTTAGTGCGCACCACTCCCTGGTGCCAAGTCACTTTGGATCGCAGTGATGTAGGCACAAACAAACGGTCAGTACCACTCATGACAAGTGTTTTGTCTACAGCCAGTTTGTCTCGTACATTGAAGTATGAAGCCAGCTCATTTCTGTATTTTCTGTCGCAATTTAGTCAGTTCAGGACAAGACTTAGAGTCACATGCCGCGGTGAACTCCGACAAGGACATGACATGCGAAGACTCCATGAAAACAGTAGCTACTATGTCCTGTTCCACTTCAGCTTCTCCTGTGTTAGGCAGGGGAATTCTTCTGAGTTTAATTGTATTGGCACAACCTCTGGTTTGAGTTGAATGTTGTGCACAAAACCCTGTGCACAAAACCCTTTGCACAGCCAATCTCCTGTACCTGGATCTCAGATGCATTCTGTGGTATTGTGCTTGGTGCAGTAGGTGCCCTCGGTGCAGTAGGATCATCAAAGCTGTCAGCTTTAACAACTTTTGAGCCCTCAATACGCATGTGCAATGCCGCAACTAGATCTAGCCCTAATAGAGCAGTGCCTGACTTTACCACTACGAATGAGCCTGTAGTAGAATGCCCATCATGAGAAACTGTGGCGCGCATACACCCTTTAACAGGTATTTTCTCCCTTGAATATGTGAACAGGTTCACTGTAGGCTCAGAAAGTTCACTTGCAGGAAAGAGCGTCTGGTAAGTGCTCTCTGGAATGATAGAAACTGATGAAGCGGTGTCTACTATTAGCCCAATGTCATGACAGTGCCCATTTGCATTCACTTGCACAGTACAGAGAATTTTATCTTGCACAGTACCAGTCATTAGAGCACAGTCAGTTCGTTTATCACTATTTCATGTACCTCCTTTTGTCCAGATCGACACACTTTGGAAATTACAAAAAAGTTGAATTCCAATCAGTCGCGTTCGTTATGCGGGCCGCTCAGCTCAGGGTCATTGTTTCACAAGGACTGTTATTAACGACGCACACAACATTCATTGGCACGATGGCGGAGAGCCAAGATACCGCCAGGAAAAGGCAAAAAATGTCAAAGGTTTGGGATCATTTCAAACTTAAAAAAGAAGACAAGGTACATTGTGTGTACTGCAAAGCAGAACTTGCATACCACAACAGCACATTGACTATGATCGAACACCTGAGCCGAAAACATCCTGTTAATGTCAGCTCACCAAGCCCAAGGTAACGTGTTAGCTTAACGTACTAGCGCTAGCTAGAATGTGCAGTATTTTTAGCGGTTGTAGCCTAATGTCGTGAGTTGATATGACTATATATGGGGCCCTATCTTGCACCCAGCGCAATTTACTTTATACACCGACGCATGTATCATTCCTATTTTGCACCCGACGCACAGCTGACTTTTCCCTCCATAGACGCACGTCGGTAAATTAGGGAATGAACTTGCGCTCCCGGGGCAGGTTCGGCAAAAAGAGGACGCGTGTTCTGGCGTAAACGTTCCCTGGTGCTATTTTGCAGTTTCAGAAAACAATTCCGCCACTGACCAGAAAAAACCTAGTCTAAAGTCAGTGGCGCTAGTCTAAAGTCAGTGGCGCATTATTCAAATGTTATTTTAGGGGCGCATGCTTGGCCATAGCGTGTGCACAACGCGCATACACTTTGCTTCTCTCATCTACACGGATGCAGCAGTTCCCATTTTTGCAAACCATACATGATTACAATTAAATTACAAGGAAAAATATTACTGAAAATGTGCTTCAGGTGTTTGGATAGGTCAGGAGGCACTTTACAGTACAGTCCTCAAAAAGTTGCAGCATTCTTTGTGGCTTGTTGTGTTTTACACAACATTTCCATGAATCATGGATGTGTTGATGACATAAATGAGGAAATATTAGAGGACTTAAGGAGATGTGATGTTGAACTACGGCACGATTGGACACTTGAGGGTCCGGGAGTGGCAATGTGCGATGTGCTCCTGGTGGAGCGGGTGGACGGAGATGGAGTGGGGGGAGGAGGAAGGGGCACAACAGGAGCAGGTGGTGCGTTTGGAGGCCCACACTCCATGGCTGCAGCAATACTCTCCAGACTTGAGGAGATGGGCCCGAGAGGCCACAGCAACATCGCCACCCGGTCAAGACGGGCATTTTTTACTTTTATTATCCTATTCTATTTATTATCCTTTCCATAGGACAGCTCCCGCTCCAGCCCTGACGAGAACGTCTCCTCGGCTGTGAACCGCTCCCGGCGTGCACCAGGTAAAACCGCCGTCATAATAGCAATCCGCCATGGAACAAGAGCGCTTGCTCTTAAAGGGAATGTGAGATGACTCTCTGATTGGTTTATTGCATGTTACACCCAAACCACACCTAGCTACTTCATACCAACCCATTTTAGATTTGTGTCGGGCGCAAGACTCATTTATCCCGCCGGTATAATAGCAATAGTGCCAGAGATCCGCCCACAAAGCTACTTGCGTTTCGCGTTTGATACTTGCGTTTCAGATCGTTAAAATAGGGCCCATGATGTTAAGTTGTGGAAACTTTAAGTAGTAAACTAATTTATGTTAAATTAAATTGGAAGTGAGCAATATAATAGCCCTACACAAAGCACCCCCGAACACACACACACACACACACACAATTTTACTCTCGGTGTTAGGTTTCCTCACAAAATAGGACTACCCCAGATATAATTATTATAGGTTATTTTGTTATGCTGCAGATGCACAAATCTAGATATGTTAGATATATTAATTTACTTTGAAGTGAGTAGTGCTAGTTTACAGCATATTTGTTGTGCATATTAATAATTAATTTTTCAGCACATCAGAGCAGAGTGTTCGGAAAGCTCCCTCATGCTCAGTTGAAGAAGCTGCAATGTTTACAGACAGCATTTTGAACATGCTCATTATGTGCCCACTGTCCATGGTGGAGGACAAATGATTTAAAAATATGATTTCCACTTTCAATCCCAAGTACACCATTTCTTCAAGAACTTACTTCACAAATATGATGGAGAAAAAGTACCAAGAAATCACAGACAAATTGAAGAATGTCCTTAAGGAGACGGAGTGTGTTGCACTTACAGACATTTGGACAAGTGTGGCCACAGAGGCTTATCTTGGTGTGACATGTCACTTTTTAGGGGACAATTGGGAAATGAAGTCCCTCTCCCTTACAACAATGCCTCTGGAAGAGAGGCACACATCTGCGAATATTGCGGTCTGGCTGGAGGAGACTACTGCCAGATTTCACATTCCCTTTGAAAAGGTGAAGGCAGTTGTCCATGACAATGGGGCCAATGTAGTGGAGGCAGCAAGAATTTTGAAAGAGAGGCATGGGTGGGCTTCTGTGAGATGTGCAGGGCACACGCTGAATTTAGTTGTGCAGAGCACACTTAAAAACAACAAAACCATCTCTGTGTGGCTTCTGCGAGATGCCTGGTTGAACACTTTAAGAAGAGCGAACTGGCCTGTACCAAACTTAAAGAAAAGCAGCAACAAATGGGAGTGCCACCACTAATGTTGATTCAAGATGTAAGTACTCGATGGAACAGCACACATCACATGCTATCCAGGCTCCTTGGACAAAGATGGCCTGTGACCGCAGCTCTTTCCGATCCTGCTGTCAATCCAAGAGGAAAACACCACTACCCGGATCTAAAGCCAGAGCAGTGGAACATCACTGAGGAGCTGAATCAGGTCCGTGAGCCTGAGCAGCGCTGCAAAGTTATCACTCCGCCCAAGTAGCACTCAGCAGAGCTGCAAGCATATTACTCCGCCCAAGTAGCAGTGCTTCCCTTTCTGAGAATATAGTTCCCAGTATATATACGGTTAGAAGATGGCTGTGTCTCGTGACGTTATTTGTACACGCTGTGACTATACAAATCACAACATGTAAATAGGAACATGTTGCCATTATTTTGTCACTTATTCGGAGCAGTAGGCTAGTTGGAGCCGGTTACCTCCAGGATCTGTGCTAGGCTAAGCTAACGGTGGAGCCGTCAGAGATGAGAAAAGGTATGTATCGACTTGTCTAACTCTCGGGGTTACGGTGAATAAGCTAATGTCCCAATAAGTCGGCGTGTTCCTTTAAGGTTAGTGAGTGTGTTAATATATGTTTTAAGTGTAGGACAGTTGAAAAAATAAAACTTTATCTTGCAATAGTGATTAACTGTGTGCTCTAAAAGAGAACAGATTGTCCCCACTTGGACTGTACTGAATGACTGAAGACTCCTGTTGACTAGTATGCTGAGACACTCACACTCCTGCATGGGTCAATACTGTCCATTGTTCTGGTTCTGAGACAGGCTGTAGGGACCTCCATCAGAGGACAGTTGATAGCAGGTTGTAAGGATGTTCAAGTGTGCATGAATTGTGCTTATTTCTTTTTCATACATGTTACTTCTGTCCCATACAGTAGTGTAGATTGTGTAAACAATTACATTGAAAAGACTGTTGCAAGACTCTCTGGTAAAGTATTGATCTTCCTCTGCAGAGACAGAACAGGAAACATTTACAAATGAGAAAAAAAATTATGAAACCTTGAAACCTTAATAACACTGGGTTAAGTATATAAAAGGTTTAAATTGAAGCGAAACAAATGAAGACTATTGAGCAGAAATCAAAGTCTGGTTATTGAGTGTTTATTCTCATTTGCAAATGGAGAAACGCCGTAACACAGGCACCTCGGTGCGAGTGCAAGGGCGTTCTGATTCACCTTCAAGCAGACAGTCACAATATACAGAACAACAAATGGTCACTTTCAACCCCCCTCTCTGGCTTCCTGCAAAAACCCAGCTACACAAACAAAAAGCAAAGAGTCATGTCATGCCTTTTGGCCTAGTTGAAACGAGAAGACATAACACCTACGCAGTCTCAGCTGCTGGGTAATAACAAAACTGTTTTAGAGACACTGTAGGATATTGTTTACGGTGCCTAATCTAAACTTGTTCTAAACACACGTCAGTAAAGACCTTGCGAAAAAAACACTTCAGTCTTCAGTTAATCAAAGTTTATAGTTTTAGCTGTTCATCTGTTAGAAACCATTTTCTAAGTTAACACATACAGTAAACAGATTAATCCTAATAAAAGAATGTGCTTTAAAAGTATTTTTGCCATTACAACCTTAACTAAATCTTATCTATCAAACTTGTCATATTACTCCTGACACCGCTACTGTCTTTTTACTAGTCAACAGGGGTCTTAAGTCATTCAGTACAGTCCAAGTGGGGACAATCTGTTCTGTTTTAGAGGTGTGTGTATTGTTGTTCAAACAAAGGGGACTATTGAAACACAAATGTGGCAGGCAGACCATCCATCTGCAGGGCCAGGGAAGTAGCCTTAGCAGGGTCAGATCCGCTTCTAACAAAAGTCTGTCTCGTACGCGTGTGCTAGTTGATCTCGAAGCATTTGCTCCTCCATATCCCCAAACTCACACAGTGCAGCCAGTTCACGTAATGAGGCTAGATACTGGTTTATCGACTCATCTGGTCGCTGTGCTCTCTGCCGAAATTTGTGACGTTCCACACGTTCACATGTATAACCTCATGCGCACTCTAGTTCCCCCAGTGCTCACCAACAGTACCAACAGGACACAACAATAAGGTAATTACTTCTTTAATTCATCCTGATCAGGTTGGGCAGAGCTCCAGACTGCGACCAAAAATGTGAGAGTGTGCGACTGGATTATACATCCAGTCACACATGTATGACCAGTAAAAAAAATTGTACACGTTAAATGTGGCAGGGGCGCGTCAATTAATCCGGAATCTGTGGCAGGCCAATGAGTGTGAGAAGGATAGCGAATTGCCACTGTAAGTGGCTAATGTGTGGAGGGGGAGGGTCCTAGAGATAATAGAGTGCACGTAAACGTCTGTGGGAAGGAGACAGATATCACAACCTGCTAAGTGCGTCTGAACAATGAGCAAGCAAACTATTGACTCGTTCTTCCGACCTGCGGCTAGTGTGCCAGAGTCTACAGTCGGATGATGATTCAGAGTCAGAGGTTTGTGTGGCGAAAAAGGCCCGAACCCACCATTTTCTGGAAGACTGCGAGAATTCAGCTGGTTGAGGTACTGTAAGGAGACAAATTCCATGAACTGTGCGAATGTTACAGTAGCTACCCCAGATCTGCAGGGAATATGAAGTCTGCCGACAGTGCAGGCACTTCGCAGTTTAAACACAAAACACTAGTTAAACACAATCTTAGCCTCAAGCATAGAGTATGCCGTGACATGTTAATAAATGAAAAAGCAACGCTTCCGTGGCGTTGCCATCCATAATACATTTACGAGTGGTGAGCTGCAGCCGAAGATTATCCATTTGTTTGCTAAAGACATTAAGACGTACATTGGCGAAGAAAATGCTGCATAGTAATAGCCGATAAGGAGTTAGCCTTAGCCTGCCGTTAGCCCTCCTCTTTCCCTCACTTTGTTTATGTCTCAACCCGGCTTGCATGCACTTCCGGTCAGCGGAGCTGTGTTGATAGACCTCGGCAGTGCTGTAGTGCATTCACTGATTTATTTGCATTTTTAAATGTCAGCTACGAAATTTTCCACACACACTGCTGTACTGCTCCCTCACTTGGGTGAAAGAGGTAGAAATGTGACAGCAGAGAGCAGAGGCCGCTTCTATGAAGAAAAAAAATACTCATAGGATGCTAAATATATAACTATTTACCTTGTAAAAACAAATAGTGCTTGCGTGAGTGTTGTGAGCTCCTCTCTCTCTGGCTCCCTCATTACTCAATATTTCCCACACTGGGTGTTACAAAGATGCTTAGTTAGCCTAGATACTCCCCGTTCCATGGAAGTGTAAACACCTTAGATATGATTATTTCAGTGTAAACAAAAAAGAGACAGAGAGGAGAGAGGCAATAATACAGTACAATAATTGTTTTTTTACATTTCTGAATGTGCATTTGTTAAGCACCATTCAATTAAAATTTGACTGTGAACTAAAATAAAACAGCACATTGTAGTTTCTGTATTTATTACCAAAGCATTTATCAGTAAAACAGTTAACATGGGGGAAATGTGAAAAATTGCTTTGCAGGTTGATTTAAGTTGTGTGCCCCTAATTTTTTTTAGTTAGGGGCTACATGCTATGCTCCTAGTAAAAATATTTAGTCTGGAGCCCTGTTGGGTTTATTCATGGGTGTAGCTCGTCTGATAATATTAGTCATCTCATTAATATTACATGGTCTGTAGCTGATAGACAATCACCAATAGCTGCTATTTCCCTCGATGCCTATATGTTCAATAGGGGTGTGCATTGGCACTGCCCTCACAGTTCGATTCACCAGATAACGATTCGATTCAATTCGATTCTACGATGCATTGCGATGCATCAAAATTCTATTGCACACAACATGGCAAATGTTTTCAGTCAATCTTCACTACTTCACTACTCCACGTTAGCCAGATCTGCTCTGCTGAGAGTGACAATGTCACTTTCATCTACATTTAGGGCAGGCGACAGCAGGGTGGCATGCACTGCAGCTTGCAGTTGCAAAAACCTCTCCATCATATCATGAGCACTATTCCACCTTGTGGCGACATCAGTTATCAGTTTAAGTGGACTTGTCAGTTTAAGAACTCTCTGGTTTTCTTCAAACAGGTGCTTTGCCTTTGTGCTGCGGTGGAAGTATGCTCAGATACGTCGGACTCTGCCCAGAAGCCTGGAGACCGTCGGTAGCTTAAGCGCCCGCTGCGCAGCGAGGTTCAACGTATGCGCGAAGCATTTAACATGAGGGAACTTCCCAATTTCAGCAGCACTTATCATATTAGCGGCATTGTCCGTCACCAGCACAACACTTATCTGTTAGCTGCCATTCCTCCACAACATCCAAGAGTAGCCTCGCCATATGAGCACTAGTGTGGCTCTCATAAACTGCTCTCGTCTGCAGCACATGTGATACAATCTGCCAATCCTCGCTAATATAATGTGCCGTTATGGTTACATAGGACTCTGTTGCGACTGAAGTCCAGGCGTCACTTGTAATGGCTACACGACTGGCTTTACACATTGATTCCATTACCTTTGCTTTGGTTTCTTTGTACAATGCGGGAAGTGCAGAATCAGTGAAGGTAGCTCTTGTCGGTAGCTTATACTGGGGCTCAATTGTTTTAAGCATGGGGCGAAACCACGCATTTTCTACCACAGAATAGGGTCGTAGATCCTTCGCTATGAAACATTCCACCGATCGTGTGATCATCTTTGCTCTCTCGGAGTTGTGTGGCAACGTTGACACTAGCGACTCAATTCTGGCTGGGATGTGTTGACTTTTTGTGTTGTTATTGAAGCCAACTCAGGATGCCAACAATCATCATGGTTCGTGAAGTTAGTTGTATCGCCAACGTGCTTGATTTTAGTGTGGCAGGTTTTACACACCGCGTAAGTCTTGTCTAGTTTCCCATTAACTTCATAGAACTCGAAATGTGCCCAGATGTCAGCTTTCCAAGCTTTGGGTGCGTTTTTAATTACCCGTCTATCGCGGTCATCTCCCTCCGCCTCAGCCATCTTGATTGTTGTTGTTATGCCCCCGGAAGTAATTGAAACTTCACAACTTTATTGTCCACTCAAGGCCAGAAAATAAACAGTGACATAATCGATTATGGCAGCATTTTTATGAAGTGGATAAGGTGCTGTATAAGCACTCAGAGGCTGCGGTGCAACGGATTAATTTCTTCTTCTAAGTTTGCTCTTGGCTCATGGCTCACCTCTTCCTCCTTTGTTGTTTTGTTTAGCCATAGAGCCTTTGGCAGCAGCCATAAGAGGGGAGACTAACTTCTCAGTTGTTATGGCAGAAAGGGTAGTGCACTAACGTATGCTTTATGTGGTATATATATAACTTTTTGTGTCCGAACCTAGCAGATCAATACCCTGTTTACTCAGGATCATTGACTGTTTCTCAAATTTTTCAGGTTATAGGGTAAATTGGTCCAAGTCAGAAGCTCTGCCTTTAACAGCTTAGTGCCCCGTTACAGCCTTCCTAGTCTTGCATTGCCAGACCTATCTCCACAGTACTGTGGAGGAAGGTCTGGCTAGTCCACACAACATTCCGGGATAGGAGAAAAACATGCTCTGGTTTATTGGCATTTCTTGAAACCATTCACAATTGTCCTGGGCGGCGCTATGCGCCAGACAGAGCAACGGTGCCTCTGCAAAATAGCGTCTGAAGGAACGTGTTTTGGTGGGACGTGTACATTCAAATGTTTTTTGTTGTTGAGTCATGAGCCAGTTATGCATCTGGCCCCTGGTTTTACTGTCACTGCCCAATCATTTTTATTTTATTTTTGGTCATGCAAGAAAATTCCCTGAACATGAATCAAACTGGGGACCCGTCACTTCCTAATGTTAACAAATTTGGGCAAAAAGTAAATAAAACAATCTTTTGCAAAATAGGTTTTACTACAACCCCAAATCAGAAAAAGTTGGGACAGTATGGAAAACACAAATAAAAAAAGAAAGTAGTGATTTCTAAATATACTTTGACTTGTATTTCATTGCAGACAATGTGAACACAAAATATTTCATGTTTTGTCTGGTCAACTTAATTTCATTTGTAAATATACATCCTTTCCTGTCATTCAGACCTGCAACACATTCCAAAAAAGGTCGGGACAGGAGCAATTAAGGGCTAGGAATCAGTTAAATTGGTTAAATAACAATGTGATTTGAAACAGGTGATGTCAACAGGTGATTGTAATTCTGATTTGGTACAAAAGCAGCATCCAAGAAAGGTCTAGTCCTTTAGGAGCAAAGATGGGCCAAGGATCGCCAGTTTGCCAACAAATACGTGAGAAAATTATTAAAATGTTTAAAAACAATGTTCCTCAAAGAAAGATAGGAAGACATTTGCTTATTTCACCTTCAACAGTGCATAACATAATTAAAAGATTCAAGGAATGTGGAGGATTTTCAGTGCGTAAAGGACAAGGGCGCAAGCCTAAGCTGAACAACCGTGATCTCTGATCCCTCAGGCGGCACTGCATCAAGAATCATCATTCATCTATAAGCAATATCACCACATGGGCTCATGACTACTTTGGCAAACCTTTGTCAAGTACCACAATACGTAGTTACATCCACAAATGCCAGTTAAAACTGTACTGTGCCAAAAGAAAGCCCTATGTTAACAGTGTCCAGAAGCACTGTCGACTTCTCTGGGCTCGGAGGCATCTGGGATGGACCATTACACAGTGGAATTGTGTACTGTGGTCAGATGAATCAGTATTTCAGGTATTTTTTGGGAGAAATGGACGCCGTGTGCTCCGGACCAAAGAATATTTCAACAAAATAATGCAAAACCACATTCTGCACACATTACAAAGTCCTGGCTGCGGAAGAAGAGGACACGGGTACTTGACTGGCCTGCCTGCAGTCCCGACCCGTCTCCAATAGAGAATGTGTGGCCCATTTTGAAGCGCAAAATGTGACAACGAAGACCCCGTACTGTTGCCCACCTTAAGACTTGTTTGCAGCAAGAATGGGACAAAATTACACCTGAAACACTTCATCACTTGGTGTCTTCAGTCCCTAAACGTCTTTTAAGTGTTGTGAAAAGGAATGGCAACATTACAAAGTGGTAAATGCTTTACTGTTCCAACTTTTTTTGAAATGTGTTGCAAGAACCAAAATAGGAATTTTGTTTTTATGAAAAAAAAATCATGAGGAACACGTTAAATGATGTGCTGTTGTATTGTCTGCAATGAAATACAAGTCAAAGTACATTTAGAAATCACTACTTTCTTTTTTTATTTGTGTTTTCCATATTGTCCCAACTTTTTCTGATTTGGGGTTGTATTTATCCTACAGCTGCCAAACACATTACATTAAAGGGATACTTCACCGATTAGCATTAGGCTTTGTATCAGTAGAGTAGAACTTTATGGAGCCTATAATGTATGTGCACTAAATGTAGCCTGTTTCGTATGTCATTTTTATATATTTTAAATGTGTAACACCACTTGAGCCACGGTGAAACGTTGTTTTGTGTATATGTATGGTTGAAATGACAATAAAACACACTTGAGTTGAATGCCTCACTGTCTGTCTATGTCTGTAAATGGTAGGCGTGGCTTGGGAGTGGACTCGTAAAGCAGCGAAGCAAGTGCATTCTGTGATTTCTTGTCTTCATCCACATGAGCCAAAAACACATGTTCTGGCTTTTCTCGACCTAGAAGGCACCAATTTCAAAAAAATAAAATCACATTTCTACTACATAAGTGACCCAATTTAAAGATATATTCATCTTTCCAACGGTGAAATATCCCTTTAACGTCCTTGTTTCATTAAAAACAAGGTAATAAGTTAGATAAGGCGATTTATAAGTGTGTAAATGGTGTGAATAATGTTGTAATTTGATTTCTTTCTTCTTTTTAATTAGACAAGATCAAAACTACTAAACCCGACTGAAAGGTGTTCCATCATAGATTGATTGAAAACTCAGTTGCCTGGTTCTCAGCAATGGGAAAAAGAGATTAGAAAAGAAATCAAGGACAGAAACATCCAACAGCCACCAAGTATTAATTGCGTTATGTTGTTCATAGAAAGAAGACAAAGTAGACACATTACGCACACACTTTAAATTAAAAAAATCTTACTAAGTAAGTAAACCAAAACACAGATATTGGTGTTTGAATCATTAAAAAAATGTGGATATGAGAGAGCATCATGTCCTTTTGTGTATATATCAACAAAAACACTTACAGCCAATGTGGAGCTGCTGCCAATGCGGTTTTCACAACTCAGCCTCTGGCTTTCCTCATCTGGAGTACTGTTGGCCATGAACGCCCTCTGGATCACACGTTTTGGGGTCTTAGTAAAAGAGAACGCCCTTGTCACCTGGCACAAACACATAAAGACAGAATCTTAGCATTTTATTTTGTATTGAATTGTATTTTTTAGCCACTTTCTTTTGAGCATCTGTAGACAGCACTCTTTTTTGTCTCTTTCCATGTTATCAGGTAACCATTTCAACAATTCCAGTTTATTGCTCAATTTTAAATCTGTGGACTGCAATGATTGAGTAAAAAACTGTTGGATGTTTTTCACCACAGTATTATAAAATCAGGAATGCAATCACATCTTACCAAAGACCTGACACTATGCACCACATATCTCGAACAAACTCCCAGAAAACTGCAGCTCCACTGCAACTCTGTTCTTTTAAATCAAGGCTGAAGACTTTTCTTTTTGATGTTGCCTTTCTTTAAATAATTGTTAATTTCTTATACTGCACTGTCACTTGTATTTCATACCTGTCTTATTCTATTTTAGCTGCTTTTATATATTTTAAATGGGTTACACTTTACTTGAAGGTATGTAGATACCTTCAAGTAAAGTGTAACCCATTTAAAATATATAAAAGCGTAAGAGTGACATGATACTGTCATGAACGTGTCATAAACATTATAAACAAGTCATAAACGTTTATGACTTAACGCTTCTTTTAGTAAGTGTCATTCTGGTTTTTGTCATGACAAGTTATGGTTAGAGTTAGAGTTCATGTGTCGTGACTGTGTCATGACAAGGTCATGTGTGACAGTGTCATGTCACTCTTATGTAGATACCTTCAAGTAAAGTGTTACCATTAAATGTTTTTAACTGCTCTTTAATGTTTTTTGTAAAACTCTTTGAATTGCACAAATAATAGGGAGTATTGTAATTTAAAGAGATCATATTTTTGTGCTATTCTTAAAAAAGCTGTTTTTAAGCCATAGGTTTCCCTGCTATCTTAACTTCAGCAAGGTTTTCAGCCATTGTGAAAGCTACTGATGAAGGATCAGCATCTGACAAGTCATGGTTTTATGAGAGGGCAAACATTTTTGCCATAATTAGTACTATAATATGCTAATATTGTGTGCTTTAATCTATTTAAGTGGTAGACATGTACATAATTCATGCAAACTAGAGATGCCCCGATCAAGTTTTTAGCCTCCGATAACGATTTTCGATCATCAATGAGCAATATGGGCCGATGCCGATAATTTGTATTTTTTTGTTAAGTTATAGCCTCTGATATGGCTGCATAAAGCCAGTTTGCCTGTTTGTAGTGTATTGGGATGTCCACCAGGCGGCAGTGTAACCGGCTATATAATGGTGTGTCACTCTTCAGTAGACCTAAAATAAGAATCACAAGTCTGTCTGTTTCTTGAACCCTTTTCCTACCACAAATTAGCCCATATATGCAAGGTTTCGAACTGGAAAATTTGCAAGTAGACGAGTCGTAGACGTTCGTTTTTTTTTCTTCTGGTGCGTCACGTTCGAAGTCAAGAAACGTGTCGGAAAACAGTTGTTAAATTTTCCTGCTACAGCTTACAGTGCGCAAAACTGCAAACTCTGCTGTACCGTTCTTATTATACATCCATGTGCAGTACTTGATATCTCTGCTACTAAATTTGAACTCTCCTCTGCAGGAAATGGCAGCTCACAATCTCTTATTTTACGAAAATAGTTCATCGAAATATGTATCTGAAAATTTTTATTTAACGCTATTACTGTGCAAGCTCCACAGACATCATTTATCCCGTTTCCATGTAGTTACATAGTCACTGATATGGTCATAACCACTACAGTGCTCAATTACCTATTTTTGAGGGCGACAGACAATGAAAGTTTTTGGGTCTGTCATTCAGTCGCACAGCTTTTCTTATCACAGCTACGCAGATGACACCCAACTAATACTCTCCTTTCCTGAGTCCGAAACTCAAGTAGCAGCACGTATCTCGGCCTGTCTAACTGACATCTCTTCTTGGATGTCCACATACCATCTGAAACTCAACCTTGACAAGACTGAGCTCCCTTTCCTTCCAGGGAAAGGCTATCTTACCCAAGACCTGACTATAACAATTGACAACTCTGTGGTAGTCCCCAACCAGACTGCTAGAAACCTGGGTGTGACACTTGACGACCATCTCTCTTTCACTGCTAACATTGCTGCAACCACCCGATCGTGTAGATACATGCTGCATAACATCAGAAGGATATGTCCCCTTCTAACGCAGAAGGCGGTTCTGGTTCAGGCTCTAGTCATCTCACGTCTAGACTACTGCAACTCCCTCCCGATTGGCTTGCCGGCATGTGCCATCCGACCCCTGCAGCTCATTCATAACGCAGCAGCTCGGCTTGTCTTCAACCCCCCCAAGTTCTCTCACACTACACTGCTCCTCCGCTCTCTTCACTGGTTACCAGTTGCTGCCCGCATCCGCTTCAAGACACTAGTACTTACATATAGGGCCACGAATGGATCAGCGCCAGCTTACATCCAGGACATGGTCAAACCATATACCCCAACCTGCCCACTTTGCTCTGCATCAGTCAAACTGCTTGCTACTCCCTCAAAACGAGGGAGAACTAATCACTCAACGAAATCCCGACTGTTCACTGTCCTGGCTCCCAAATGGTGGAACGAGCTCCCCATCGATATCAGGATGGCCGAAAGCCTACACATCTTCCGCCAAAGGCTAAAAACACATCTCTTCCGACTACACCTCGGATAAAAAAATAATAATAATCTTGAACCTGCACTTTCATATGTCTCTTTGTAGCTTTACTTATTTAAAGCTAATGTACTTGCACTTACTACTTGTTGTCTGGAGTTTGTACCTTCACAGTTGAAAGCACTTAATTGTAAGTCGCTTTGGATAAAAGCGTCAGCTAAATGACATGTAATGTAAATCAACACTTGCTTTTCTTACTCCAAGCTTCTTCCCTTGTGAACACATCCGCTCTTCAGTCTTCACACGCTACACTGTACGCTCCTCCGACCTACACACTGTTATTTACCTTTTTCTTGCTACAACTGAATTCCCACGGGACTTCAGGACGAGACTTCAGCTAGCCGCCTGTTACAATTTTTTACTGAACAAGGCACTGGCATAATTCTGCCCGTTTCCATGTAGTTACATAGTCACTAATATGCTCATAACTACTACAGTGCTCAACTTATTTTTGAGGGGGAAATAAACCAAAACATTTCGCCGCAGAGGCATCACCGGTCCTCCGGAGGACAGCCATGACCAGCGGGCGCTTGGGTGATTGTTGTCGGCCGCGGAAAGAGAGAAGTGTGGGGAGAAAGCAGAAGCAAGGTCGCCGATCGGAAACTACCACAACGATCCCCACAGCAAATAATCCTACTCTCCGATGCCAGATGGATTGCACACAAACTGGATATATATCATATATATCGATATATATGCTACAAATACACACAGGACTAATGCATGATTACTGAAGCCTGCCTGAACACTCTCTCGTCCCAGACGACAGCTAGCTAGCAGCTAGAGCAGGTGAATGTTGAAAACGCATCTTGTCATGTAAGGGCCCTGTTCATGTTACACAGACATTTTAATTGCATTTTGTGTCTGTTAAGATACACAAAGGCACCATTTAATTTAATAACTGCCGTTTTAGCTAAGTGGGAGCTATGCATTAGCTGCAGCAGCTCCGTACTGCTAAGACCAAGTGATGATGTGGGGCTATTTTAATTCCAAAGGCCAAGGGAACTTTATCAGGATGCATAGTATCCTGATATGAACATGACATGACCCCTATTTTGTTTAATTAAGGCATTAAGATCAATTTCCAAAAGATGATTTTTTTAATTCCTCTTTTTAGTCAACTTTAGCATGGGTGTGTATGTAACGTATGCAAGCCACTGTATATACGCATCCCTTCTTTTCTCTGCTTCTCTTCATAGTCGTTAGATTCATCTACCATATAATCAATGATATAATCAAAGTAGAGGGAGGCAGGCCAGTACAGCCCGATCCGGTTGGGGAGAGTTCTAGCCTGACCAGGCACCTCTCTTTAACCTGTCTCTCTTAGTTATGCTGTTTTAGTTTTAGACTGCCGGGGGACTTCCTTTGACACACTGAGCTTCTCTCTCCTCTCTCTTCCCATTTGTGTGCATCCATGTCCCAGAAATGCTTGTTACTAACCTAGCTCTGGGGAGTCTATTCCCCGGAGTCCTTATGTTTTTTTTCTCGCTCAGCATGTTTCCATGGATTAGAGTGGCACCAAGATCATGGATGCAGCAGTCGCCGTGGTCCTGCTATGAGGCCACGCCCTGCTACACTGTGCTACACCCTGCTACTCTTTACGGTGCCCTGCAGTGTCCTGCTGCACCCTGCTACGTCCAGTTATGCTCTGCTGTGCCATGCTACATCCTATTACGCCCTGCAGTGCCCTGATATTAACTACTACGACTACTTTTTCTTGTCACTGATCCATTAACTTTATTGTGACTGTTATTGCCACTATTCATAACACCCCCAACCGGCTCCGTCAGACACCGCCTACCAAGAGCCTGGGTCTGCCGAGGTTTCTTCCTAAAAGGGAGTTTTTCCTCGCCACTGTCGCTAAATGCTTGCTCTTGAGGGAATTACTAGAATTGTTGGGTCTTTGTAAATTATAGTGTGGTCTATACTCCATTTGTAAAGTGTCTTGAGATAACTCTTAAGATTTGATACTATAAATAAAATTGAATTGAATCTACATGGGAAAAGTAACTACATTTACATACTGTGAATCGTTTTTTAATCGAGAATCTTTTTTTTTTAATGGAAAATCGATTTTGAATCGAATCGTGAGCCTAAAAATCTGTATAAAATAGAATCGTGACAATTTCTGAATTGTGCACCCCTACTGGATAAGATGGAAATAGCAGCTAAAAAAAACTAAAGGCACATTTAAATCCAAGCACATTGTTTTATTCCTACACAATTACATCAAAGGGAAAGGTCTGCTCCAGATGTCTTGTGCGTAACTTCATTCATGTTTCTGTGTGTATTAACCTGATTCACACCAGTTATTTTGTATTTTTCTGTTATCTTAAATATGTGGGTTATTAATAAGATGCATGACTTTTATTTGGTTTATGATAATGTGCATTACATTTTTGAAATGATGTGTGCATCACTAATAAGATTTATTATTTAACTACTTCTGTTCAGACAGTTATTTACAGTTAATAATATTTTCATGATGTTTCAAGGCTTGTTTAATATATAAAAAACAACTGTGGCTGTGTGTGCGTGCTGAACTGTAATTCAGCACGCATATTTACCTCACGATCTAGACTACAATTTAGAAAGTCCTGTCAGTCTGAACTAGGGCTGTAACCGAATGAGGACATTTGGGTCAACTTAAAGTCTGCACTTCAGGCCAATGTGTCTCTCTTGTGTGGCTGCTGACAGCTCTGTCAGAAGAGTCACACTGGATGGCAGTAGAGGAGGTTTTACCAGCGCCCAGTTAAAAACAAGTTTAGCAGACATTCAGCACCGGAGTTGAGAGCAGCGAACAGAACCGGGTTGTTTTGTAGTCCCATTATGTTACTTTTGGCTTCTCGACTGATTCTTCAAGTCATCTATGTTTAGGGGGCAACCCAAGCATAAATAATGCTTGGCTTCTAGGGATGACTCATGATAACATCATACATGTTGAGTAAAGGTGCAGTTCGGAAGGCTGCCTTTACCTTTTTAGAGGTCTTCTTGATGGCCCTGGAGGCTTTGCTTAGGGTGCTGTCCATATCCTTGGTGTTGACTTGTAGGGAGTTTGGGTCTGTACACTGAATCAGGTCCTCCTGATTACAAGACAAAAACAATACAATCTCAAACTCAATATAATAAAGAAGTGTGAAATTAATTTATTCAAAACATTATGCTTTGCTGTCAAAATAGTTGCAAGAGGGGATGTGTATATCAGACAGAGACAGAAAGACAGACACACATACACACAATTTCTTTCTCCCCCTCACCCTGCAAGCGGGGCTCTTACTCTGTTTATATTGTGTGCTGACTCAGTTAAAACAGTAACATCACCCCCTGCTGCTTGCTCTGGTAAATGCAGAAGACGTGAAAGTGCTCAGCATTGTACAGCTGCTGTACAGTCAGATTTCACCTGACCTGAGACCGACAGGACGATGGCGGATGATTTGGTGTCAAATTGAATAACAAAATTGCAGAATCCGAATCACAATTCTAATTAATCAGAATCCATTTAAGTCACTATTTATATTGTTTAAAATTAGGGCTGTCGAAATAACGCGTTAATTTCTATTAATCTGAGAAAAATTAGTGCGTTAAAAAATTAATCGCAATTAATCCATTCCATACTGACCTTTCACCCGAAGCCGTTCTAAACACTATACAACTGTAAAATGAAGGAGCTGGGAGATCATGCATGTAGCCTATTAAGAGAACAGAGTGAGCAGAACAGAAACATTGCTGGCTAGTTAACAGCTTAACAACTCAACAGCAGGTAACGTTAGCCTTCTGCTAGCTAGTAGCTGGATTAAAAGCTGACAGCTAACGCTAAAGTTGGACTGTTTCTGCCGACTGCCGTTGTCGGAACACAGACGAGAGACGATGCGTTCAATGAAGCTGGTAATCTACAGCCTCGTGGTGCATTCGTAGTTGTTGTAAAATACCCTTTTTAATTAATTTCCTCAGCATATTAGGTCATATTGTTGAGATATATATATATATATATATATATATATATATATATATATATACACACACACACACACACATATACACACATATACATATATATACACACACACACACACAGTATATATATATATATATATATATATATATATATATATATATATATGAACAGTGAAAATAATAATAAAACTAGTTTTTTTTAACTTTAATGTGACTAATGATGATTATTCATTTGAATTGAAATATTTAAAATACTTTCACAGCCAAAATGATTTATGCGATTAATTTAGATTAATTAATCACAGAGTCTGTAATTAATTCGATTACATTTTTTAATCGATTGACAGCCCTATTAAAAATAAATGATAAGTGTTTTCTTGCCAGATTAACTCACGGCTCACAGAGAAAATAAACCTGAAAATAGATCGCGAGTAAAACATGGAGCTCTGAGCCCAATTGGCTAACATTATATTTATACGTATGTGGTAACCGTGGCCACAGAAGGTAAGCGGGCAGCACTGCAGGGTGCTTCTGCATCCCGTCTCAACCTGGTGGCTGCAAAACGAGCCACACAGCAAAAGCTTAAGTCAAGACTAGACATGGCGGATCTTTTTCTGCAGAACAGCAGTATGACGCTCAATAAATTTTGGGTAAACAACAAATATTTTGCACCATTTTGGCATAAAAAAAGATTGTTTTGGGGCCTGTACAGTTATAGGGGAAACACTGTGGTTAACAATGTCAGATGCATTGCAAAGATGGCCAAAAATAGCACACAAAAAAAACTGAAAATGTGCTCAAATTCATTGTTCTGGATGAGCAACCCTAGCTGTCGTCATAACATAGGGATTGTGCCGCTTGATCAAACACTTGGAACCATGGTACTGTTTGTCATCACGGAAACATTTTTTGGGTAGGCTTTCACACCTGCCTCATTTAGTCCGCTAAAATCTCACTAGAATTTGTTTTCTCCCTTGGTGCCATTCGTTTGGGCAGGTGTGCATGCAGCAATCACACCCAGATGCGCAACAAAAGCAGACCAAACAAGCATACCAAAACCTCCTTGAAGAGTACAGTACGCTTTAGAGCTGTCAAGCTTCCTATATAATACCATTCAAATGTAATGTTATTTTTTTATTCAAATAATATTTGAATATTTAATGCTCAAATGCTGCCTGTTATGAATATGTACTACACTACTCCGGGTTATGCATTGTCAATGCCACTATATGCATGTGGTTGTTGTTACACGTTCTGTCCACTAGAGGGACTTCTAACATTAGCCTGGACTTGAAGGGGATCTACGTCATGCCGCATTGCACGCAACTTTGTTTACATTCATTTCCCACCACGAGCACACACAACAGCGACAAATCAATAGAGAACTATGTAATGAAACATTATCTAAGTGTAGTGAAGCGGCTCTGTTGTAAAGGCTAACGGTGCTCGGTTAGCACAATAACATCATGTTAGAAAGCACAGCCGAAACGATTTGTAATAAACTAGCTAGCTAAGTAACAATAGTGTTAGCTACAATACTAACGGCATTAATAACTAAGCCAAACGGTGCTGTCATTACTATTTCAGTGATTTATAAGCAACCTGTTTCTTGCAGATTGTCAAGTTACTGAGAATACAGCTATTAGAAGGTAAGATATGAAGTCAAAGCTAACTCTGACAGCTGTAGTGCAGCTAACAAACTTTAGCTGTCTCCATGAAGCTACCGGCTAAGCTCCTATAACTCGCGACGCAGTTAGGAAACAAGAATGAGCTAGCTAACTAATGTTAACATAAGCACTTTGGCTCAGTGGATGTCGATTTTAAAGTCATGTTAAAACCTGTCACTCCCCCCGTACTAACCAAGGTTATTATAGTTTTGCATTTTTCATTAGTTTTTATTTTTTCAAATTTCAAATTCAGTTTAGTTTTAATTAGTTTTTAAAGCAGGTTTGCTAGTTTAGTTTATTTTTTGAAAATGCTTAGTTTTAATTTAGTTTTTATTAGATTTAGTCTTTTTCTAGTTTTTTGTAATATGGGTTATTTCTCAGAGGCAAGAATCAAAAAGGTCAGAAAAAGTATTGTGTAAAAATAACTCAACAAAAACATCATACAATGTTAGAAATATGTATTCAACAATAACACCAGTACATAAAATGTACATATGGTCATAAATATGTAAAGAGTCTACACAAGACGCCACTAAGTGCAAAATGTGTAAGTGACATGTTCCAGGAAAAAACCTAAATAGCCAACAGAGTAAAGAAGACATACATCAAAAGGTGTTTTTAACTTTGGTTCGAGTAAAGTGGCGAACTTTTTGAAGTCAATCGACTCACACAGTAAGTAAGTAGACATCCCAGTATCAATACACATATTAGCCCACGCTTCCTCCCGCTTTTGGTGTTCCTGCTTATGTACTAACCAGCAGCTATCGGGTCGCCGGTGAAAGCCCTCCTGTAGTGTTCTCTGTCCTGCGATTGTCTCCGTCATGCTGCCTGGCCCTGTACCCATACATCCATGCGTTCACCTTTACCTTATTAAGGTAAGCTAGGTTAGCCTCCTTGTGCGCGCTTCTCAAATGTACTTTCAAATTTGTGGGATTTTTCCCTTCAATAAATTGTCCACATATTTTACCACCTTCCACTGCAAGAAACTTGCTTTTATCTGACACAGTCATAATCAAATAGGACTCTGCCGCTTTCTTCCGACTTTCGGTACCGCCGTGATGCCAGGCAAGGGGCATGGACTATGTTGTGTTCAATTTGACATGGAATGTCGGAATTTCTGGGTTCCCAGTCAGAAACTATGTCTATGGTCGGAAATGTCAACTCTGAAAGATATAACGTTATTTGCTCTGTGAAAGACATTGACAAAGACGAAAACTAAGGACATTTACTCGATAATTCTATTTTATTTTAGTTAGTTTTGCAAACAGACATTAGTTTTAGTTAGTTATCGTTTTTTTGTAATGCCTCGTTTTTGTTTTTATTTCAGTTAACGACAATGTTTTTTCCCACCTAGTTTTCGTCATTTCGTTCGTTTTCGTTAACGATTATAACCTTGGTACTAACATTACTCGGTATGTAAAGTTAGCTCCGTGATGTTGTACTAAAGTTACTTGGTACGTGTTAGCTTAGACCCCAATGCTTAGACCTCATAATGCCTCGTGTTCCTCACTCCCGCTAACTTAATGTTCAAGACGTGACATGAGTGACACATGTGGGTAGGCCATGGCGAGAAGAGGGAGACTAGCTAACATATTTATAAAAAAAAGTCACATATGAATAGTGATTTCAGCATTCGAATAGTATTGATTTTTTTACTATTCGAATTATATTTGACTTTTGGTATTTGTTGCAACAGACCTAGTACGCTTTCAAACAAACTCTAAAGCCGTCCAATTGTGCTGTACCAGCTTGCAATGTTTCTCTCACAATAAATAAACTGGGGTCAAGCTACACTGCATTTCCGTGGTCAAACCGGCTGCCGCTAAAGTTGGAGACAAAGATCTACCAGCGATAAGCTTCACCACAGATATTTGAAGCTCCGACGTGTGTCTGATGTCACTTTAAGTTTAACTGTATACTGGTTGGACATGAGTTTGACACCTCACAGTGCGGTGCTTCAAGCTAAAAACTTAAGTAAGGGCACTTTCACACCTTTGGTTAGATTGCACTAGAGTTCATTTTCCCCACTAGTGGGATTTGTTTGGGCAGGTGAGAACGTGGCATCGCACTCGGGTGTGCACCAAAAGCCGACCAAACAAGTGTATCGAAACCTGCTTGATGAGGTGTTCTCGGTATGTTTTCAATCAAACTCTGGAGCGGTTCATTTGTGGTGAGAACATGATCTAACCTTGAACTGCACCAACTATATATACTCCGCAAGTCTGAGCTAATGTCTCCTGCAGTCAGGTGTGCTTTGCAATCTGCGATGTTACTCGCAACTCCATGGTCAAATGCTGCCGCTAAAAGTTGAAGACAGACACCAGCAGAGCAGAGCAAAGTCTCGGTGACCAGAGCAAATGTAGTAACGTCGCTCGCAAAACAATATCTGATTATTTAAATGACATGAGCTGGTTTGACCATGGAGATGCAAGAAATATGAACTAGTCCAGAATACAGGACCTTCTTCTTGTATTTACTTTGCTTGCTTCCGCCCCAGACACATCCGACCAATAAGCGGGGTGAACGTTCTTGCGTGATTTGTAATGACATATTTTAGTACGCTTGGATTTTTCCAGGTGTGTAACGAAACCAATGGGAAATCGCTCCAAGTTTAAAAAAATTCATCACTCTTCACACACTACACTGTACGCTCCTCCAACCTACACACTATCATTTATCTTTTTCTTGCTACAACTGAATTCCCACGGGACTTCTACAGCTAACCGTCTGTAATACTATTTTACTGAACAAGGCACAGACATAATTCTGCCCGTTTCGATGTAGTTACATAGTCACTAATACGCTCATAACCACTACAGTGCTCAATTACCTATTTTTGAGGGGGAAATAAAAAAAAATTGCCACGAAGGCATGACCGGTCCTTTAGAGGACATCCTCCAGACCAGCAGGCGCTCATGGGATTGTTGTCGGCCATGGCAAGCGAGGAAGCAGAAGCAAGGCCGCTGGTCGGAAACTACCACACCGATCTCCACAGCAAAGACTCCTATTCTCCAACGCCAGATGGATCGCACACAAAATGTATATATATTATATATATGCTATAAATACACACGGAACTGCTGCATGATGATTATTACTGAAGCCTGACTGAACACTCTCTCTCATCCCAGACGACAGCTAGCTAGCAACTAACAGGGTAAATGAATGTCTGAGTTGAAAATTATGCATTAGCTGGTGCAGCTCTGTGTTGCTAGCACCGATTCGGCTCGTTTTTTTTCTATTGACAGGTCTCGCTTAGTTATAGTTAGCAAGATTACCGTAACAACTGGCCGGAGCTCTCCTTTAAGTGAGCACTGTGAGCAACAGGTCACTGTGTCATCTGTTACTTAGAAGGAAAAAGGACTGTTCGGCTCTTCCTTTCTCTTGTTTATAATACTTGTGTCTTAATTGTGATTTTTCTATATTTTTCAGTTTTGCTGCTTCATTGTTTTTAATTGGAATTTAAATACCTATTTGAATATTTAATTTTCACCAATGTGATGTCACACTAAGTTCACACAGAATGATGCGATTCCTATTTAGTTCGAATGTTATGTTTTTACCAAGTTACGTGTTAATTGTGATTTAAATTCTATATTTCTGTGTCAGCTTATATATTGGAATTTAAAATCATATTTATTTTTATAAAGTTACTAGTTCATACTACTTGTGTATTGTAGTTGTAGTCTGTAAGATTCTGATCTAGTTAATTGTCTGTTAAGTTCCTATCTATCAAAGAGTGAGTTAAAACAATGGTGATTGAGCATATGACCCACTGGTGAAAGCGTTTGTATGGGCTGGTTTGCCAAGTAATACAATCCAAGTGCCTGGTGCGACTTTCCGGCCCTAAATTTAAATGCAGCGCAATTAGTGACGCATTTTACGCCAGTTAGCACGGGTTGGTCTCCCCGTCTGCCAAAGGTGGCAATAGCTAACTTAGCTACTATTTAAAGTTGGCAAAAGGAATTAATGCCTTGGCTTGAATTGTCAATGTTAATTTTGTCAGAGGACACAAGCCTTTATTGGTATGTGTGTGTGTGTGTGTGTGTGTGTGTGTGGCTTCTCACCGCATCAGCCCTGCAGATGGTGTTGGCGACATGGCGGCAAAGTGTTCGCAACAAGACGCTTTTAACCATTTCCTCTCCAGCCAGTTGGAAGCTGAACAACAAGTTCTCCTGTTCAGTTGGAGGGCGAACCACCAAGGCGAATGCATTCACACACTCTGAAGTGATAGAGCAAAAATAATGAATAGTGACAAAAAAAGGGATGACGGAAATCGGACAGGTGAAGAGATGAAGATGAAGAAAATGAGATGGAAAAGTATGAGGTTGATCGAGAAAGGGTGTTGGATGGAGAGAAAGGGAAGAGAAATAAATGGAAAGCTTAGAGCAAACAAAAGTAGCGGAAGAAAAGATGCACGATAAATCAAATTCAGTGCTTCATAAAATTCTTCATTCAAACTCCATAAACATCAATCACCACTGTTGCCTGTGTAAAGACAGCATTTGTAATTATTTCTAAACAATGTTTTCAAATGAAACTACAGGGGTAGACACAATACATGAAACAAAATTATGTTGAACTTGCTTTTAAACCTCCTTTACTAAATCTTGTCTGTGTCATACTGTATCCTGAAATGTGGAATCCTGGAGTGGTCTTAAAGCAGGAAAAACTCTAGGACTTCGCAGAGTAAAAGAAGAAATCTACTTGAATTGTTTTAATGATATCTAGCTCTGAAATCAGGATTGGTACTACTCTTGGTGGTTAATCAATTATTTTGTTGATTATTCCTTCGATTAATGGATTATTAATTGGACAAAATGGTAAAAAGCTAAATTGTATCCAGAATTTTATTCAAAAAACAAAACATTCCCTGCCTTCTTGTACAATGCTCTTTTAACGTTTACAGTTAAAATCAGTGCCCTACATTGCCTAACTTTCGGCTAATCCAAAAATGGGCAAAGGTGGAGCGTGGACAGATCTGAGGCGGGCTGTATAAAGCCTACAGTATTTGCTCGCCTCCTGTGACGACAGCAGCCTGTCAAATCACCATGGCCATAATATGCATAACTTTAAGCCTTAATATAATTTAAACGAGTGAGTTATAAAATAATTCATCCCCCGTTCAGTTGTCATGAAGGGGAAAATTAGCTATAGAGACCAAAACCTATTTTTGCACCAGGCTGTAAACGTACATATATATGTTTATTTCTGTTGTAAAGTTGGGCATTTTAACATGGGAGTCTATGATGATTGACTCATTTTTGGAGCCAGCCATTTGAGGAACAGTCAAAACTGACACAGATCTGCCAGAAATTACATTAGCTGACAGGAAATAAACATGGACCAAATCTGTTGCCTAGCAATATCAGTGAGTCAGTACGTTTCTGTAGAGAAACAAAGGATTCACTTAAGACTGTAAGAAAAAAAAAAAACACTCCAAAATGTAACGTTATATTTCAGTTTCTCTTAACTTATTTTAGCTATTTAGCAATAAATTCATCTGCCATCTCTGGCAGATTTATGTACTTTTTTTCTCTCCGTTTTGTGATGGATCAAAGTAGCCAGACGATATCAAGCGTTAACTTAAAAGCTATACTGTGTAGTTCCTGTCATCCCATGAGGAATTCTTAGTAATGACAACAACACTGTAGGCAAGGTAATCACTTTGTAATTGTTATCTCCTCTTCATCTCAAAAGCTAAATGCTGCTGTTGTCCTTTCTTTGTGGTCACGTAAAATGTATGACTCGAGCTGCTGTGCGCGAAAGTCGCCAGACTACACTATTTTGCAAACATAGGCATACTGAGAAATACAGAGAGTTTTGTGAAGCTAGGCTTAATTAGCTTTGTATCAACATATTTGGCAATGGCTTGAAAGTAACAGACATTCAATAATATAAAATAAAAAGCACTACAGCTTTAAAAAAGTGTTATCAGGGGCGTTTGGTTTATTAAGGTTAGCTTTAAAATAGATTGATAAGGAGTCTGGCAACATGATCCATAATCCATTGATGGAAATTCAAAGGTAGCATTCTCAAACTGGAAGTTCTCGCTCATTGAAATTAAAGGCAAGAATGTTTATGTAACATGCACGCTATGCCCAGGAAAAAATACTTTATCCACGTCTGCCTCAAGCAACTCGAATCTTATGAAGCACCTCACATCAACACATGCTAACACGACACTTGTTGCTGCTGCTAACCCAACCCCGAGCCCAAATGCAGCTAATGTGAGCTCCAGCGAAGGAGACTGTTAAAACAAGCAACGCTCAATTTTTCGGGTCATCAACGGGTGACCAAGACCGAGCTGAACACAATGATTGCAACCCTAATATACAGTTACATAGATTTGCACTACTTAATGGCCAGATTTTCCTTTGTTTCTTTTTACCCAAGTTTACATTTGTGTCTTAATTTTGCACTTGAATGTTATTTTCAATATTTTTTATGTTTTTATTTCTATGCATATCATATGGCAGGCTGCAATCTATTGAGTTCAAATAAATACCAAATGTTCTAAAATACTGTATATAGTGTTTTTTTATTCTTCAAACAGTTAATATAAACATCTTTGACATTAAAGATGTTACAGAACGTAACAGCGTTATAGAACATAAAAAATAACGTCACTTTGCTGAGTAACTAATTACTTTTACAATGTAGTAACTGAGTTACTAACTCAATAACTTTTTGGGAGAATAATTGGTAACTGTAACTAATTACTTTTTTAAAGTAAGATGACCAACACTGGCCCCAAATACTAGCATTGTAAGCTAATAGGTGGTCCATGCTAGCTTGTTTCAAGCTACAATCACATTTGATTAGAATGAAAACATGTCCAAGAGAACGACCGAGTGGGTACACATCTGTTATTAACCCCTAGCTTCGTTTTGCGCTGGAATTGTCCTTTAAAATTAATGTAGTGCCGAATCATCTGGCATCATTGATTATCTCAGGGTATTTTTCATATAGAGTAGGTCTACACCATACTCTTCATTTATATTAATTCTTATAATATTCACTCAATGAGCAATCCTACCTGCCCACTCTGGAGTTATGGGCTCATGGCTGGTGATTGCTACCAACTCTTCATTGTCACTGTTAACAGCAAACTGGACTAGTGGCTGCTGCTGAGGAGCTACAAGAAAAAGTTTGATTCATAAACAGCTTAGCTTACCCGTCTCATCGTCTTCATTTGGCATTTTACTTTCAAACGGCAAGCTGGTTTTACTGAAAAAGTTTAGATCATCTGGCATTTTAGAGCTTTTCTTTTTTAATTGCTGACTTTTCAGTGCGTTTTTTTGCCCTTATTATTATCTATTTTTATCGCTTCTTTTTGTTTGCGGATCGCATCCTCTAACAAGCACCAGTGACTAAGTGTACAAGGTGACTGTTTTTTAGCAAGGTGCCGCTGTCGGAGGAGTCAAAACATAATCAAGTCATAATAAGCAGACTGTGGGCTGCATGAATGTAGAGAACGGTGGGCTGCAAGAAAAAATAAATACTGTAAATAAAAAGAGGACAGGACAGGACAGCATCCATGATATCCATGATAGCATCCATGATATATTTTGGCTATAACTTCAACCCGGTAACATGACTTTAATTCTACAATCAATTGGCACAGGAGTTTAACATGTTTTATCTCAGGTTTGATTGCCTTGATTGTAATAGTGAAATTGTAAATTTGAAAAACAAACTATCCAGGTCAGGACCTATTCCCTTTGATGTTCTCTCTGTGGCCAAATCTTTTAAACACTCTAAAGATAGGAAAAGCCCAGGTCCTGATTTTATAAGTAGTCGACTGCTTTCCTCCTGTGCAAAACAATTAGCCCCCATCTTTCACCATATCTTCCAGATGTCACTTAACCTACAGAGGGTGCCAAAGAGTTGGAAGCAGTCGATAGTCATCCCTGTGGCCAAAAACCCAAAGAACTTCATGTAATAAAGTCCTTCAAAAACTGATGAAAAGAGATATCCTTACCAAGACTGCACATCTACTTGACCCTCTTCAGTTCGCATATAGAGCTGGCCAGGGAGTAAAAGATGCCAATGCGACCTTATCAAACCTTGTTTTAAAACATCTTGAAGGAAACAAAAACCATACCAAGCTGCTATTAGTTGACTTTTCGTCAGTTTTTAATACGATCCAGATGCCAATTGATAAACGTATCCATAATTTTAGCCTAATTTTAATATTGTAAGCTGGATTCTTGACTTTTTAACACCTAGAACTCAGAGTGAGGGTTAACGGATGCACGTTTGGGGAATGGATATCATCCACTGGGTCACCCCAGGGCTGTGTCCATTCCCCTCTCCTCTATATTCTTTTATACTGCGACTACTGCAGTCGGCACAAAAACAGGTCGATTTTAAAGTTCGCTGATGACTCTGTGATAGTCAGCCTCCTACATGACAGGGAAAACAGCCACGGTCCTGTAGTTGATGAATTTGTAAATTGGTGTGACAATGCATTCCTACACCTAAATGTGCACAAAACTAAGGACGTTCACTGATTTTAGACACAAACGCACTAACAACCAAATACCATTATCAAGAGACAGACTGTAGACTCTGCGGAAACCTATAAATATCTTGGGATCATAGAAGATAACAAGCTCAAATTTCAATTTGTTTGCGTTGTCTTAGCAACCGGTAGCAACATGCTCGTTCATAAGCTTCTCTCTCGTGTCTCTTACAAGTGGCGAACTCATGAACTCGCCGTTTTTATTGTCTAAAACATTCACTAACGTTAAACATTGTGTTTTTGTTGTTCCCGATCGTTTACATGCTTAGCTAAATAAACGATAGATGTATTTAGCTAGACAACCAAGGAGATTTAATAATTACATCGTGCTACTAGCTAGCTAACTACTAACTAGCGCTAGCAGTTAGCCTGCAGTTTAGTGAACAAAGCCCATCCATGGCTTCATCCTTCATCCACGTTACAAGCTTTACAGCATACAGCCCTCGGGTGTATCATAAGAGAGAACCAAGGCAATGTAATCACTATGTCTGTAGTAACGTTGTTTAGGCATATAGCTAGCACCCCTGATGTTAGCAACTAGCTAGCTAGCTAGCCGATAGCCCCGCCAGTTTGGGAAACGCTAATGACGTTACATCCAAGTAACAGTCTTTACAGCACACACACATCCCTCGGCTGTATCATAACTTCATAAAATAATACCATGGACATATTCATATAACACATGGTGAATTACAACCATCAGCTAGCGCTATCATTTATTACAGCTAGCTACATGACCTCGGGAGAACAGTCATGTGAGCGGGTGGGCGCGGTCTGCTCGCGTCCATTATGCGTGTTCATCATTTCTAATTTAATAATTCTGTATTCGCTACTAGTGAATGTTAAAAATGTTAAAAACATGACATTTTAAACAAGGAACTTTAAGTGTTCAGACTGGTAAATTGATATACCCTGAAACAAATTATTCGCTGAAATATAGACATTGTGTTCCAGTTGGACTGTGTGTAGAACTTTTACGCATGCATGTGTCTTGTATGTGTTTATACTTGCTGCACACCTAATCGCCCTTCGGGGAAAAAATAAATTTGATGAAGTTGACTGAACACCGCCGGCCCTCGCAAACCAAAAAACAGGCCGGCCCACCGGGAATTCTCCCGGGGCTCCCAATTAGCCAATCCCGGCCAGGTATTGTTTGTTTCTCACATTACTTTATTTGTTTGTGTCTTTGTATCTTGTTGTATTTGTATTATGTGCATTCATCTGTCTGTCCAGTTTACTTGCCAAAAAACTGTTTGAATAAAAATACCCTCAAATGGCATGCAGATAAGTGATAAGCTGTAACTTCATTAGTTTACAGTGTGTACATGTTGTCGTATTACCCTCTGTGTCCTGCAGGTCCAGTACTCTTCGAATCTGGGACAGCGGCATCAGTGCGATGTGTTTGAGCGGGGGTGGTGGTCTCGTCTGTCCCAGCGGACTCTTAAATGTATTGATCACCTTGTGTCGCTTCCTTGCAATCTGCGCACACACACACACACACACACACACACACACACACAGTGAGACAGCAACTTTGGAGGTAAATGTCAAGAAAGGCAACTTGTGTGTGTGGTGTTGCGATTCAGAATTGAGTGTGGGTGCATTTTGCAGAGTGTGGGTAAAGCTGCTATCGGTTACTTGGCAATAAATCAATGACGCCTTCATAGAGGTAAACAATGCAACTCATTAATGCCACATTACTTTATCAGAGAGAGACAAAAGAAAGAAGAGTATGGATGGAGGAAGAACAAGATGGATAGGGGAGGGAGGGAGAGGATAAAAAGGCACTACATCATAGGTCATTGTTATTTTGGCAGTGTGAGTTGTGCACGCATCACTCCACTCCATAAATCTGGAGATGTACTTGATCCAAACAAGTAGAGACCTATATTTCATTATATCTTGTATTGCTTAAGTCTTTGAAAAATTTATTTATAAATCAACTTTCACATTATCTCAGTACAAACAATATCCTATTACCATTTTAATCTGGCTTCAGGTCTAATCACTCCACAACTACTACCATACTTAAATTCACCAATGATGTGTACTGTGCTGGACTCACAGGTGCCATCTTTATTGTTTTAATTAAAGCCTTGGATTTTGTTGATCGCCATCTGCTTTTAGATGAGCTCCATGATATTGGCCTCTCTGAAAATTGAGTTATGTGGTTCAATTCATATTTGCATTAATAGAAAACAATCTGTTGTTCTACATGGAAGTAATTATTTTATTTAGATGAGCTGCGCGTTGATTGGTTGAGGAACCACTCACACATACATTGGAGACGATACAGCAGGTCTCATATTTCTCTCTCTCTCTCACACACACACACACACACACACACACACACAGTCTGTTACATGCCCAGACATGCCCGGGTGCGACCTGCGGTGGCTAAAACGGCTGATACAAAATGCAGTTTCGACACTTTCATTCAACTAGTGTTGTTGTAACGTTACCCTTGGGACATAAAAAACCTCTGCCAAAGAATCACAATTCACCTCGTAGCCAGTAAGCGTGGGGAGCGGAGAGTGAACCCCTGCAAGCATGCTCTCTGCCAGTGCCTCTGCGGCGCTGCGTTAGATCCACAACTCTCTCTCCATTTACTCGTTCTAAACACTTTTCTCTGGGCCAGTAAGCTATTCCGTTGTACAGTTTGGAACACTACATTTACGATAGTGCGTGCTGTGGTTGATTTGCATGTGTTGTCTTATTAGTGCGTGCTGTGGTTTATTTGCACGTGTTGTCTTATTAGTGCGTGCTGTGGTTTATTTGCACGTGTTGTCTTATTAGTGCGTGCTGTGGTTTATTAGCACGTGTTGTCTTATTGTTGCGTGCTGTGGTTTATTAGCACGTGTTGTCTTATTGTTGCGTGCTGTGGTTTATTTGCATGTGTTGTCTTATTGTTGCGTGCTGTGGTTTATTTGCATTTATACCATGGTCTGGGTGAATACTCGATTCTGATTGGCTGCTGGGTGTCCATTAAAAAGTGATGTAGGACACCTAGTAAAGGTGTCCCGGTGAAACGGACTGTTTACCGTTAAATCAATAACTAAATCAATGCGCTACATTAAATCAAAAAGAAAATGGGGATCTGTTATTTCCAACTCGTCCTCTGAACACCACAGGATGGCGCTAACACACACGCTGCAAGTAGTAAGTTATATTTCCCCTCTGGACTGATTTTGTTTCACAGAGAATAACGTTATCTCACATCCCGTTCACTGTTCAGGTCGCTACTTCAGGCTGCGCTGCTGCGGCCGACAGTAACGTTACACATCGCGGATCAAATTGTTCGTAAAAGTCGTTATATTGTTTCGGGGACAATGACATGGCTGGATAGCTAGCTTGTCTTGTTGTTTAACATACTGTCAAATAATTTTTACTGATTGCCAACTGTACACAATGTTATTGACTTTGGATCTTGCTAGCATAGCGTTAGCCTTCTGGCTCGTAGCTGAGCTGAAGGATTCTATCAGCTGAGCGGACTATAAACATCTCCGGTTGCTAAGGATGGCAATGTCGTATCTAAGGTTTTCCTATTTCCTGGAGGAGTGAACAACGTTTGCATTGCATTAGAACCTGATGGATGGGAATGATTGTTCCAGGTATTAGTCAAACCGCCAGGCGTAACCAGGGAAACAGAGTTATTGTTTGTAAAAACTTTAGATTTCGATTGTAAAACTAACTAAAATGTGAAATAAAGTTTTAAAAATATGTTATTTGGCAAGTGACCATGGTATAAGCGGGTTAATGCCCTTCGAGGTGTCCATTGTCAGGTATTAATGGACTTCGGCGGAGGCAACCGTCCTCCGCTGCGCGTCGGACGGTTCACGCCTCGCCGTCGTCCATTAATACCTGACAATGGACACCTCGTCGGGCATTAACCCTTACGTGTTGTCTTATTGTTGCGTGCTGTGGTTTATTTGCACATCTTATTGTTGCATGCTGTGGCCTCTCAGGGCCACCGTATCTCTTTCCCTCGTGTTAAGAAAATAATTGGCAAAACAGCTTTTAAGTTTAAAGCTCCAGCAGATTGGAATAATGGACCTGTTGAAATTAGATCAATTTCAATATTTGGTATGTTTAAGAATGTCATGTCTTCTCACTTCAAGATGGACTGGCATTGTTATCAATGATGCCGTCATTCCCTATTCCTACTGTTTATATCTAATGTTTATACTAGGGCTGTCAAAATAACTTTGCATTCATTTCGATTAATTAATCTGAGAAAAAATAACGCGTTAAAAAAATAACGCAGATTAATCCATTCCATATTGACCTTTCACCCGGAGCCGTTCTAGCCACCATTCGACTGTAATTCAGCGGTAACAGGCAACAGAAACATTGCTGCACGTGACACTAGTTAACACTACACTCAACAGCAGGTAACGTTAGCCTACCGCTAGCTAGCAGATGGATTAAACACGGTTAAAATATAGACAGCTAACACTAAACGGTGTAAACTTTGACTGTATTTCACTCACTGTAGATGATTCCGACACTTCTGCAGCTGTGCCGTTGTCGCAAAAACACAGACGGAGATGGTGCGCTCAATAAAACTGGTAACCTACAGCCTAGTGGTGCATTCAAAGTTATTGTAAAATACCATTTTCCCATCTGGTGGATGTTTTTGTCGTTCAACAGCAATTTACTAGTGAAATAACCCTATTCCTGAAGCACTTTTGAATTTCTTTCCTCAGCATATTAGGTCATATTGTTGATTGTTATGGTCATTATTTGAACAGTGAAAATAATAATAAAAATAGTTTTTTAACTTTAATGTCACTAATGCTGATTATTCATTGATTCATTTCAATTGAAATATTTAAAATACTTTCACAGCAAAAATGATGTATGCGATTAATTTAGATTAATTAATCACAGAGTATGTAATTAATTCAATTACATTTTTTAATCGATTGACAGCCCTAGTTTATACCCAATTGTAGTTAGTGATCGACCCACACTCTACCGTTTATTGGTATCTAGTGGTTGTAATGTTTTGATGAATTTATGCATGCATTTTGTTCGATGCATGTTGTCATATTATTGATGTTTGTATTTCTATTTATTTCTCTGTCACGCCTCTGTTATGCAATGATTGTGGTATATATTTTGGGCCCCCTCGAAAACGAGATGATACATCTCAAAGGGTTTATCCTAATAAACAAATCTTCAACAAGAAAGACACAGGAGATTGAGGTATAAAGGAACTCCCTGGTTACATCACTGGTTAAATGATAAACGATTTAAAGTGGTGAAAATAGAAAGAGCTTTCAGGTGATGCAGCTACTTATTGTAATTCTACATTTACAATATTGGATGTAGTTAATCTCCCTTATATTCTGAAGACATTACATTTCCAAACTGCAACGAACACACCAAATTTGTATCACATCTATAACTGCCATTAAATTAATTCTTTTCATTTGTTAAAAATACAATATCTGTTGTTGCTTGATTGGCTTGAGTTTGCAATATTATGCTTTCAGCATATTTTTTGAGCATACAGTACCTTTGATGTTATTCTGGAGAATATTCTTAACAGCAGCACGGTCATGGAAGCCTTGTATCATGTGGACGCGCCGACAGTTTTGTTGTCATTACTTAGAATTCCTCATGGGGGTGGCAGAAACTGTGCACTATAGCTTTAAAAAATATTTATTTTCAAGTACATTTACACGTAGGAAAGCTTTTTTGCCCACCTCTTTTTGTCAATGTTTCAGCAGTAATGCGACCAGAAATTGTGGAGAATTTAACAACATTGGCAGCCAAGATTTAATCTGTAACTGCCGTTAGCATGTATCAACATGCGACAATGTTAACACCGCAGTAGCTTAAAAAACAACAACACTAGACCTAATAATTGAAGGCCAGCTTGGAGTTGTGTAACACTTAGCCGAGAGTAGAAAAAAATTGAAACAGGAGGTTCAGAACAGTTGAAAATCGGAATGTTTTAGCTCACAGGGATTTCTCTAAAATATGTTTACCTCATTATTTCAAGTTTTGGCCACATTTAACATGAAAATCCGACATAACATTGTAGATATGACAAAGAATACGGAAAAAGCATACTATGTCCACTTTAACAAGATTTTTAAAGAATCTTACCTATAGGTCATTATCTACCTCTGATGAAGAAACATGTTCCTTAATACAGCCATTAGGGCTTCCCAAACTGACAGAAGAGCAAAGAGAACTCCTTAATGCGGATTTAACTAAAGAGGAAATTAAAGAGGCAATGGGGGCCCTTCCTGCGGGTAAAGCCCCAGGGCCTGATGGCTTCACAGCAGAATTATTTAGAAATTTAGCAACTAAACTGGCTCCACTTCTGTTAGAGGAATGTAGAAAGGCACTAGAGAAGGGCACACTACCACCAACTCTTAGGCAGGCTTTAAAAACTTTGGTTCCTAATAAAGATCTTTTAATTTTAAGACTGTAAGAGCTACTGCCCAATTTCCTTATTCAGTTAGATGTTAAGATTATTTAAAAAAAAATTGGCAAATAGTTTAAATGAGGTTATTACTTCTGTATTACTTCACCATCGCTCATGCAGTGAAAAGACGGAGGAAAAGAGGTAAAAGGGCTGGAGCGCTTGTTGGTCTTGCAGGCGGAGATTTCGCACTCCGCTACCTGGAATATTACTATCAACGTGCGTTCACTGTGCAACAAACTGGACGAATTTCAGCTACTGTTGAGGAAAAACAGAGCCTTAACACATCTGCAGTTTTGTGCTTCACGGGGACGTGGCACGGTGAATTGATACCGGACTTGACGCTAGAGTTCGCTGGCTTCCAGTCGTTCAGAGCGGACCGCGACACAAAGAGCTTCGGCAAATTGAAAGATGGAGGACTCTGTTGAAAAGGTGGAGGACTCTGTTGTGGCTGGTCAAATGATGTAAAAGTGATTCTACAGCATGGAACTCCCCAAATACAGATTTATTTATTATTAAACATCCAACCAGAGAGGAGAATATTTTGGATCACTGTTAAACAACAGTCAGCAATGCATACCACACAGTCACCCAAGCTCCACTGGGTTACTCTGACCACGCCATGGTCCACCTGATTCCCTATACAGGCAGAAATTAAAGTGCTCATATTGTGCTTTTTGGCTTATTCCCTTTCCTTTGTTGTGTTATATATATTTTTGTGCATATTATAGGTTTACAAAGTGAAAAAGCCTAAAGTCCACTCCAGAGGAACTTACCATCTTCCAGAGAAAACACTCTTCACAAACTGCTCCAAACAGCTCTGTTGTAGTCCAGCCTTTACTCCCGTGATGAACGTGCGTCACTTTGTAACACACGTTATAATGCTTGCCTAGCTGCTAGCGTGGCACGCCCTCATACTCTGCAACTGACTAGCTAGCTACTGAACATGTGCGACTCCCAACAAAGATGGAACAGAAGTGCGATTCCTCAATCTGTAGCTAAAACAGAGAGCTCAACACACAGGGTAAAAAGAGGAGCTGCAGCAATGTGCAGTTCAACAGAAATAGTCTTTTTTGAAAATTAAACCACATAAACCTATTCTGGTACAACGCCTAAATACAATTATGACCTGAAAATGAGCATAATATGAGCACTTTAAAACTTTTAAGACCTGTTGTGAGGACATCTAAGAGGTGGACCAGTGAAGCTTTGGCGGATCTGCAGGCATGTTTGGACTGTACAGACTGGGATATTTTCAGGACTGCTAAACAGCTTGGACGAGTACACAGAGGCTGTGAAGTCATTCATCAGGTCTTATGGTAAAACAGGTAAATTAGGTCTGAACGTGTTCTGCGTAAGATTTTTATTGGTGCTTGTGTGTATTCTCACCTCAAGGCAGTCATTGAAGAGGAAGAGTGTGACATGTTCTCCACGGTCACAAGGCTGATCTCCCAGGGCTGTTGTTTCTACTCGGTAAACCAGACTGCGATGGGAAGACAGCAAGTTGGCCTGCAGAGAAGACAAAGCACAGAAAGTAAAAGAAAAGTGTTGAGGATACTCATGCTTAAGTGCAAGGTCCTTGAGATGATCACCGCCCACAACATCTTCCTACCACCCAGCCAGACCAAACTAGGGCTGGATGATAAAACGTAAGCGTTTGTTACTGGTGTGGAAGTGTGTTGTCCTCCTGGGTTTAGTATTTCCCCATAGTTAAAATACGTTGCGGTCCCATCCATAGATAGAGATAAGGTTTGGTTTAAGTATGCTAGGGGGAAACGCATATCGATGAGGAGAAAGTCTTCGCTGCGAAAGTGGAGCCAATGGACATTAGGGCTGTTGGAACGAATGAAGTCGAATATAATTCGAACAGTAAAAAAATCAATACAATTCGAATGCTGAAATCACTATTCAAATGTGAATTTGAATTTCCGGAGAAACCAGACCCACGTTCGTCCAATCAGCTGCCGGTTTTAATTTTTGGGGCGACAATACAGATTAGCGCCGCCTGCTGTTATGGAGACGTATTACACGCTCCAGTCAGCGTTGCTTTAGTGTGTTCTGAGGCCAACAGTCAGAAAAGAGTGACGGGCTGTGGCTGGAAATCGAAAGAACGATGGGAAATAGTTTTAGCATGACTTTAAAATGAACATTCACATAGGCAAAATGTTTATGTTATCATTAGTTGGCTCGTTCTTGTTTCCTAACTGCGATGCAAGTTATAGTAGCTTAGCTGGGATCTTCATGGAGACAGCTTAAGTTTATGTTAGTTGCCCTACAGCTGTCAGAGTTAGCTTTGATTTATATATTGCCTTCTAATAGCTGTATTCTCAGTAATGTGACAATCTGCAAGAAACAGGTTGCTTATAAATCACTAAAATATTAGTGACAGCACCGTTTGGCTTAGTTATCAAT